>BLKM01004655.1:139929-223105 GCA_013340265.1 Coptotermes formosanus
GTTTCAACGTTTCAACCGTCATCCTCATGGGGATGCACCAAAGGCTTTTCTAATGCTGGCAGGACCGATGGGTCATATTCATTTGCTGTATGTCTCTTCAGTAAGGTACCGTGTTCTAACAATCAAGACTGTAATGCAACCCTACTGAAGAGACATACAGCAAATGAATATGACCCATCGGTCCTGCCAGCATTAGAAAAGCCTTTGGTGCATCCCCATGAGGATGACGGTTGAAACGTTGAAACATGTGGGGGTAATGTGAAAAAATATAATAATAAATTTAATACAGTGCATTTAGTTGGTACTTGATACAGTGATTGATGAGACTACATAAACTTTGATTGCTACTTCATAAACTTTCAGACCTGTGAGTTGGTTCCCTTATCCAGACATCATTCTACCTCTTGCTCCCTCAAAAAGAGTTATCTTGTAATGTGTGGTACTGTTTCAAGTTGTACCTTGAAAGAAACATCTTCCACATACACTGTAATTTATCATGTTCTTAATTTTTCATCAGAATCTTGGATCTTCAGAAGGATCGTTATTTTGAAACTTTATCAGGAAAGTACTGGAACTCATCAGCAAAGGGAGACTGCCCCAACAATGATGACAGTGAGGGTATTACACTTGAAAGTTTGGGTGAGTATTGCATAATTTCTTTCTGTATTGTTATGAAAACTAATTTACAGAAAGTTTAAAAAGGTTAGGTTTGAAAGACTAGTAATGATATACATAACACTTTCAACAACAGACATGTTCTTTAAATTGGTCACCTTAATTACTGACAAAAATGTACAGAACAGTACATTTTTTTTGTTCCTGCACTCTCACAGCTGTGGTAGTTGAGTCAGTACAGTTACATGCAGGACAACTGGGGATTCAGGCTTCCATTCCAGGCAGGGGAACAGATTTTTCTCTTTGCCACCATGTCCAGACCAGTTCTGGGAACCACCCAGCCTCCTACCCACATGGTTAGCATGGACAAGACATGAAGCTGCACGTACAATTTAGCAGGTCAAACAGACCTGATCATTACATTCAGCCTCTACAGTAAAACTTCTTCCTGAATGCAACCCAAATGTTATCATTAACTACAGCCCCCTATCCATTTCTTCATTAATTTGTTAATTCAAGTGACCCTCCATACTTATCCTCACAGTGTGGTGCTCAATTAAGGATACGAAAAATGTTTACCTTTCTGTCCATACTTTGAGGGCAACACAATCTCCTAAAGAAAACAAACAAAATAATAAAAATATGTACACGTATTTTATTTAAACAGACACTGCTTCAGCTCTCTCAAATGTATTTACACTGAAGTTCATTTCAAGAAATGTTCCCTTGTGAGTGTAATATACTTTTGTGAACCCTTTGGAATAGTAAGCATAATTTATCATCACAAAGCAATTAAAACAAGCAGCGGAAAATAGTTCCATGTCTTACTTGCATCAACAGTCCTTCCAGAGATCTTTAGACTATTTACCCTCAAAAGAATGCTTTGCAAATTACTGAAAGGAAGCCCAAATCTTGTTTCACCACAGGTACTTCAATGTAAAAATGCTGGAAAATCCTATTATGTGGAAACATATTTGCTTAAAATTCAATAAGAAGTACAATAACTAGCACATATAAACAAAGAACACTGAAGGTAGGTTACCACTTATAAAAAAATGATTAGATTATACAGGATCCTTAGTGTATGTGGCCCATGTGCTTGGTCACTTCAGAGTCTTCTATATGGTTGCAGACAGTGCACCACTTTATGATATTCCAGCCTGCAACAAGTCCAGTTCCACACACTTTATTTCAACATACTGAAGGTAATATTGGGTTTTTATTCACTCAGCAGCCCAGTTGCTGGCAGGGACACCCATCTTGGCAGGTTTTGGATGAGGTGCCAGACAAACAGACATAACCTGGCCCTTGAGGTTGGGGGTTGGACATGGGACTGACACCCTCACCTTGTACAAGCTCAATTGTCTCAGAGCTCTAGAAACAGGGAGGCCATGGCCCAAAAATGGGCCAAAGCACCACAGGAAAAGTAAAACATTTACAGAAGGCACTGGAAGGTTTCAGTTCAATGTCTTGCTGTTAATATTAAACTTTTATTCACTACATGTAAATAAATGGCTAGAAATGGTTTCCCTTGGCTCACAGACATGCATCACACCCAACAAACATGTTGTTCATTGTATGTCAAAATTCTGCTGGAGAAACTGAAGACACAAGACCCCGAATGCATTTTCGCATGATCTCCAGTGTAAGGACTATTAATACACACTTCATCCTTTAACATTTCACACAAGTAAAACCACTCGCGTGGGCTCAGATGTGGTGAACACAGAGGCCACAATCCTCTGATTATTGTACTGTCACCACAAATACTCTCTAAACAATGCACAGACTTTTTGCTATGTGAGCTGTTGCATCATCTTGCTGAAAAAAGGCACAGGATCTCTCATAATCAGACAAGTGATCAAAACATGGTCTCAGACTGAGCACAACATATGCGGTGGGGGGAGGGGGTGAGTACGAGAAAAAGAAAAGAGAAGAGAAGAAAAAAAGAAAAGAAAAAACCCAATACTGTAATCATATTGCTTTCATAGCGTGCCATACACCAACTGTAACATCGTGTAATGGCATTGATGAATTAACATGTGATTTTCTGTTATTCTGCAAGTTTGTATATCCACTAGAATGAAACCAAGCTTTGTCCCCAGAAAGAATGAGTGTGGGGTACCTATCTATTATGCACCACATGAAGGTACCAGTTCACTCAATTCACTCTTGCCACAATCTGTAGCTACTGTACAGTCTGTGAACCACAGCTGTCTTGTATGGGTGTAAATGCAGATTTTTGTTACTATTCATGATGATGATGCAGATATGGCCATTTGTTGTGCAAACTTAACCAGTGACTTTCTTGCAGATGCCTCAATTTAGTGCCTATTTTGTCAGGTTTTTCCTCAGCATGTATCTTCTGCATGTTCTCTTTGAGTCTAGAATGAAATCTTCTCATGTCCCTGAAAATTGTTCTCATTTTTGGAACACACCCATAAGGAAACTTCTGTCTGAATTTATGCCATCTTTTCTATAATTGATGTTTAGCATACACATTGTAGAGAAACACACAATTAAGAGAGACTTCATAACTAGAGACATAACAACCGCTATGACAGATATGACGCAGGTGGCTCACTGACTCATTCATGTTCCAGGAAGTGACCAAAGATACAGGCATTTAGGGAATCATAAAATTTTCTGCCAAGTGCAATAAATGGGGGTCAACATGTAATTAACAACAGAACTTATGTCCCTCCTTGTAAGAATCATTTATAATATTAAATCAGAATATTCAAAATGCAGTAGAATCCCAATTTCAGGTTTCTCAGTAAAGATTTTCCTGAATTTTAGGTTCATTTGTTTTGATCACTGCCAAAATCCCACATAAGTAAAGTACAACATTTATAAATTTTAGGTTTTTCCGACATTTAAGGCACAAAAATATGGTTTGTACACCATTTTGCAGCCATAATTTAGGGTCTGCGCTGACAACTTCGGACTTGGGTTTCTGTAAATAATGCCATGATTATGCATGACGGAAGTGAATCGACATCAAAACCCGCAGCAAACTCCCACACCAGAATACTATCGAGACTCCAGAGTTAACATGCGTGTGGCAGAAGCCATGTACATATAAGCACGTTTCTAACTCAACACTGTTACTGACTGATCATAAATTGTAGCTGTATCCTATCTCATGATTGATCATCATACACCACACTGACAGAAAAATGGACACAAAGAATGTCACATGCAGCAAAACCCAATTTTAGTTCATTTTTGAAGATTTTTTATGTCCCATAAAATAAATATAAATACAAAATGCACTGAAGAAAAACATGACTAGATTTAAATTTTCAGTGAATGTAATGTATTTTTGACCAAAGCAGTGAGTTTCACTTTTATTGTAACACAACCCCCATTTAAGATGTTTCTAGGCTTACGGTATAAAAAGCTTGTTCCCCGGACAAATGTTAAATAGGGGGTTCTACTGTGCTTAAAATTTCAACTCTATATTATTGATCTGGCATCTGTATCACAGATGTAACTGTGTTCACTTCCACGTCTTATGTGTTCACCATTTGTTAAGAATTTTGGATTAAAACTAAAATCTGACTGCTCTTGGTGTGATATCTACCCAGTAAATACCATAGGTCTATTCAAGATTTTTACTGATTTTTTCCAGGAGGAGTGTTCATTGCAACTCTGTTCGGGTTAGCTTTAGCTATGATAACTCTAGCTGGAGAAATATTCTACTACAAAAGGAAAAAGCTGACAAAAATATCAGCACCACAACCTGCAAACCACCCACCCAAGAAACAGATAACCATCGGGAAAGAGTTCCGCCCTGTTATGGATAAAACAATGCCACGAGTATCTTATATATCAGTTTTCCCTCGAAATCAACTCTATTAATGGTTTTAAACTCTTGATATCAGTGAACAATTTTCAAGAAAACTAATATCCAATGAAAAGACTGTATTTATTCCAGGTTGTTTTAAGTTAATGAACAGATTCCATCATTTTTTCACAGAAGTGCTCATGGAGCCCCTGCCATTTTTCATTAACAAGCCTTTATAAAAACATTAATACCTGAATGATGTTTCCAATGGGAATTGTTAATATACAACAGGAAGAAGGCATACTCTGCTGTTCATGGTTTATCTTTGATAGCCTGGACAGGGGACCTTATAGAAACAACTGCACATAAATTATTACTCTCATTGATCATTTACTGAGGATATGCACTAACTTATCCTTGCACTTAAATACTATAGACTGTTATGTTCCACATGGCATATGCAGTGAAATAATATAAACGACTGTCAGATATTAGTACTATGTCACTTAGGTTCAGTTACCAAATGTGCATATAGAATGTATGAGAAATACAGTGAAACTCGCTTAAGATGTCCCCGGTTAAGAAAATTCCCACCTAAGAAATCAGGACAAAAAAGCACCGAATTCTCCAATTTGATTAACATTACAGGTTACCCTTTTCATACATTCCTGCATACGAAAATTTCCCACCTAAGAAGTAACAAATTTCACGACGAAACAATTTTTTTACCCATTTAATACATATCCTGTTTCAAAATCTTAAGGAATTTCCCCAAGTTTCCTTTCATTCTGTTTCCAAAACGCAGCATTCAAATGGCGCGCAGTCAAGGTTACTTCCGCCATGTTTCACACAGCAGAATGATGCAACCTCACGGTCGTCGTGGAGGTCTCGTATTTCTTTCATGACGCAGAGACCTGCAGTGAGTCACTCCCCACTACTCAGTCTCTTGTCACGACAACCAAAAAACTGTATCGCATGGCCAGAAGCCGATCCTAGCTGTTTCATAATCTCCATGAGCCTGCATCTGGCAACATTTTGCCGCTTCAACAGCCTGGGACATGGTGGAAACTAAGGCAGCCAATAACATTTGAAGAAGTTTGGGCACACACTGGCAGGAGTCACATGTTGCTGGCGGACAGCGGTTTGACACGAAATAAGTGGGTGATCGATTGCGACAACTTGTTTAAACATAATTTATCGGAGGTAATATAAATGCGTTGTTCTGTTGTGTGATTGAGACACATTTGTGGTGACTGTGTGCAGTTAAGTTACATCAGCAATTCCAGAAAATAAATTCAAGACACTGCAGAGTTAGTGAAAGTAACTGGAACTACTGACCACCCCTTATGGTCTACCTAAACGTGAACCTATGGAATCTGAAGATGTATACTGCTACTGTTTTTGAAAAAAGAGCAACAACCCATGCTTGAAAAATACTTCATGGAAAAGTACACATCTGGAATGAAATGTGAACTTGTGAATGAAAAGTCAGTAACAGTATAGGTAAAGGTGTAAATAGAACTGTGAATGAAAGGTTACAGACAAAATGGTTAAATAGTCAGATACAGGTGAGAATGTGTTAAGACAGATGCAATTGTACAAGTTCAGCATACATATGTAATAAGTTCACAAAAAAATTTAAAAAATGGAACTTTTCGGTCCTACCTTTTAAGAAATTTCCTGCTTAAGAAGTAGAATTTTCTTGGAATTTTCAAAAATGTCTTAACAGGGTTACACTGTAAATAAATACACAAAGGTATTAGAGGCACATGTAATGCAAATAAGAAACTAACATCAAAATCAAATATACAAGTCTGAGACTATGACACAGATATAAAACAGTGTACACAAACCTTAAACTACTTGGTGGATTACATGACAACTATGTGAAAAACTTATTAAAGTGCTTACTTCTAGCTTCACTGGTTTCTGTCGGATGCCCAAGGCACCTGAAACTTCCTGAATATGTGGTCCTTTGATGTATGATTGATTTAATTTTCAATGATTAACACTGTCAGTGTGGTCAAATATTCTTGACATTGTTACATCCACATATAATTTTATTAGCTACAAAACGGAAAATTCTTTCTTCTCCTCTGCAGAAATAGCAGCAGCCACACGAAATATTCTTAGAGCAATGTATGTATCAGCCATCACTGCATCCTGTAACAAAGTTTATGTCCCCTGTTGTGTGTAACACATTAAACACAGTGCTAGTCTGTTACATTGTATAGGGCAATTAAATTAACTCATCTGACATCAACTAAGCATAATAACTGAAAATTTCATATGATGATAAACTGAAGAGTTTCAATAGCTCTAGTTATGAAATAACACAACCAACAAGGTACAGACCTATGGATCACAGAAACATTTATTATTTAACCAACATATGTAGGAGAGGCTAAATAATAAATTATAAAATTAGAGTAGATGGCAAAATGTATTACAAAAAAAGCTCCACTTATATTTGACAAAATTAATAATTCAAAAAGCACAATCCCACTCAGTAAATTACGATGCACATGTGGTAGTTTATTTGAGATCTGGCGTTTTCAGTCTACACATGTGAAAAATGAATTCATTAGCACAACTAAATGTTTCTGAAGCATAAGTACCAGAATTACTGCAAACACAATATCTTCTTACTCTAAAGAGGGAATTAACAGCATTAGTGGTATTCTGGATCCAGATCTACTTGTCCTGAAGAAGAATATAAGAGTTGCCAACCTCTTAAAATAAAGGTAACTAAATCTAAAGATTGGAAAGTGCATTAATACAAGCTAACCTACCAAAGTATTATCTGCAACACTATAAGTCACAAAGTGATATTACATACCTTATCAACCCCATCACAACTCCAGTAGCTGCATTTCTTTTGTAGTCAGTTTTGTGAAGTGACAACACCTCTGGATAGTGTCCTATCTGTGGTGTGGTGTGGTGTGGTGTGGTGCAGTACACGAACCACTATTGTAGGCACTAGCAAAAATTAAGTTAAGCTGTAGGCTGACAGGCTGCATGTGCCTAAACTTTGTGAATGAGAAAGGACTCTTTGTAAAAGCTGAAGATACAGTAACCATGGCTGTTGTGTGTGGGCAAACGCTCAGACTACACCATTGTGTTTGAAGATTGTAATGCACACCATGAGAATGCCAAAGTAGATCTGAATGCCAAGGAATATAAAACTGGTTACTCGCTAATGCCAACTAACCTGACTACACTATAGGCCTATTGCAAGTTACCTGCAAGCAACCTGATTATGTGCAATGTAAGTTAACTGTATGTAGTCTTATTATGTTACCTGTAGTTAAGTGAATTTTAAATGTTTGTTATACATGGCACTGACTCCACATGCAACACCTGCTTAGTTTAGCTCTAATGATAAGTGATTATCTAACAGAAGTTTGCAGTTAGTACGCCCTTAAAACGTACTATACATGTCAAAAACAGTAAATAAAAGGATGTACAGTTTCACAGTTATGATATCACAATTATACCTACCCCTGAACAATATTTCATATTTAATAACAAGAAAAGGTTAATACTTGATTTACTGAAAATGATGGACTACAGAACACATAAGATACAAATTTAGAGGAATGTATGAATTTTTCCAATAAGAAAGTGTTTACTTATAAATTCCTTAATGAGAAAGTTCACGTATCTGTTGTCTGCACAGCACATGAGCTAGGATAGTATAGTCGGTCTAACAACTAACTATGGGCTGGATGATCTGGGGTTCCAGTCTGGCAAGAGGAAGAGACTCTCTACTCCAAAACTGTCACACGGGCTCTGAGGCCCATACAGCCTCCTATTCAATTGGGAACTGGGGACACTTTCTCCAAAATAAAGTGGCCAGGGCATAAAGCTGACTGTTCGCCTCCATCTAATACTGAGGTTAAGAACGAGTGAGTACAGCTACACCTCTACAGGGTAAACTTTACCTTCATCTGTGCAGTACACATGAATTGTGTCCAATTTTGAGTAACTCCATGGAGCAGAATCCTTCTTGAAAAGCCAGTAGTTCTTCAGCTAGTCACAAAATTCCCCACATTTTATGGAATCCGAAGATTCATTACCACATTCACAAGAGACTACCACTTGTCCTGATCATCACCCAGGTTCACCCAGTCAGTGCCCTCCTGCTATGTGTAAGATCCATCTTAACGCTACCCTCCCATCTATGTCTAGATATTCCAAATGGGCTCTTTTGTTCAGGTTTCCCCACCAAAACTCTGCATGCACCTATGCTTTTCCTGTTCCAATTTTTACTACACATATAAAATACAGTCAAACTCAGTTGTAATGTCACAAAACAGACTGAATATTATTTTGTGTCATTACAAACAAGTTGTTATAACAGAGGAATATAATGTTATGACTAATGGGGAGGAATGAATTGGTACCACAGAATATATCTCACGCTATAGACGAGGTGTCATATAAACCGATGCCATTATAACTGGGTTCAACTGTAGTTTATCCCTTCAAAAGAAAGCAGGCTGAGCTTGTCTTCATCATGTATGATTTACTCACATCATACATCACAATGAAACCACTGTTAAGTATTCCCATAAGAACAGATACATGAAAATGAAGGTACCAAATTTCTTTTAGTCACTGACTTGAATGACACTCACTACACAGATTTCACACAAATGAAATCATACAGTCAGCAAACCTGTGCACAATAAGAAACCCTACAAATATACATGCAATACCCTACAGAACAAAAATTTGTACAAACAGTATATCACAAACATTCTAGCAAACATACCTTGGTCAATGGGATACTAGCCACAGATCAACTGCTTCTTGATGATTGAAGCTTTTATGTGATAAAATTTGTCTTGAAGCTTTCCCGGCAACAAAATTCAACAAAATCTTCTTGGGCAACCATTCGAGTTAATTTGACGCTATCCATCCCGCTGTGTATATAGAATTACATAAATTACGCTACGTATTCCATCTGACACAACATGTATTTATTATTAGTTTCTAAAACACTGCTTGTTTCGGGCAAGCCGATCATCAGGTGTTCATCTGAGGTGAGACCCCGCAAAAAAATTTACGTTTCTACGTTGAGTTTAAAGGTTTTGTATAAATGAAAGGCTGATGAATATCAGGTTGATCGAAATATGTAACGTTTAAATTAAAAAAATAATAATAATACGCCTTCCGTCAAACGTAAAATGTAGTGTTATTTTTGTTATATGAGATGTTTTAACACTTCCGCCTTGGATGTACTACTGCATTCTGGACAATCATGGCGGCCGCCCGCACTACTGCCTCAAGCAAACGATAAATCAAGATGATCTGTGTCGTGAAAGCAGCCAACCCTAAACTGTTAACCAGCAAGTTAGGTTAGGGTTTGAAGTGTAAATGACAAACTCAAAGTCATGGTTGTGAGCACTGATAAAAACGCAGATTGTATTCAATAAAATATTCTGGCGCAACCAGCCTTGTGAAAGTGTAGAATTCTTCCAACGTTTCTGGGATAGAGTCAGTCCCAATAACATTGGAAGAATTCTACACTTTAAACATCTCTTACTCACAAGAAAGGTACCTTGTAAATTTATGAACATCGCAGGACACAGTTGTTTACTGCTTCAACCCTTAAAAATTCTGCCTAGTTTGTGTACCACCATACTTGTCATTGCTAATTTCCACCTTTTGCCACATAGTGGTTTTATGTGTTGTGTGTGGTTTTACAGTAGTTTATGTAGCATTAACTAATGGTTTTTATAACGGGGAGGCGAATGTGTTTGAAATCAAACGTACGTAGTTTGATTTGAGGTTGATTTCATACACAGATGTGATATGCATGCCGGATAACAAACACAACAGAACACACACACTCATTATGTTGTAAAAACACGGCACAAATCATTACATGCTGGTGTGTTTGCACTCCTCACATTTCTTAATTTCATTGACATAATCCTTCCGGCCGCACTAGGGCCCTTGGGTTGACTCAGCCTCTAACTGAAATGAGTACCAGGAATACTTCCTGGAGGGTAAAGGCGGCCGGTGCGTAGGGCTGACCTTACCACCTTCATGTGCCGATTATCTAGAAATCTGGAAGCTTCAAACTCCTGGAACCCAAAGGGCCTGTCCAGGCATGTAATGGGATTACTTTACCTTTATATTTCTTAATAATGCACTTCAACTGTTCTGTGTTTTTTCCTCACAGGAGAAGCTACATGAATTACGCCTGAAGGTTGAACTGTTAGTGGAAGACAACAGACAACTGATAATAGAAAACGCCATGCAGCATTCAAAATATCGGTACATTTATATATTAATATTATGTAATTACAAGTTCTCATCGACTGTACTCTTTCCGTCTTAACTGTGCAATATTAAATATTTAATGACAAAATTATTTACCACCATGTACAAACACAGGAAGGGCAAAAAATATTTTAATTATCTTTTTCAGCAATGATCAAAGCTCAATCCAACGTATTTAAGTATTTTAACAATAGTATGTGTGTGCGCACACTCAAATAGTGTGGATAAAAAAATTATAAATTTTACAAGCTATATACTTTACATGGAGATCATTCTTTCTGCTTACTAACCAATTTCATATTTCTTCCACACAAGGGAACTGGATGAAAAAAACTCTGAAACTGAAGACCTAAAAGGAAAAACAAGAAAACAGTTGCAGAGTCAGAGCAGAAGTTGAAGTATTTGGATGTCAGTATTCTTTGCACAAAGAAAGTAACTATCTCTGTAGTACACTCACATTATTGTAGCCCATCGTATCAATTTACTCACAAACTCTCCATTCAAATTCAAGCCATCGGACAGCGTAACATGTCGCTTCATAAGCAGAATTGGAAACAAAGTGCATTAAGCTGAGACATGGCTTGACAAGTGAAGATACACAGTGGTGCAATGAAATATATCCTGTCCTATCCCAACCCCGTACACAGTATTGGAATCATTTTTAACAACCAAATGTTAGGCATTACTTACATTTTTATTTGACATGTGCATCAAATATTATTTTAGGTAATGTCTGGGCCTTTGAAACAGAAAGCACATTAAAGGTTTCAGCTACGAATTTCATTGAAGGGTAAGGTAGGATAAGGTTAAAAAGTTGTTCAGATTTTCAGGTATGCCAACATCACATTTTATTCTACTTTATGTCTATTTAGTAAAACTTAACATTCGCATCCATTTCTATTTATGCTCTTATGTGATAAATTGTGCCATATTCTGGTCGGAATTACCTTCATGAAGGGCAGACTTAATTAGTAGATGAATTTTAGAGACAAATCAAATCCCGAATTAGGATGTTTAAAAGGCGTTTAGGTCTGCGAACATTAATGTGTCCTAGGATGCACACCATGAATTTGCTGAAGGGACAGTGACATACGCGACATCAGTTTCCAGAAACAGAAATTTGTTATTCACAAAAGTCAAAACCCGAAATCTCAGGTTTGAAACAGGCTAAACATTTTGCTCTATGAATTATCGTAAGAGAAATTCTACTTAGTTTTAAGGGTGCCTAATGAGAATTAATTTCCCATGACTGTGTTTATTGCGTAAAAAGATAGAATTATATTTCCTTGTGTAGAGTGCATGTTGCATTTGTACAGCAAACACCTCATTATGTATGTTCCAAATAACACGTAGTGTGTGAAAACTGCACCACATTTCACCAAAATCTGTCACATGTTCTCAATGATAAAACCTGAAACAAGGCACAACACATCACAGCATTAAACTTCTAGTGCATGTGCCTTTTGATAATACATAAATTACTACATACAAATGTATATGTACTCTGTGTGTTAATTAATGATGCACTTCAACCGTTCTGTGTTTGTTCCTAACAGGAGGAGCTACGTGAGTTAAGAACGATGAACGAAAAATTATTAGAAGACATGAGACAACTGAAGGAAGAGTGGGCCAAAAGTCTCCAACCTTTTGGTACATTAATATGTTAATATAATGATAATGCAGTGATCCTAAACTGTAATCTTTCTGCCTTCACTCTGCATATATTAAATATTTTTTCAACATTTATTTTTATTATTAATAGCAAAAAAACCACTTTGAACACCATGCTTCCATTTATCTTTTGCAGCATGTTTCGGCCATTTGTATCGGCCATCCTCAAGTAGAATCATGACAACACAAATGAAAGTGTGTACTGAGGTGGAGG
The DNA here is from genome assembly GCA_013340265.1 of Coptotermes formosanus. Classification (NCBI taxonomy): domain Eukaryota; kingdom Metazoa; phylum Arthropoda; class Insecta; order Blattodea; family Rhinotermitidae; genus Coptotermes; species Coptotermes formosanus. Next base: position 152,514 of record BLKM01004655.1, read on the forward strand.
TCTTCGCTTCACAGTTAAAAATGTTAAAAATACATAAATTGACTATTATTTCCTCTAAAGGAATAATATTAAGACATATAAAATGGTAGGCGGGGCACGAGGGGGCGCAGTTGGTTGAAGCACTGCGCTACAAGCCGGAAGGTCGTGGGTTTGATTCCTGATGGGGTCAATGGGATTTTTCATTGTCTTTATCTTCCCGGCCACACTATTTCCATGTCTTGACTCAGCCTGTAATAGAAATGAGTACAAGGGATATCTCCTGGGAGGTAAAGGCGGCCATAGCATACAGCCCGCAGGGCCTATCCAGACCTCTATGGGCATTGCTTTACCTTTCTACAGTGGTAGTTAAAACTGGTTAAAATACAATTATTGAGTTTCAGATGGGAGACATTTCCTTTTTACCTGCGGAGTACACAGCGAATGTGTTGCACATAACTGGCAATGTTAGACGCAGTTTCAGTTGGTATTGCAGTGAGGTTTCCTGATAAGACGTAAATGTTCTTATTGGTTTACGTTACACATTCGTAGATAGCTTTCTTGCTTTGGAACACCCTGTGTTTCAGTGGAGGTAGCTGAACTTTTCGAGTCACTTTATTGTGTAAGGGATATGTACATTCGCCTATTCCAAAATAGTGAGACCTAGAAGTTGCAATCATTTTATATATATATAAACACACACATGACATGAAGGGTGCCTGTGTGCTACTGTGGCTGTTGCAGGTTACGTGTTTATCGGCATGTGCAAGATGCAGGAAGGCTGAAGGATATTGTAATGTTTTTGTTCTGTTATTTTAAATGTTGAAATGTAAGTATTCAGGTACTTTTACAAAAGTGTTTAAGTGTGTACCTTGCCACAAAGTGGTTAACTGCAAATGATAAATTTTCCAAGCTCTATATCCCACGCACAGAACTCATTCTTTCTTCTTACTAATGAATTTCACATATCTTCTGCAGGAGGGAGGTGGAGGAAAAAGAAGGGCTCCTTCAAGAGCTGAATAAAGTCATACAACTGTCAATGGCCATTTTAATGGGGAAACTGAAGGATTAGGCGAGTATTCTTTGCACAAAGAACGTAACTGTCTCTGTAGTGCATTCACATTACTGGGGCACACCATACCAATTTATCCACAAACTGTCCATTCAATTTCAAGTCACCATACTGCGTAACATGGTGAGAGCACCAGCCGTAACAGGCAGCTGCTGTATATCATGTCGCAGAATGATTTCGGAGGTAGTCAGTTCCCTGATGATGTGGACAGAGATGGTCCTGGAAACGCTGGTTTACTCGCCATTCAACCAACTGACCCCGCTGCTAGCCTGAGAATATTTTATTGAATTGAGTAGCGGCAAAAGCTGTAAATTATTCTCCATATATATGCCGTAATGGCATGTACGGAAGACCTTAATAATTTTACACTTATTATTTATTGTTATGTGAAGAGTGTAAAAGAACCGAAGAATATATTAAAGCTAGACACACCACACTTGGTAGAACTCCTCTGGATGAGCGATCAGCCCGACGCAAAGACCTGCACCTGACAAAACTACAATACTTACAAGAAGAAACCATCCATGTCCCCAGCGAACACCCCCCTCCCCCAACCAACACTCCCAGCAAGCGAGCGGCCGTAGACCTGCGCCTTAGACTTTAGACCGCGCAGCCACTGTGATTGGCAGTTGCTAGGCTTGCAAATTCTTTATGTCTTATTTCTTACTTCTCTCATTTGCCTGATTTATTCTCTGTATTTATAATAGCAGATCTTACGCAATTACCCTATCCAGCAGAACTTGTAGTTCCTTCACTGTAGGTAGGAGAGGCTTAATTGTAAAACACTAATGTCAGCAGTCTTACCATGTGGCCTTCAGAATGGGAAAGAGCTGTAAACATGGCAAAATTGTAATTTATAAACTCCTGGAATCGGTAATTCGGAATTTAAGAAGTTCGTGCTGGAAGAAATAATGTTGTTGGGAGGGATTATGCCAGTCGCCGGACAGAGTACACAGATGTGGACACAGCAGTGTGTTGTGCCATATGACCTGGCTGAATTCAAGGTAAGAGGCAATGCAACGTGTACCTGGAGTGTGAAACTGTTTTGGTGTGACAAGCTGAAGGAAATCTGACAGGCCTGATTATTAAGGGTATTGCAGTGTAATGAGTTTCAGAGCATTTGTGTTCTCCAAGGGGCAGGAAGTGTATCAGCTCAGTGGCAGAGTCAGTGGTTAGACTCATGATCCGCACCTATTGTGTCTTATGTTTCTTTGTAATATATGTATATGGGTTTTCAGTGTGTGTTTTTACAGAAAGGCAGTTAATCCCGACACCCTTCCCTTTCAAACCAGTGCCTCAGAAGGTGAATCAGGAACAGCCTACCAAATGCGGCCCACCTAGTTAAGCATAACAAGTATGTACACTCAGTGGTGGGGGCACGCTACCCACTATCCTAGCACTTTGATTCTGCGAAACAGTGCCAATGTTGTGCTGTGGTAGCATGACCCGTGACACCTGTGGTGGATACCAGACCGTATGGAAGTACAACAGCTGTGCCTAGCTGCATTCGAGACCAACCAGTGACACTGCAATTCGGTGGCACTGCAGCAATAGCGGCAATGCACAGCAAGGAATATATATTTAAGTGTGGTGAAGAAACGGGAAGAAAAGGGGCTGATTGGGAAAGCTTCAGGAATGGAATTCCAGACTTTCAGGAATTTCACCATCGGCAGTTTTCGGGGCTGATCACACTAGCAGATTCCTTTCAGTATTTTATGTTTGAACTCTTGAATCAACAAATTTTGGTCATAAATTCAGCTGCTCTATAAATCAAATGTATCTCATAGTTATTCAAACAAATCCAGTAAAACATTCGTAAATTAAATTTTTCTAATTTTAGATTCAATATTTTGTAAATTTTGTAGTTTCTTCATGTGACCTGAAAGGAGTATATCTTGAAGAAGAATAATTTGACACTTGTGTCTTTTGAAGGCCAGTGCCAGCATAGGAGCAGTAACAAAAAATTAACTTTAAGAACTTAGGTCAGTATAAGTACTGTTAATTATCTGGAATATTTGATAATCTGGACCTGTCTGGTCCCATGGGTGCCACATTAATGGAATTCTATTGTACTTGAAAGAAAAAAGAAAGTAAAAATAAAGGGGGAACAATAATACCAAATTCCAATAGTAGCACTCTCTTATATGACAGAAGTAGTTCATAAGTTTGTGAAAGATGCCAGACGAATCAAGAATAACTTCATTTCAAAGCATCATAGATAAGAAGAAGCCAACATATGACACATCATCCTGCTATGTACTTACAGCTGGATGTGAGGGTGCAGTAGTATGAGTATAATGTTCATTAGTTCTTTATGTACCACACTTTATCTCCTGTTTCATAACAATGAATGGTATACATACTACCAAATGGCAGCAGAGCATCATCTTTGGTGATGTTATACTGGAACACACCACTGATTATCTTGACACATTCTACGTTGGCTGCAATACACCTTTTCAAAAAGTTGATTGCACTCTCTGACTGCAGTGCTCAAGTTTGTGCCTGCACAGACAATGCAATGTCACATTACAGTTCAGCAAGAAAAGCACAGCCATTCTCATGTTCCGAACACCAATACAGCATATCCATAACTACAAACTGTAGGGTCCTTCTTGAGAAGCTAATTGCTGCTCAGCTACTCAAGACCTTGCCCATATTTTATTGAGCCCCTAGTGTCACTTCTGTGCTCACAATCACCTACCAGTGGGCCCTATTCTGAGCCAAATGAACCTATTCCACACATTCCCATCCTATTTAAGATCCTGTTAATATCATCCTCCCATCCAGTGGTGAACAAATCCTGGGCACAAGGTCACTCATGTGACTCACTATTATAGCGGTGTGTAAGACTTTTATTACATTGTACTACACTTAAAGAGGAACATTTTATTTCACTGCCTTCCACATGGCCTACTGTCAACAGGTATCCCCACCAAAAACCTGTCTCCATGTTTCTGCCATATGAAGTAAATATCCAGTCCTTCCTTTCATATCTTTGCCATTATAACTACCTGTATAACTCATTAAGCTCCCATATTTTTAATATCTTATATTATCCACTTCCTTTATTCTTCTTACATCCAAATATTTTATGGCGGGAATTTGTTCTCAAACATCTGTAATTCATGGTCTCCGAGTAAGGGATGTGACCACATTTTACCACCATGCAAATGCAGAAAAAGATTTTTTATATTTCATGGAATACCACTGTTTTGTTGAATGAACAGGCACTGCTTGCCATCTAATACAATCATGGGTCACTTGATTCATCAACAGTTCGGAGCATGTCGAGGACATTGTAACAAACTACAACACATATATTAGTTGTATGAGAAAAGATGTTTAACAGAAGTTGATATTTAATGTTTTGGCATGCAGATGCAGTGATACATTTTTGCAACTCAATAACAAAGATTTACTGCACATGACAAATATCTATGAATAACAACAATCAAAAACACTGTCCCTCAGTTATTTTTGAAGTGCACAATTACATTGTGTAAGTAGTTCTTCTTATCAACAGACAGCACACTTATGTTCTTCTTAACAAAAGAATGAATTTTATTCACCAGTATATATCAAGAAAGACAACACTGTAACACCAAAATCTTCCAGCCACTTAGATGTAGCTACACAGGAGGCACAGTGGCATCTACAGAAGTCACAAAGAGGTTGACTTAAAGACATAAGTTCAGTGCTGTATGCAAACTATCATTTTGTTGTCAGGCATAGAAGACATGCCTCTAAAACAATAAATACCGTGCATGTTTTGGTTTTCATATCTTATTAAATCACCTTAGTGGACTGCATCATGGTAGGCACCGAGACTCATACAAACAGCTACTGACCTTTGGAACCATTTGTACATGACACACTGTTGACATTCAGTGTGGGCTCAACTAAGAACCTGCACAGTACAAAGACCTTCTTGAAAAGCTGATAACTTACTCAGCTGGTAAACAGAACCCTACTTTTACAGACCCTGAAATTCCACTACCATGCTCACAAAAGCCCACCACTCAGCCCTAGCCTCAGCCAGCTAAGTCCTGTTTCATGTCAAAGAATCTGTCCAGACAAAAAGCCATTGTGACTTGAAGTCTTCTGAAATGCGATGTCATGTCAAGTGTAAAGTACTTACTCCTATTTCAGAAGAGCTCGCTGCTTCCATCTTCAGGGCTTCTGCAGTTCAATAAGTACTGAGACACTGAAAATTGAGGCAGCAAGCTCCTCTGAAATACCTGTGTAAATTCCTAGTATCACATCCTGGAACACTATTCTTCAAACACACAAAAATATACTGTACTTATCCAAATATAAGAGAATAATTTTTTTCCTAATTCAGCATCTTAAAAATGGTGAGTTGCCTTGTAATCACACACAAGATTAAACATGTTTTGTACAGGTATGAAATAGGAGCTTTTGGGGGGGGGGGGGGGCCCAATCACACATGCAGGGTTGTCTTATAATGGGATAAATACAGAACATGATGCCCTGAAAAAAGAATATCATTAATACCACTGCCCACCCATAGACACAAACCACACCCAGTTCTATCCGTCTCCTATCATTAGAAACTGTTCCCTAAGATCCATCTTAACGTTACTCACACATCTCACCTAAGTAAAACCCTAAAAACACCTGATGACCTGTATAAATCAGGAAATCAATCATGTATCATGTAGTATTGCTAAATTGCTCCTTAGCTTCACCTGTCATAGGTCCAAAATTTTCCTCACCCTTTGGTTTTGACACTTTCGTCAAGCTACAACTCGGTGGATGGGTGGGGGGGGAATGCAACAAAGATCATAATCTCTCAGAAATTGAAAACTTTGAAGACCAAACAAATGAAAACATAAGACAACACTCCGCACGCACAGTGATTTCATTAAGATGCTTCCAGGCAGAAGATATGAAGATTACCACTAGATGACAGAATTATCAGCCGCACTTCACATCAGGGATTACAAGCATGGTTTCCAACTTGCAGCGGTCCAACTAACTCTGTGGAATAAGGCCCACGAGAAGGTGCCAATCAAACTATCAAGAAGTTCACTACTTTTTTACAGTGTTCACTAACGTGACTCTTCGCTATATCCTGAACCAGATGGCTCTCATCCGTGTCCTCCCTGTTTAACCAGCATCCCTTTATATTATCCTCCTACTTACACCTAGAACTTCACAATGGCCTTTTCCCTTCAGTCTTCTGAAAAAGATTTTGAACAGATTTCTCACCGCTGTAATGCATGTTACATTCCTTGCCCATCTAATTCTCCTTGATTTCATCAGCCTAATAATAATTTAGTGAAGAGTACAAGTAATGAAGCTACTAATTACACAATCTTCTCTATCCCCCTGTCTCTTCCACCCCCTTAGTCTCTTATACCCACTTCTAGTCAGCACCATTTTCTTGAATACTCTCTGCTGTTAATGTGACACACCCAGTTTTAACAGCCTGACACATTTTCAGCAGATTACAATGTGATGAGATACCTACTTTCAAGCACTCCATGTGTACATTCCAAAACTGTTCACAGGAAGCTATGCATAACACAGCAGTATTCCACAACCCTTCAAAGATTGAAGTTCATCTAAACATAGTATTTACCTAATATACAGTGACCCTGCACATGTGGTGACCCCTCTTCACTATCTTCAACTTTCAGAAAAATGGCTAGACAGAAAATGTTTAGCTTTAGGTGTGATTATAGGGCAACCCCCCATTTTTCAGACAACAAATTAGGAAAAAATTCCTGTCTTACATTAATGTAGATACAGTGCTATATAAAATGTGAGTTCCTACCTCACAGTAGGCAAAATGCATCTCCCTTGTAAAGGTCAATCAGTTAATGCTCTTTATGGAAATAATTGCTGTTGACTGGGAGAACCATAACAAGCACACAAATACACTGTGTGGGCAGAATCTAGATTTTTTACTGTTAAAGAAAGTGGTACATACAGTCAACGCTGTGCTTTTAAAACAGGGGTGCAAAAATCCAGTTGGTCACATATTCCTCTGTGCTATTTTACAGGTGACTAATATTCGCAGACCAGTCCTATTAATGATGAAAGCATTCAAAGACATTGGAATACAGGTACAGTTCTGACAACACAGTAAAACCATGCACCTACAGTGCCAGACAGGTGCTTTGGTTACTGAACAAGCTGTTCCTGCTGTCTTGAAACTGGCTCAATGGCAGGCTTTGCTGTTGGTGGTGTTACACTTTTGGGTTCTGCTACCAGACAACTGGTTTGTCAAAACATAACCTCACTCACCCTAGCAGGACTAATGTCCCTGCCACCAAACACACCTGCAGTAATACTAGTTTCCATTACAGCAGAGACCCCTTGTAACAACAGAAGTGTTGGCAATGCTGAAAGGTCCACATGGACTTCATACAGAACCTCAGGTCACTTGGATTGGCCACAGTGCTACCAACTGCAATCACAAGCAGCACATTACTGACATGTCTTGTTGGTACGTCCACATACACATCAAGGACAACGTTACTCAGCCCCCAGTGCCTGCAGGATCAGGTCACAAGGGCTGTAACGAAACTTTGTCACAATGCTGTTCTGGAAAGGAAACAGAACACAAAACACAGTCATAAAATAAGTGTGACATAAATACACAGCCAAGTAGGTACCTGCCTGCCAAACTGCACGGTGTCACAACCCATTAGACCATACCCTCAGGGTCACTGCCCTGAGACTCTCAGGTCTCCCCCAATACCATGTTTACTCCAGTGACAGACAATTCCTGGTCATAACAGTGTCTGCACATGAAAGTTGTCCTGTTACAGTTCACAAATTAATTCTCACTGTAATGCCTCTTCTACACATATTATGACTTTTGATTCACAGCTTTGATGGTATTTTAAGCATACTCATGTTTATGGACCTGCTCTGTCATCTGCTACCCTAAGCACAAGATATAGAACATAGCTTGGAAACTTCAACTTGGCTAAAGCTCAAAACACTGGAAAATATTAGACTATGTGCCAAGTTGAATTCAATACAACCACTTGTTTTGTAAGTCTGAAAATGGGGAAATACCTCACCTCAGTTCAGGTAATATGATGTATCACATTTTCCATCTACAATGATCAGTCTGTTCAGAATTCCTATAGAAAATTAAATAATTCCTATTGCAGGTTAACACGAGATTTCCAGTAAATACATACAGCTTTACCTCCAGTCCATCTACACATCTTCACTGTGTGGAGACTGAAACACATATGTTAAGAAATGTACATACATAACTGAAGTCTGACAGCAGACTCAAGAGGACTACTGATCCTAGCAACTGAAACTGCATAAACTTCAAACTGTTCATCACAACACATGCTGTCAGAAGAATGCTCACAGTCTGCCTTCATCTGTTCCAGTATGGTCATCAGCGTACCAGATGGCCTTCTGCATTGACTCCAAATGAATGAGAGCAGACATATCTGCCACCTTAGCCCAGCTATCACAGACAGCCTCTGGTGTCACAAGCTCATCAAGCCATGCATGCAGCAGGCCACCGGACAAATGCACCAGACGACCTGAAAGTTTTTAGACATATCACAAACTGAAGCAGATCAAGAAAAAAGGATGCAGTGTTACCAGTCTTATGCCTGTCTTCAATAAACACAGGCATGACCAAAACTCTGATGAGTGAATCAATACTGAGTGAACTTAATCATTACTGTGCCTCTCAAAACAGTCACAAAATATACCTGTTTTCTGTGCAAACACCAGCAAGACACATGTACAGAAATAACTAAGTAATCTAGCATGGAATAAAACTCAGTGGCTGCTCGTCACGCAGACAGGAACAAGATGTTATGTAATACTGAACTATATCACGCAGCAGTTATCAAAATTTTCCTGCTGTGACTCTGGTAGCAGCTCCTGACACTCAGGTCGAAACAAATTGGCATATTGTAACATCAACCTTTACCAGACCCACATTCGCATATGCGAACGCATGTAAAAACACTGTCCTAGCAAACTGCTTTATATATTTAGGTAACAAGGAAATTTACTGCTAGATGTGGAAACTACAACCAACAAACGCACACATTTTACGAAAATATATTGTAAACGTAGTAATACCTCCTACATGTTTTGGCCACTCATGTGACTGTCCTCAGGAAGATGAGTGACAAAAGAATAAATACATTATGTTACAGACGTTATGTGAACCAATGCACATGTAATATACTAAATATTAAAATTACATGGTTTAAAATACGTATTACAGTTTACAGTGGACTCCAGTGTGGTAGCCCGATACAGTAACGTCAATAACCCTCTGCTTGGATGGTGACATACTTACTATGTACATACATTATTTGTTACATGCCAGAATTAAGCTTTTATCTGTACTTTAAACTGTACTACATATTTTAAACCATATAATTTTAATATTTAATATTTTATATGTTCATTGATTCACACAATGTTTTTAGCACTTCAATGTATTTATTCTTCATAATGCACCTCCCTTAGGATTGCCACAAGTGGCCAGAACATGTAGGAGATATTATTATATTTATAACATACTTCCCTAAATTTCTGGGAATTTGCTGGTTTTAGTTACCATATCTAACTATTCAATGCACAGTTATGGCTCATTTAAAACTCAAATTTACTTCATTTTTAGGACATGCTACATGCTGTTTATGTCATATTTTATCTCTTTCAATTCAAACAATACTGATGTTTTTATTAAACAAAATGCAAACATTTAAGTATCAACGTGGTCACTTAATGGTTAAGACAGAAAATCAATATTCAGATGACCTTCCACAAGCCTACTGAAGATGCAACGCCCCAGTCTAGGACAAAACCTGTGACAGACAGCCACTGATCTGCTGAAGATCCCAGTCTGGGACAAACCTGTGACAGACAGCCACTGATCTACTGAAGATCCCAGACCCCAGCCACTGACAGGTGGCCTTAACACTCAAATTTTCCTGCAAAAACTCATAAAATGAAAATTACTTTCCCATGATTTCCCATTTTCTGAACACCACTTGTTCCAGCAATAAAAAATGTATGCCCAAACATACAAAGCTCACCCTAATACAACTTAGAATGGTACCTCAGTATAAAAGGACGCTAATGGCCAGTTACTATACTTAAATAAAAATTGTTATCATTAACCTATACACAAGCAATAGGCACATACATGTTACATCACGGAAACTGTATGGGAAATGCACAAAAATTAGGTACCACCTATAGACATGATACATGAACATTCCTTAACTTTACTCAGTGCACAGTAGTTAACACTCATAATAGTTATCTTAACAACAAAGCTGCAAGGAGAGAGCAGCAATGCTGCCAATCTGTGCAAATCACTCAGGGACACATTCTGTGCATCTGTGAAGATTCAGGAACTGATAAAAGCTGGGAAGACGCACCAGGAACAACTATCAGATTCTGAGAGGATGAGTTCATATATGTGACAACTGGCTTGCAAATTGAACAGACACGTATTCATTTGTGTATCTTGTAAAAGCAACAACTCATAAACTGATCACTTGTATACTGAGTAATCACTGTACCTCGTATGTTAGCAGCCCATGTATCAGAAAATAAAGGCTGAGACAGTGTCCTGATCTTCTCTTGATGCATTTGAATGTTGCACACTGTCAAAACGTGCAACTTTGTGCTGCCTTCCCAACTGACTTTCTTCCTTTAGGACTTTTAAATGCAAGATGTACATGTGAAATTAAATCCAAGATTGCCATGGCAAATTGGTATTCTACAAGAAGACTCCTTTCACCAACAAATTGAATTTAAATTTACGGAAGAAACTAGTAAAGTGCTACATTTGGAGTATAGCTTTGTATGGTGATGAAACTTGGACACTGCAGAAAGATCAGAAATAACTGGAAAGTTTTGAAATGTGGTGCTGGAGAAGGATGGACAAGATAAGTTGGACCATTCGTGTGAGAAACAAAGAAGAATTACACAGAGTCACGGAGGACAGGAATATCCTACATGCACTAAAAAGAAACAGAACTAACTGAGTTGGTCACACCTTGCATAGGAAATGCCTTCCAAAACATGGTAAGGGAGGAAAAAAAGAGGGAAAGATAGAACTGATAGGAAGACAAGGAAGAAAATGTAAGAAGCTACTGGATGATGTTAAGGAAAAGAGATGATACTGTAAATTGAAAGAGGACGCACTAGACTGCACTGTGTGGAGAACTCACTTTGAGAGAGGCTATGGACCTGTTGTAAGACAGACTACAGAATAAATTACAACTTTCGAGATGTGCCACAACCTCTGTCATTTGTCTGTGTAACTAGGCTCAAACATACGTTGTGGCTGCACACTCAGGTTCAGCAATGCTGTGCACAGACTTTACTTCACTGAAACACATCACTCAATGTATTAATGCTAACTTCTCACAAGCATTCCATATAATGGCAGAGAACCATAATAAATATTATCAAACAGGATGTATCCAGAAACATGTGTAGGAGTTAACAGCATTAAATGATCTGGGGAAAGGTTATGATAGTCGGTGTCATATGCAGACACTCAGTTGATGGCCTTTCATTCAAGAGCCCAGGTTTCATACCAGGCCAGTCCCCATAGGATTTTGTGGTGGACAAAGTGGTACTAGGACAGTTTCTCCAAGTACTTCAGTACATCCCTATCAGTATGGTTCACTAATGTTCTAAGCTCATTAATTAATTAATTAAAACAGATAGAATATACAATGATTCGTAGTATGGTACATACAATAACAAAATCTATACAATGAATTTGAATCCATAATGTTGTTGTTGTTGTTGTTGTTGTTATTATTATTATTATTATTATATTCAATTCTACCTCAGTATGTTTTTAAAATTGTTTGTGAACATAAGGATGGCCTGGCCTAGGCTGAAACATGTCATACTATCAAATAAAACAGAATTTGGTTGTCTTTCGAAAGATATCAACTTTATATTGAGTTACTGAATAACACAATGGGATGTCACATGTTAGAATAACTGGATATCACAAGAAATAAAAAAATTTACACGAAAACTAGAAAGGCACTAACGATGTGCAAGATGCATCACCCAAAAGCTGCTATAGATAGGCTGTATGTAAAAGGAAGGAGGAGGAAAAGGCCTGTTACAAACTGAAGTGACATAAAAAGCAGAGATAATTAATATTGCAGAATACTGGCAAAAGAACAATACACAAAGAGACATGACAGAGAGTATGCTCAACTACACTTTAACATGTGCTAGGAAATAGAGGTAGAATTAGACAATGAACAATGGTATAAGCATGTACCAAAATCAGTAGAAACTGGTCAAGAAGGTAAGGTAACCATACTAAGGAATCAACAAGTGCAAACCAACAGAACCAACTCTAATGACAAACCAGACATCATGATGCACGACAATGAAAAAGGAACATGTATATTAACAGGTGTTGCAATTTCAGGAGACAGAAATGTTATCAAGCAAGAAACCAAGAAGATTCTAAAATATAAAGACCTCACAAAAGAAATACAGTGCATGTGGAATTTAAAAACAACAGTGACACCAGTAATAATACAGGCAACTGGAACCATCCCAAAATCGTTCAGAAAATACCTGACGGACATATCAGGAATGCACAAAATCAAGGAAGTATAGAAAACAGCCACACTGAGCATTGCACACATACTTCGGAAAGTACTAATGTAAAAGTACAAAATATTCAACATGGGTAACAGCATTACATACAACATAAATTGTAACAACAAAATAGGTGCATCACAATATACCCTAGAAACACGGTTTGTTTCAGGTCTGTAGTTGTAAATACCCTTCATAGAGGTGAATAATAATAATAATAATAATAATAATAATAATAATAATAATAATAATAATAAATGCTTCTTTGNAATAATAATAATAATAATAATAATAATAATAATAATAATAATAATAAATGCTTCTTTGTGACTGAAGTCAATAATGTACAATGGCTGTGCACTTCCATTAAGTAATTCATATTTATCGTTTAAAAGTAATCAGTTACCCATTGCCTGGCCTGACAACTGATGCAAGTAATTGCTGAGCTTTGTGCCACTGTCCTCAGCACTGTCACTCACAGGGCTTGGCAAATTTGAGGAGTTTGGCGTTCCAGTTAAATGGCCACCTACTGAGGACACTGGTGAAGGAATCTGTATCACAGTATTACATGAGAAATATGGTCAGCGTTTCCCCACAAAACATAACTGTTCCATATGTCTTGAAATTTTCACGGTGACAAAATTAAATAAAATCTTGTCGGGTTAGTAGCCATGTCAAATAATTTAAACATGTCGAAGTTTAGGAGACTAACCCATCTCCATATTATGGGCCTGTTTGATGGGGATCCAACCTGCAGATTCTGCAGGATGGAGACTGAAACAGTGCAGCATATTATTTGCTGCTGCAAGGCGTTGGCTCGTCAGTGCTGTAATATCTTTGGGAAGCTGTTTGCTGAACCAAAAGATATAAGCACAGCTTCAGTAAGGGACCTTTGTCTCTATATAAGAGGCACAGGGTTATTGAACCTGCGCTGAATGGAGTGTTTAGGGCTGCACAATAAGCCTAAGGCTGAGGTGCATCCGGGGCATAAGCTGACAGGCCCTGAAGAAGAAGACGAAGAAGAAGAAGAAGAAGAAGAAGAAGAAGAAGAAGGAGGAGGAGGACGAGGAGGAGGAGGAGGAGGGGGGAGGGGGAGGAGGAGGGGGAGGAGGAGGAGAAGAAGGATGAGGAGAAAGAGGAGAAGAATGAGGAGAAGGAGGAGGAGGAGGAGGAGGAGGAGGAGGAGGAGGAAAAGAAGAAGAAGAAGAAGAAGAAGAAGAAGAAGAAGAAGAAGAGTTAGTCTCTGAAACGTCGATGTGTTTAAATTATTTGATGCAGCCAGCAGCCTGAAAAGATTTTATTAAATAATTGTACCAGCAGCTAACAGTCCACAGCAGCGTTTCCCAACTTTCTTTCCATACAGAAACCCTTAAAGTACTTTTTCATATCCCAAGGAATAGTTGTGTTGATGTAAATATATTTGTATATTAAAAATTCTCGCACTTCTACTGACCAACCGAAATACTTGGAACAGAAAATGATTACTCTTTATTCACCACAGTTTAATCTTTCTACCTCATTCATCTGCCAGTGAATCATCACATGGTAACACACATGGACAAAATGTTTTCTCCTGCACTTGCAAATGCACCCATACCTGACATCCAGAATTTTTTTTGCTTAGACTGTGACAGACACCACATGTATGAAATACAGTACCTGGCAGTGTTAATGGAACTGTAAAAATGAACAAGTTGCGTTCAAACTATACTTGTTGGAAAACATTTTCACATTCAGACAACATTGTTTACTTTCTGATCACTCATGACAACAAATTTCAATACAAAAGTAAGGACAATGCATTGACTGAAGTCAGACCTTCTCACACTGAATTAATAGCATCGCCAAAGGAATATTTCTCGCAATCTGCTGATTAAATTAGGCCAATATGAAAAACTTCTTTAAGATATGAGATGGAAGATTCCGGTATTCTGTAACAAAATGCTTTGTCATTGGGTTACTGTTGGCTACTGTTTCAAATGAACATAATGCCTTCATCTTCAAGTACTGAGGTATCCAGGACAGGCCAGAAAACATTAACCTAGCAACATACTGTCAGCCCAGAAGACCTGAATCCTCAAAAAACACAGAGGAAACCCAAAATATAGCAAAGATATTAAGTTTTAATTATGCTTAAATCAAGTTTGTCATCATTGAGAGCACTTTTACAGTCACTCCAACATTTATTTCTACCTGAACACTTTGCTCAAAGTGCAGTGATGCTAAAGGCATCAGCACAAGGGCCGCATAAAAGTCTGAAAATGTTTGAAATGGACAAGTCACTTTGGTGTCCACTCTTACATATTCTGCTCTGCTCTATTCTATTTCTATCTCACCAAAATTAAAAGTAACAATCACCAACAAATGCACAATGTGTATATATCTTCACTATAAAAACCTCCTACATGTTTCAACCCCGCTGGGTCATCTTCAGGGAGAACAGTTATGTCACACTACAGCTGCACTTATATAGTTAACTGGTAATACCCAGATACTGGCAAGTTCACGCTCCCTCTCAACGGAGTGTGAAGTCAGTGGCACATGCTCACTCAACTATATACACGCTATATACTAACCTAATCCGTGCTGGAAGGCAGCTTCAGTACAAAGAGCAGCTCTTATCTGTGGTTGGAGCCATTTTAGAGTAAGAACATCCTACATATATTTATAATCGTATTCTGTAGGTATTTGCATTTCCAGGAATCAATGGTATATAACAACACATAAAACACTATGGCTACAACTCAATTATGGTGATTTGTTACACCGCAATACTTGCAAACAAATTTTGTCTTCATCGGGTTTCTAGTAACCACGGTTATAGCGCTTCAACAACAAACTTACACAGGTTCGAAAAATCTCTAATTACAGCTGATCATCCATGAAATCTACCATTACACCACCATGGATTACGTCTGTACATTCGCACCCACAAATTAAAAAATCATGCTGATTACACCGCCGCATGCAACACTGAGAAGCTGTATTTGTAGCTGGCATGGCGCACTGTTTGTGCATAAGGCATTCTCTTGTCTTATTAATTTACGAAAGTATGTAGCACAGCATAACATCAGCAAAGTAGCCTCCTGCCCTATCATACTCTGTACCCCCCCCACTCCCAGCACGAGCTAATAATTAAAAAAACTAGTTTGCAATTATCACAAACCAAATAAGCACACTTACTAGGCAATGCACTTTATTATTTTACATTATATTTTCTCCAAATATTTCTCCTCAGATCAAAATACAATGTACAACTAGTATGGTGGTGCCTGTCGACCCGGGCAGGCTAGGAACACCCATTTACATATTTGCCGAGGAAACCCCAGGTATCAGGTCGAGTGAATTACTAGATACACTGGACCTGATACCTGGGATGTCCCATAACACAAACCTTGGAATTACATCAACTATGGACGCCAGGCCGAAAGACAGCACCATAGCATCAAAACAAGCACGAGAATTGTGCAGCAAAAAAATATTTATAGAAGATTTTTAACATTTTAAAAGTTTCAACATTTTATATTCACATTTCATGCACATCTTATGTAATTTGATATAGCCCCCTTGCTAATGGCCTAGTTACTTGCCGAAACATGTCAGGGAGGAGATGAATAAAAAAGATAAATAAATAAACAATAACACTGTGCACAAGTTGGCTCTGTTTTGATATATTGATCATATGCACAGAAATGCATAACATAAAATTTACACAGTATTTAATACCACATTATTTTTCCACCAACTGTGTACACTTTTCTCGTATTTTGCCTCTCAAACAAACTGAAGAAACAAGATCTGGAACACTTCCTGGTTACAGACATTATCAGTAAAAGTACACATTTTAGGGTCAGGACCACTTATGATGAATTTCAAAGTTCTACCAAAATTATATCACAAGGACAATCACACACTCAAAACTACCTACAATGCTGAATGTTCTCAAAGTAGAAACAACTGCCTCCATTATACACAGCTGTCACCACATGAAACAGATAAAAAACCGACAACATAACTACAATTACATAAACAAAAAACTACATTTCTATTGTAAATTTTTTTTCACAGTACACACAACACTAATACTCTAAATATGCAGCAATGGCCAGTGTTATACAACAGAGAACACACAAAATGTATTACAAAATACAAGTTGAAGACGCGGAGTATATGTACATAAAAGAGAATATATGACAATGTACAGATTGTGAAGAATGTTCATTGAGGTTCTGTATGTCACAGTTATAAAGTCAGATAACTTCATAAAATGCAGCTCGATTATTTCACTTAAGTATAAGTATTTTTCTACACACTCCCCAAGTACACTAATGCCATTTGTCCCACCTTGGCACAGTTTCTGTATTCATTGCTCAGGAAGGTCCAACTTTTTACCTTATCAGCAGCATTTCTCCAACGTTCCAAGAGCTTACTTTTGCCGCTAAGTTAGCAGTCAAACAACCTGGCACAGCGAGGATAGCATGTGACACCAATGACGCTGTTAATTTCCTTGACAAACACAATTGTGGACAGACATCAGCTTTCCAGTTTACCTGCAATTAATGTTAGAATGATGCAAATACCCTTCACAATTGGGTATGATGTAAAAGAAAACAACACAAAAGAACCCACTGAAACACATAACACCATTATGTGTGATTCAACTTCACAGTGCAACTGTCCTTACCTACTGTGACCAGAATGCTGATAACTACTCATAACTTGCCCAGTGAAGCTCACTTTCATCACACTCTGTCAACCAGGGTTCAGGTGTCTGTGCATCACACTGGGCAGCAGGTGATAAAGCACATTCTGTTCACCAATTTCATGCAGCTTCAATATCCCATCCCATTTAGCAGTACCAGTAAATCACGTGCTGTTCAATGTACTCCCACACCCAAGATTCAGTGCACTGCAGGGTATGCCCAGTCCATCTGCCCACCGCTGAGACCTGTGTAAAAATGAAACAAAAAATACAGAAACAGAACTGTCATTCATAAGCTTAATGTCCTATGTTACCTATTCAATGCAAGGTGAATCCACTGGTGACAAACATTATTCACAGTGTCCACTGATGGTCACAATATACTGGTCAACTGTTGATAATTTCTTTTGACTTCAACATAAGAGGTTTGAAAAAACCTTGGAGATGAGTGAATTTGGGAGTTACAACCCAACTTCAAAGTACATGATTCAAAAAGTAATGTATACCATGTGCAACATACATAGCTGATAAAAGTTACCCTTATGTGAAACATTTTCATTTCACAAGAGAATTTTTAACAATGAGATATCATTGTCATAGTGCAGAAATCAATAACTAATGATGCATAGGGTAATTACTGCTGAGAATCCATTCGAAATCTGAAGAATTTCAAATCATCATTCCCGTGTTTTTATTAACACCACCTGGCGTACCAGACCTTGCTTCTACTGGTGATATTACGAAATGGAATAATAGTCATACGCCTTACTAAACAAAATGATCACTACTCACCAACAATTATCTTCACACACATGCTATTTCAGTCAGATTAATTATACTTCACCTTTCATCAATACCGAAACATTATTATTGTCATTATTATTATTATTGTTGTTGTTGTTGTTTTATGATCTCCTTTATGCAGGGTATCCACACTTATATACCTGCAACAAACCATGTTTCTAGGGTACACAGTGTTGCAGCTACTCTGTGCTTGCTATTCATGGTGCATACAACACTCTCTTCAATATTAAACTCTTTTGTGCTTCTACATTAGTACTTTCCGAAGTATGTGTGCTGTGCCCAATATACTGTTTTCTTTACCTCCTTGACTTCATGCTTTCCTGTTATGCTGCCCAAGTATTTTCTGAAGACTATTCCTATTATTAATATTATTATTAATATTATACACAACTTTCACACATTTGCAATAACGATCAAAGCCCCTTACCTTGTGTTAGCAGTACATTAGAACCGCCCAGAAATTTCAGAAAAGTATAAACTCCTGCACCAAGATGTGAAATGGACTCCACATGTAACACCATACTCAGCTTTGACCACAAAAGTGCCTCTCACTCTCATCTACATGGTACTACACACACAGCTACTGACCGCCGGCTAGCAGTACGAGACCATGTTTCCAGGGGTCCACTGAACTTGCACTGGGGTGCAACTCATATAGGTTAATCTCTATCAGTTGTGGCGGGTACTGAATGTTCTCTTAGAGCATTGCCCCATGGTGTCCCCATAGAATCTGTAGTGTAGTTCGGTGTGTGCCTGCAGTGTCATGGACGCCATGGTGTCTGTTGCCGGGGTCCGTATCCATCGGTACCGAAATCCATAACCGGGACCAGGAGCATGCGTTGCTCCAGGCCCTGCCCAAAGTCCTCGGCACTGTCGCAGCCACAGTTCATAAATAAAGCCGTGTGTGGTCTGGTGCACGTCTTGAAGTTCATTTTCTTCAGTTTGTGTTGCTGCCTCCTTGGTCTGTTGAAAGACAATACAACCCATCAGAAAAACTGTCACGTTTAAAGATATGGATATCACATTAGTATTTAAATTCATATAATTCAACGTTTGTCTTTGATTTCTGTCGCCTGCACAGACAGCAGTTGGCCAGTCCGCAGCACACAGCCTCTCCAGCTCCTCCATCACCATAGTTGCTACATCAGTCACTCTGTACCTAGCCTCCGTCCTGTTAACATCATTCACTAACATTAACATATCCGAAGCCCTTCTAACGTCCTAATGGCTAACGTGGCAGCATGGCTTTGAAGATGGTTCCGTGGGCTGCGCGTCAGCATTGCGTCATTCCCAATTCCAAAGAACCTCGGCCAAGCCGAGTTCCGCATGGAATATATTTAAACCACGTTACCTGTATGGTGACTTGCCTCAGACTGAGCATATGGCAAACATGCAGCCCCAGTCCCCTCCGTTTCCCTTCCAATGCTCACAACTAATGGCACATGTGGGAGTCGTGAAACGGCTGCAGGCATTATTGTCTGTAATACCAAATGCAATAAAATGCGTTCCTTGTCTATCGGAGTTGTTACATGCGGACAAACGGATCGACAGACAGACATGCCAAACCAATAGGCGCATCCTTACAACATTTTCATTCATAACGCGCTAAAAATTAAAACATACAAATATACCCTACACCCTGTTGCCTTACAGATAATGACACTGTGTAGTTACCCTGAAGATAGAGGCAGTAAATTCCTCAGAAACCTTGGTAACCATCGCCCATGCACGGTGACTTCAAAACTTATTAGTAAAACATGAAACTTGGACACAAGATTTTCAGAGCACTGTTTGAATAAGTATGTAGATCTTCATCTATGTAGTGGGCCTACATATATACGCAATCGGTGTAGTGAGTAGGTTATTAAAAAGACTATTCAGGGTTCGAATCCGGAACAGGCAAGAGAAGTTTCTCTTCTGCAAAATGTCTAGACCTTCTCGGCAGCCCACCCAGCCTCGTATTTACTTTCTTCTCTTGAACAAAGGCCGGTGCGCGAGGTTACCCACTGCTCCAGTGTAGTGCCAAGGTCAAGGATAAGTGCAGCTGTACCTCCCCACTCCTGCTAGGGCCTACAGTACCGTGATCCTGAATACCTGTATCCCGGTCACTTATTTCCGGTATTCAAATAACGGTACTGATCCAAAAATGTTGGTTTTCGGTACTAGTTTAAAAAATAATTGTTTATGATTGATGCACATAAAGGTTATAAAATCAACAACAATAAATCACTAGCGTTGCTGAATTTGCAAGTGAGGGATTGTTATACCCAATATAAATGTAACCGAAAATTAAAAAAGTCATGAAACACAGATATAGTTTACTAGACACTTCGTTGCACACAAAATAAATGGTAAATACTGCATGTTAATGAATGAATATGTATCAAAATCAGATCCAGTTTAAACGATAACACTATTGATTGCTTATGTTTCTTAAGAGTTCTCTTTATTCGGACGGGTAGTGTGAATGCTTAAACATAACTAAAATTTGCAGTACCAGTATGTATATATATATATTTATTTTAAAATAACTGTATTTTAAATAATTTTTGTCAGAATATTTATCGTTGTAACAAAAGTCTGATTTGTAACATTAATTCAAGTAATTACTTGTTTCTTCCTTACGTCATTGCGCCTCATTATTGTTAAACTTTATAAAGAAAAATGTTTGTCTCATAAGTTAGAAATACCAAAGTACGTGTATTAAGATTTTGACCGGTATTGTCAGCCCTAACTCCCCCTGTACGTCTCCACTGCGTGTAAAAAAATTAAACTGAAAGTGTCTGAAAAGGGGCCAGCATGCTTCTTACACACACTGGTACCCTACCACCAGACTGCGCTGTGACTCAACGCATATTATTAAAATTCTGTATCTCTTTTCAAAAGATTTAATTACGTACTGGTTTAAATAGTTAACGTAAAGACGGGTTCAACTTGTTAATCCGGAATTTTAGGCGGTATTTTTACACGGAAAGCCACTAAATTAAACGTAGATACTGCCTTTTCACCACACAGTTTTCAGTACAGGCTTACATGTTAAACAATCGCTCTCATGTTCCACAAGCCATGTTCCTTTGGAGAATACACAGGTACTTACGTACCTAACAGACTGAACTCTGTGATACAGCACAATTCAAAAGTAGTAAGCTTGATTATATATGTTTAATAACACACACAGTTTCATTAACTACTCTGAAAATGGGAGAGTTTTTTCTCCAATCGTCATCACCAGCCTACCTGAGGATTCCTATTATCCGGAACATCACAAGAAGAAAGTGAATATTTCATCACATAGATCAGTGATAACATTGCGGAAGCGTTTGGCCACAAACAGTATTGGATAATTATCGATTAAATCTCGTTCCATCCTTAGTGTGTTATTTCAGTGATATTAATACCACCGTCATATGTTTTTGTTGCTGGGCTTTAAAATTGATAGCAATTGTTTAGGCAACGTTCATAACACTTATACACAGGGCTACCAATTATCAACCATCAGGTGACAAACGTTTTGTGACCAAATGAATTTTTAAACTTGCTTCCGGAAACTACGTAACAAAAGTTTGGTCCTGTGTTGCGAGTTTATTCTGTTTTTGAAAATCCAACCGTAAGGAAGTTTGAAGTGTAGTGACTGTCTTTTTTAAGACATATTGGTGTAAAAAGCCGTTGAAAGGACTACGATTTTCATCGAAATGGGCCGTAAGGTAAGTTTCTATTGTGTGTGAGTAACAATATAGATATTGTAACAAGATAACTGCTGAGAATAAGGTTTCTTCATCTGCTGCTTCTGTTGTGTGTTGCGTAACTCGATAGTGCTGGTAAAGAAATAAGACTGTGGCGATAATCTTTCGTTTAAAACGTCACTACGAGTTTTAACAGCATTGTTTTTAGCTGAAACACATAATGATAGGAGTGGAATATTTTTGTTTCGTGTTGCGAACATGGAAATAATGTAGACGCGGTGCATATTTACGTGATTAGGCTTCCAAAACTCTGTTATTACTTACTAAATTAGTGCATATTAAACACCCTAAGGACAAATTATTGGTAAGAAACTGGTAACAAACAATAATTGGTAATAAATTGGTAACAAACAGATTGTATTTTTCTCTTTTCTACATGCCTCGATCAAGCTTTGCCAACATCACGATTTTCTAAGCTTGAAAGTGAATTACTAAACTATACGTGATCATGTGCGTGTAATCAGATTATCACAGGTTAAAGTGACAACAACTGCGAGTGCGTTTTCATTAATTTCAATTTATTTGTGCAGAAAGACACATAAATTCAGACGGTGATGTGTGTGGGATGAAACTGCCATTGCACTAACAATAACATTAACATCAGACCTTACATGGTATTTCCGTTACGCTATCAAAATATTTTCGGTCCCCTACAACTGATGTGTTTCTTTTACAGGCACAGAAAAGAAAAACCGGAGAGGGTAAAGACGAGGAGGCGCTGCGTATGGTGGTAAGTTCTGGTCACAGTTAATCATTTATAACAACAAGCATTTAAGCCATATTTTAGATATTGTCAGAGCAGAAACATTAAGTGCCAGTCATGTCAGTGCTTTTAGCTTTTAACACTGTGATGCTGTTAAAAATTTGTTATTGAACTAACGAACAGTGACTGGACACAAATCCAACTTGTTGACAGGAAATGGGTTACTGTTACAGAGACGGATGCAGAGCGACTTACAACAATTGAAGAAGAAGATGACGCAGGAATTAAGAGCTGAAAAAAATAAGAACAGGAGGGCGTTACAGCTCGTGAAGGTAAGGTTTCCCACACACAACAAATATGCACCAATCTACATTCATTCATCTCAGTGCTGACTCCTTACACAAATTAACATCACTATAACATGTCTTGCTTGCCTTTTGGTAGCAACAATTTTAATTATTTTGCATCTAAATCACCAAAAGCTGCATTAAGCAAAGACATAAGGGAAAGCTTGCAATTTTGGAATTTTCAGAAATAATTTTATCCTGTTTTCTCGACCTCTGTCCAGCTCACTTTCAAAACACACCACGTTTAAGTCAGACTATCTTTCGAAATTCAGAGCGTTTGGTACAGAAAACATGTGCATACACACACACAT
Organism: Coptotermes formosanus; assembly: GCA_013340265.1. Classification (NCBI taxonomy): domain Eukaryota; kingdom Metazoa; phylum Arthropoda; class Insecta; order Blattodea; family Rhinotermitidae; genus Coptotermes; species Coptotermes formosanus. The sequence goes on from BLKM01004655.1 coordinate 175,797, forward strand.
ACACACATATTTGTGCGTTCGTAATTTCAATGCTTTTTTTTCTGTTACAGCGACAATTCCTGCTACAAATGAAACAAGAGCGGGAGAGAAATATGATCCACATTGCAGAGATGCAGGTGAGTTACATGTTCTTAGCCTGCTTAATCCAATTCACATCGCTGGTCGGACCCTTACCATTACCTTACTGTGTTGATGTAAGCCGTCATTTGAAGTTTGGAGTGTCCCGTTGGCTGCTGCAGAATCTGCCCTAAGCTACCTAACTGTAGGCTATTATAATGTCAGTTTTGCCTTTGAGCTTTAGACACGCAAGACATATTGGCAGTTTCAGCCATCAGTTCCTTTGGAAGATCTGTGTAAATATCTGCACACTCATATGCCTGCGTACGTACAGAGAAGCCTATCTATCAGGCAAGGGTGAAGGGCCTCGTAGCAGACGCTACGGACGCACTGCAGCCATGAGGCTTATTGTGCGACCCTATGAAGATGAAGATGAAGATGATTATTATTTTGGAGCACCGGTGAAAACCCAAGAACTCGGGGAAAAACCTGTCCCAGTGCCACTTTGTCCACCAAAAATCCCACATGGACTGACCCGGGATCGAACCCGGGCCTCCGCGGTGGGAGGCCGGCGGCTAACCGCCTGAGCCATGGCACGGCCTTTAGCCTGTGTTGTTACTCAACGTATTCACAATGTCAGACCTCACGTTTTGAAATGCACTGACAGCACATACATTCAAGTGTATTTACAGAAGTAATTACTTTTCCGTTAAATATTATAAGGCAAATGAACCATTTCTTCTAAAACGCATTTGTGTTTTTACAGGCGTTCTTTGTGTTCGAAATACACGAGACGCGGATGGCAGCGCAACAGATCGCCAACAACCTGGAGATACAAACGGAACGGATCACAAATATGGAGGTAAGTTTTGTGAGCAGTGCTGATGTAATAACGGTTGTTACGTCCTCGCGAATTTTCAAATTCAAAGTGAAGTGCATCTGTACGGACGTTTGTAATATGGAAAGAAAATTTTGCTCTGGATGTAGCAGACGTTCAAGCATAAAGTCTCATATTTCAACAGAATAAAATTTGCTTTTGAATACCAGTGCACTGTGTACGTGCATGGTGTAATGTTCACATGTGTAAAAGCATATAGGTCGCCCTCTCTTTGATTCAGCACCCAACGCATTCATATTTCGTGTCTCATATAACCTTACAGATGCAACGCACATTGAATTAGAAGTATAATAAAGGTCAGAACAGCAAAGTTGACTCCATTACAGTACGTAATATTAAGTGATGGTTACTTACCCTTTAAAACAGATTTCAAAGTTTATTTGCCCGTTCTGTTAGGCGATTGTGACATACAGAAGCAGAAACTTGTGATAAAAATGTAATTCGTCACAAATGTTTTGAAAAATCTCTTTCTTAGTATATTCAGCTGATGATTATTCTGTGGTTAACCGAAGCATGTCAGGTGCTAAACAAGGGTGTCACTAACGACTGTTGTGTGTTCCATGGAAAGGCTAACTTCTGTTTGGCACAGGCGGTGGACAAACAGCGACACAGGTCAGATACAAGTACTACTGTGCCCTGGGATGTGGCGTCTTGTTTCATTGAATGTGGCTAAAGTACCAAAGTACACGGCGTCACATCCCACTAGACAGTATCTTGTTAGGCAATAAAGTCAGAACACCAAATTTCACACTATCGTCTATATATGTCCAGTAATTTTTATTTATTTATTTAATTATTTATTTATTCTTCAAGAAGTGAGATGGGGGGCATGGACTGGATTGAGCTGGCTCAGAATAGGGACAGGTGGCGGGCTCTTGTGAATGCAGTAATGAACCTCCGGGATCCATAAAATATGGGGAATTCCTTGACTACCTGAGAAACTGTTAGCTTTTCAAGAAGGATTTATTTGCTTAGTTTATTTATTTATTTATTTATTTATTTATTTATTCCGTTCTTATAAGCATGACACTTCCTTCATAAAACAATTGTTTTACAGGCAACTTGGAACAACCGCCAACACGAATTCGTCCATGTACTCCGGAACCAAGACCGGAGGATCAAAAGTCTGGACAGCGACTTGAAGCACTTGGTAGCTGCAACGAGACCTTGAGGTAACGTCCTGTTGGTGTGGCGAAAGGAACACCTCTTATCTTTAGGCTGCTTAATAAATGTCACCTGAAAATTAATTTAACCTGCATCTTAATAGGAATAACAGCAATCATGTTCATGTCTGTCCGCATGTAACGGCTCGTAAATCGCTTTGGAATTTTTCTAAAACCTGTGGACAAATTCCAATTTTATTCACACCAGGCAGTAATGGCGGACACTTTGCATGGAGCTGTAATCGCGTTATTTCTCACGTCTTGAGGGCAGCTCTTTACGTGACAGGCATGACGTCACAGTAGTACTGATGAAGAATTCAGTCTTGTGGGATGTGACGCCGTGTAGATTCCTGTCTAGGTACTAACGCTTCGGAGCAGTTTGATGTCTCCTTCTTCAGTATGGTCCAAGAAGACTCCCCTTGAACTACTCTGAAGATGGAAGCAGTGAGCTCCTCCGAAACACACCAAGCTGTGCGGCGTCATATCTCACAAGGCTGCAATAATCTTCAACTCTCGACGTGGGTCTGTTGATGGCAGAGGCGAAAATCTCAGTGCTGTGTTTATTTGTGATTTATTGCATGACGGTGTCGGTAGTGAGATGCCGCAGCGTCGGACTGTAAGATGGTTAGTGGATGTAGAAGGATGCAGTCAAATTTAATTTGAGATACTCTCCCACCACTTTGTTGGAGGAACTGAGGGAAACCAAGAAAACCCACAGAACAGCCCGTCTCTGTGTCAAAGCATGTAAGCGGGACCCCTTAATACGACGCAGGGTCAGTAACGGGTCAACAGCGACTGCTTAATATTTCACTAACATCTTATCATTCGATGCCAAATAATCTGAGGTACTGAAGCGCCGTTAAAATTAACACAATTTGATACACAAGACGGCACGCAGACTGCATTACTTACAGTCCTCAAACGCTGCAGGCTGCAACTAACTAACACCATGGAGCAGAGGCCATCTTGAGAAGCTAACAGTTTCTCAGCTAGTCAAGAAACTCCCCGCATTTTATGGAACCCGAAGGTTCATTACCGCATTCACAACAGCTGGCCACCTGTCCCTATTCTGAGCCAGCTCAATCCAGTCCATGCTCCATCCCACGTCTTCAAGTTCCATTTCAATATTATCCTACAATCTAAGCCTGGGTCTCCCAAGTTGCCGCTTCCCCTCAGGTCTCCCCACCAAAACCCTGCATCTAGCTCCCGTTCCCCCATACGTGCTACATGCCCCGCCCATCTTATTCTTCTCGATTTGATTATCCGAATAATATTTGGTGATGAGTACAGGTCATTAAGTTCCTCGTTATGTAGTCTTCTCCACTCCCCTGTCGCCTCGTCCCTCTTAGGCCCAAAGCAGACTGCAACAGAGTGGAGACATAAGCTTTAACCTGTTGCTCGTACAAAGCAACAGGAGACATTTCCTAAACTTTAACTGACCACATGTTTGCAATTTTTCAGGTTATCCAGGCCGCAAGTCAGCCCCCGATGATGACAAGGATTGGTGGCACATGCAGAAGGTGGTTGGTTGTATTGCAGGCGTCATGGGGCACATCGCATATTCAGTGTTACTGTTAGTCAGGGGCTCGCCATAGCAACCCAGTAACATTTTCGGTGACGACATGCGTGTAATCTCCTACGGCACTGGGCAGTTCCGTGGAAAGTGAACTAAATGTTTGTACGATATTCCAGTACAGTCGCCGTTCACATACGTTTGTAAATTGTCGACGCTAGTATCCTACATATTTCGGTTCTGTCCTGTCGAAACCTTCACACCAGTGCCGTATTGTGTCTGTCCTGACCGTCTGTCGCCTCGGTGAGTTTAGCGAAGATCTTGCTTAGGTCGCGACAACTCCCTGAACTTTCGGCTGCAGGGGATTTAGTTAGTTTATCAGTACACATAAGAAATTCATCTACAGAGTAAAGGCAGTGTGCATTTAAGTATCTTCTTAGTGCTACTTTAAATTGGGCCTTTTCATTCTGAAGACTTGTGACGCTGTAGGGTAAAATATTGAAAATTCTGATGCTAGAATAGAATGCACTTTTCTGAAAGCATGATAGGTTGGCAACTGGCCTATGAAGGTGGTGCTTATTCCTTGTATTAACAATGCGTACTGATGGATTTGTTTGAAATTTTTCTTGGTTATTAACAAAGAAGTTCATTAATGAATATACATATTGGCATGGAACGAGCAAAATCTCTAGTTTTTAAAATAGATTTCTACACGGAGTTCTAGGACGTGCACCAACCATAATTCCGATCATTTTCTTTTGTAATGTAAATATCTTCCTGCTGAAGTGGACAGGTCCTTAGGGTTACAGGCTGAGTCGACCTCAGGGCTATAGTGAATAATAATAATAATAATAATAATAATAATAATAATAATAATTTATTTTTTGAGTTCGAAATACAAAGGGCTGCGCCTGCTAACACCAGGTTCCTTCCAATATATAATTATTTAACAATACCTCTTACCTAGAAAAAATTACTCCAGTTTCTCGCCTTTTTAATGTATAAAGTACCATGGCACTCCCCACCACTACTCTAGTACCATCTTTATCAAACGGTACTTACTCCTACTTACATATGGCGCGGTTGGTTGAGGCACTGCACTAAAAACCGGAAGGTCGCGGGTTCGATTCCCGATGGTGTCAGTGGATTTTTTTCATTGACATAATCCTGTCGGTCGTACTATGGCCCTGGGGTCGACTCAGCCTCTAACAGAAATGAGTACCAGGAATATTTCCTGGCGTAAAGTAAAATACCGCAGCGCAGGCTCTAAGCCTTTCGAAAATTAGAACGCGAATGTCCCGAAACGTCTGCAATACAGCCACCTTCTTCATGTGCCACCCGTCACATACCCGGACCTGACAATTCAACCCGACATCGACAGTGAAGACCGCGGCCCAGTCAGCAAACTGGCGCTGCGTGGCACGGTGCGTGTCCGGCCATTCCCACAAGAATCTGTGCACGGCGTCTGGCCCACAGGTTCCCGCAAGACATAACCCACCGGACTGACTTAAAAAACCCAAACTATGACAAAACTTCACAGGAGGTACAGCACACCTGTTCGCACCCCACAGGCCAGCAGACACGGCGACGCGACGGAACCCGACGTCGACGTCGGTGCAGCTGACTGGTAGCCCACCTGCTACTGTACTGACCTCTGCTTTAATTGTGGTGCAATTACAAAAAATTCTGAAAGTTTTTGCCAGCTGAGGCTCTGTACTGCTTCAGATAAAATTCAACGTGCAGGAAATAAGAAGACCCAAAATCTTACTTTCAAAAATGCATTTAAATTACAATTTAAAAGCCAAGAATTAACATATATTTTAGTTTTGGAGTGTGAAATCAAAAAAAATCAAGATTCTTTTTAGGCGCCTTTGCATAGTCGCGCATAGTGCCTGTTATCATCGTCATGTCCGTCCGTCCATCCGTCCGTCTGTGTGTCTTCAGGTAACAGCGCGGCTTCCACTGGAAGGATTCCCGTGAAATTTGCTATTGGAGGACTTCCATGAAAATTTGTCGAGAAAAAACCAATGTGGTTAAAATGGGGCCAAAATATCGGGCACTCTACATAATGTTAATAGAAGGTACGCTCAAATTTCTTTCTCGTCGAAAATAATTGTGATGTGTAAATATAACTTATACATATATAACGCCATACATAGGAGATGTGTGATATTTATATGGGGCACGCGGTGGCGCAGTTGGTTGAGGCACTGCGCTACAAACCGCCAGGTCGCGGGTTCGATTTCCGCTGGTGTCATTGGAATTTTTCATTGGCACAATCCTGTCGGTCGCACTATGGCCCTGGAGTCGACTCATCCTCTAACAGAAATGAGTACCAGGAATATTTCCTGGGGGTAAACGCGGCCGGTGCGTAGGGCTGACAACCTAGAAATCTGGAAGCCTCAACCTCCTGGAACCCTAAGGGCCTGTCCAGGCCTGTAATGGGGCTGCTCTCATGCGATATTTATATAAAAATTCACCACATTTACAGTAGAGGTGCACAGAGCTCAGAATGTCCTTAGAGAAAAGATGCAAAATTTACGAAATTTGGGCAAACACAGCACTGCTTGTGATGTGAAGGGAGTGCCCGAATAGAAGCAAAGACGTCCAGCTGCTGGCACAACCTTCATCCAAACCAGGTCACCGTGCAGAACATTCGGCCTCCTGTGAAGTGACATACCGATATGTGACCGGGTCATTCAGTTCAGGCTTCCAGTTCGTACCTTAACATTGTAAAGCAGACTGTACAGAGCTAAATGGTACTGCATCAGAAGGCAAGATAGTGGTCATTGGTAAAATTGTTATCAGTTGAGGTTCCATGAAGCAGAATGGACACTAGAAATCGTAAGTCCATTTTCAAAGCCTTGCAATTTTCCACACACCTTCTGATTAAGCAGATATCATTCAGTTCTTCATCATTAGATGTAAGTTCGTTCTGACAGGTGATCAGAATTGTAAGCACGCTGTCTGAGGCAGCCCAAATTCAAAGCACAGTTTATCAAATATCACTCCACATTCTGAATGTCAGATATAATTTTCTGTAACACCACACATTCAGATCACCTGACAGTCGTTTTCTGCACCTTGGATCCTGCTATAAGTGCGGGATTTTCGGCCCTTTGTAATAAAATCAAAGATGCGGAGCGGCTTCGAAGCCTTGAATTTGAATTAAACTCAGTCGAATTCAGTCTGAAGATGAGGACAAAAGGCACGCGACTGTACAGCTGGTATAGCCTCGGAATACAAGCTGTCGAAAACAAAATCAAACTTACAGGTATAAAACGATCTGTCTCAGGCCATCTGTTCAGGCATAAGCAAAGGCTAAGTAAACGGTGGTAGGAAGTGCAGGATCCAGCGTGTAAAAGCGGCAGTTAACTGTTTCAATAAGTGTATAAGATGACTGAACCAAAGGGAGTCACTTGAACATCAGGAAACTGTAAGGTCACATCTGACCCTAGCCCCAGGTGGGATGAATTGAAATTCTCGGAGGCAAAAAGCATTACACGAAAAAGTGAGTTCTTCCAAACTTATGTATTTTAATTTTAGACTAATCTGGAGCTGAAAATTGTAAATTGCGTAAAACAGCACGGATGTTTATGAAAATAAGAATGGTTGCACAGCTGCTTACGTACGAAGGAACACAAGTAGAATAAGACAGAATTTTTCTAAGCTAAAACAATAACAAAAGGAATTCTACTGCCTAAAGGCAGCAATTTATCAAAATAGTCGAAAATAATAAAAAAGGTAACATACAACAACGAATAATTATTAAATCACATCCTGAAACAATTAGCCGCAATAAGAACGGCCACTTTCGGATTGTGTGTCCAAACTAAAGCCTTGTACGTTGCAGAGTCTCGAGCTAGTAAATCGGAGAGTAAAATCAACACGTCTGTATTCCAAATTCCATTTGGTCAGTGTGGAGGCTTCTATAAAAATATTACAACATCGGGCGAGACAAACAAAACATTTAATAAATCCACTGCAGGATTTTTGCTATCAAATTTTCGTGAATGCTGCCTCCACCCACACGTGCATTCCGCATTGACCATTCGGTCGGCACTCAGAGTCCTCCGGTTACTGTGCTACTCAGGATGAGTGCTAATGTTGTAACTCCCGAAACAGGCCGGTCGGTGCATTACACGGATAGTGCCGGGGGCGCAATTTGAGTTTTCATATGCCAAGTTCGTTAAATTTTTCTATATTAAGGTCACAATTGTCACTATGGGCGACAGAATATGTAACAGCCTTAAACATGGCGACAATCTCTCTTTCCTTTGTTCAAGTGACTACTATGCCGTATGCAACACTGTGCGCAGTACACACAGTGTTACATACGGTACAGTCTGGTTAGGAAGTCTGAACTGAAAGAGGCCCTCTAATACTGTAGAATAGATTACTTTAAGAAACCAGCTGTAACACACAGTCTTTCACTAGCAGCACAGAAATTTATCGGTATTAGGAGTTATTAGTTTTATGTAACTTAACATTTGGTTTACTCGTGCATATTAATTAACTCAATATTTAAAACAGACATCTTGTGTCAGTACCTCATGTACTGGCGACGTGGCAACACTGTTATATAAACTAAAGGTAATTTCGGAAATATCGGAGCCGGTGAAAGTTGTTGTTGCTGCTGGTTAAGAAAGGCGCTCGTTATTTTGTTTAAATACATATGTGTATGTATATACACCTAGCATATATATCAGGTTTTTGTTTTCGCTTAATATTAAAACCGCTGATGTAACTTGCATGCAATTCGTTCAGTCTGCTCTAAATTCCAGTTCCAGTCTGTTCAAACAAAATTCATTGTTAATTTCTTTTAATTTTAATGTTTATGTGTTTGTAGGCAATGCCTACATCCTTACGTTCATTTTTCAGTTCAGTTTCATTTTTGTGTGTAAATATTTATTGAAGCTTTGTGTTACTCCCTGCTGTATTCACGTCAGCACAGTTCGGTAACCTTCAGGCTAAATCTCATTTTCCTTTCTGCAGTTATGCACTGATGTCTGTGTTCAACTAAATATTCTATTTACTCCAGTTTAATTCCATCTCTTACAAAAAATTTAACTTCGCATTTCTATGAATATTTATTGACGCCTTTTTAAATTTAATGTTGTATTTATCTGAATATTATTCCTTCATATTTGTTTCAAACGCATGCACTTCTTAATTTTAATTTAACAAATTGCTTTGTTGTTCTATTACAAACCATTCTTACATTAATTTTATTTTTATTGCTGTAAATGTACAGTCAGCCTCGTTTTTTCTGAGGGTTGCGGTCCAAAAAAAAGGAAGAATCCGGGAATAACTGACCGCCCCCAAAACAATGTTTTAGTATTTTTAAGTCTTTTTCTTTATAATAATATATTCTAATGTTTCTTTCTACGCTTAAATCCGTTTTAGTCATTTATCTAAAAATAATGAAAATGAAAAGGATTTTAATTCACTTTTTACTCTCTTCTAATGTTATCTGCGAATGGCACGCTTTCGTCGGTCGGAGGGGCACGTCACGCTGGAATCGCATGACCAACGGCGCAACTCCTACACAAAGCTTCTAACATCTTCTAGAACGTTCTCGACATTTCAGGACATTTCCGCGACCACGCGGAATTTGAGAAACCGCGAAGTATGAACCCTCGATAAGAGATGGATGACTGTACTCCACTCATTTCTTCCCCTTTAGTTTCACTCTGTGTATCGCTGTTTTAAACTGTTAACAAGTTACTGTTTCTTCGAACTTACTGTTTTGAAAGCACTGAACGCCTTTGTTCCAAAAGGCACACAAAGTTTGTTTGAATACACTTATTATTACATTGTAATGCCACTTTGTAATAAATTGAATTGTTAATTCTTTAATTTAACGATGTATTGTTGTTTGATTGCAATCCATTCTTACGTTAAATTCATTTTGTATTACTTTCAATCAAATTAGGATATTTCTTGCTTATATTTTTATTTTGTACATAATATTTCAACTATCAAAGAATTACTTACATATGTTTTGAATATATTTTAGTATTGTACTTTGTTTATAATTCCACGTTGTAATAAATCGAATTGTTAAATCGAAATCTTCTGAGTTTGATTTACCTAATTTCCAACCCCAAAAGCTGAGAGATTGTGTTGTGACAGAATTAGAGACAGCAGCAGTTCCCAACCGACAGCACATGTGACCCAGTGGCGAATGCAAAGACGCATTCTTCGTAACGCACTTCTCTGAGGATGGCCACATGAGTGGCCGAAACATGTAGGAGGTATTACTGCGTTTATAAGATACTTTCAGAACCTTGTCTGCATTTGCTGGTTTCGGTCACCATATCTAACTCTTCAATGCACTGTTAAGTATCATTTAAAACTTATGTATATCAAACATTGAGAAAAAGAGGTTAGATCTGCCATTGCTCCAGTGTTGACAGGGCCAATATATATTACGGACGCTACACAACATGCGCCCCCCCCCCCCCCCGAAAGGCCCAACAGCCCCCAATGGGCCAGGGCCTCCTTACTGTCCAGGCTAAACAATCACACTCAGACACACAACACTCGGTAGCACTCCTTTGGACGAGGGATCAGCCTGTCACAAAATCTCTACCTGACAAAACGCGACACTCACACAGACAGGCATCCATGCTCACGGAGGGATTCAACCCCCCGCAGTCCCAACAAGTGAACGACCGCAGTCCCACGCCTTAGCCGGCGTGGCCACTGGGATTGGTGATACAAAACGTATTTGCAGAAAACAATGGTTTTTCCGCCTGATGGGAATCGAATTACAAATTTTTGTTCTTCCAGGCCGTAACCTGGTCACTGTGCAGCCTGAGGTGTATCAGCGAATAAACTGAATTGTGGACACGAAGCCCTGAGTTCGTTCCAGTGGCTTTCGTAATGCGAATCAGAAGCACACAGGAACACACGGATGTAAACTACAGACTGATATTTCCCTTACAGGATTTAAACATCAGTTCGTTAACATCGTTAGCAGCGTAATCAGAACACCTGATTAACTAACTAACTAACTCCATGGAGCAGAGGCCTTCTTGAGAAGCTAACAGTTTCTCAGCTAGTCAAGAAATTCCCCGCATTTTATGGAACCCGAAGGTTCATTACCGCATTCACAAGAGCCCACCACCTGTCCCTATCCTGAGCCAGATCAATCCAGTTCATGTCCTCCCATCCCACTTCCCGAATATCCATCTTAATATTATCCTCCCATCTACGCCTGGGTCTCCCAAGTGGTCGCCTTCCCTCGGGTCTCCCCACCAAAATCCGGTATGCTCCTCTCTCCTCCCCCATACGTGCCACATGCCCCGCCCATCTTAGTCTTCTCGATTTGATTACCCGAATAATATTTGGTGATGAGTGCAGGTCATTAAGTTCCTCGTCATGTAGTCTTCTCCAATCCCCTGTCGCCTCGTCCCTCTTAGGCCCAAATATCCTCCTCAGCACCCTATTCTCGAACACCCTCAGTCTCTGTTCCTCCCTCAGTGTGAGAGACCAAGTTTCGCACCCATACAGAACAACAGGTAAAATTATAGTTCTGTATACCCTAATCTTTGTGTTTTTGGATAGCAACCTGGAAGACAAAAGATTCTGCACCGAATGATAGCAAGCATTCCCCGACTTCAATCTGCTCTTAATTTCTTCATGAATGGAGTTTCGATTCGTTAGGGTTGCTCCCAAATATTTGAATTCTTACACCCTTTCAAAGGATTTATTATCTATATTTATGTTGTGATTGTGTCGTGCATTCTGATTTCGAGACATGACCGTGTACTTAGTTTTCTCAGCATTTATTTCTAGACCAATCTCCTTACTAGCAATCATTAAATCTTCTGCATTTTTCTTTATGCTATGCACGCTTCCGCCCAATATATTAACATCATCAGCATAAACCAGAAGCTGATGTGTACCATTCAATTTCATGCCCTCCTGGTTTGCCTGAACCCTCCTAATGGCATATTCTAAAGCAAAGTTGAAAAGCAATGGCGACAGAGCATCTCCTTGTTTCAAACCATTCTTAATAGGAAACGTGTCAGACAGATGTCTGCCTACCCGAACTCTGCTATACGTTTCACTTAGGCACATTTTTATTACCCTTACTAGTTTTATGGGGATACCGAACTCAATGAGAATATTATACAAGACCTCCCTCCTAACTGAATCAGAGGCTTTCTTGAAGTCTATAAATAGCTGATGCACTGCCTCATTGTATTCCCATTTTTTCTCAAGTATTTGACGAATGCTGAATATATGATCAGTGGTTGACCTGTTACGTCGAAATCCACACTGATGATCCCCAATAATTTCCTCTGCATATGGAGTTAACCTTGACAAAAGGATGTTGGATAGAATTTTGTACGTAGTCGACGAAAGTGATATGCCTCGATAGTTATTGCAATCTGTCTTATCACCCTTCTTATAAATAGGCACAATGACCGACTCCTTCCATTCCCCAGGCAATTCCTCCTTATTCCAAATAGAAATAATAAGTTTATGGATTTCAGACCGAATAATCCTACCCCCTGCTTTAATCAATTCTGCTGGAATCTGATCAATACCTGGTGATTTGTGGCTTTTTAGTTTTTCAATAGCCATCTCAACCTCAAAGGCACTGGGCTCAGGCACTAGTGGCTCTGCTGTGTGTACTTCAATCTGCCTAACATCATTAACCCCGTGTATATTCAACAGCTGGGAGAAATGATTCCTCCACCTAGCCAAAATACTGTGGGAGTCTGCAACCAGGTCACCCTTCTCATCCTTTACTACATTAATTCTAGGCTGGTACCCCCTCTTAAACTCATTGATACCCCTATACAAGTCTCTTATATTCTTGTTCTTACTGTTTGTTTCAATTTCATTAATTTTAGCTTTCGGATATTCCTTCTTTTTGTGCCTGAAATGTCTACTAGCTTCACGTCTTACGTTGTGCAGATTATCTCCATTATTTTGGTTTGGATTCTGTAACCACTGAATTTTAGCCTGCTTCCTTTTATCTAAAAATTCTGCACATTCTGCATCAAACCATGGTTTATGCCGCTTCCGTTCGTGTAGACCTAGACTCTCTTGAGCCGAGATTTTGATATTCTCTTTAATGTTTTCCAAGCCCTATTCATGTCCTCACTAACATTTAAGTTTTCCAGAGCTGCAAACCTGTTTGAGATCTTAAGCTGATACTGTTTCCTAGCCTCTAGTTCACTTAGCTTCTTGAGATTAAATCTCTCTACATCAAACTTCTGTGCTGCTTGTTTACTTACTGCCAGTCTTTCCCTAACTTTCGCAACCACCAGATAGTGATCAGTATCACAGTCAGCTCCCCTGAAAGATCCACATCGAGTATACTGGAATGCCGTCTCCTATCTATCAATATGTGATCGATCTGATTGTGAGTCTTCCCATCAGGAGAGGTCCAGGTGTATTTATGAATGTTTCGGTGCGGAAACATAGTGCTCTTAACAACTAGATTCTTTGATGTGGCAAAGTTTACTACTCTAACACCATTATCGTTGCTATCCTGATGTAAACTCTCATTCCCAATAGTCGGTTTGAAAATATCCTCTCTCCCCACTTTTGCATTAAAATCTCCTAACAGAATTTTCATATGGTACTTAGGAAAATGATCAAAAACCCCTTCTAATTCCTCATAGAAGCTGTGCTTTGAATCATCACCCTTCTCTTCTGTTGGTGCATGCGCATTCAGAACAATGATATTACACCAGCGGCCTCTCAGCATTATGTATGGCATCCTAGCACTAACAAACTCCACTCTCTTGATTGCTGATACTATTCTCTGGTGCACAAAAAAATCTGTTCCCAATTGATGATTTTCCTGCCCTTTGCCATAGAAAAAAGTATACTCGCCGGCTCTTACAGTCCCTTCTTTGTCCCACCTAACCTCCTGTACACCCAGTAAATCTAACTTATACTTAGCTAATTCCCTGATCACTGTCATAAGTGACCCTGACCTATACATGCTCCTCACATTCCATGTTCCAAAACTCATATCCTTTTTCCGTAGCTGGGGTCGTACCAAAGAATCGGTCCAGGTCCGAGGCTTTGTAGGCTGTTTCGTAACATCATAATTTTTTACGGTGAGGAGTTGTTAGCACCTCGCCCAACCCCCAAGCTGGAGGACCACCCCTTGTCGGCTGTCCGCGACTGCTTATTCAATGTATTCGCAGCTACCCTCCATACCTGGAGGCCGTTCTTCCATCCGCAACCTGAGGACGCGCCATGCCGTGGTGACAGGGACCCACTTAACATGGAGTAAACACTTATAACAATATTAAAACTGTACGAAACACACAATTGCCAACATAGGCTACGGTGTTTTACTTTTTAGCGCATGTTCACAAAATAAACGGATAATGTTATATAGGTCTGCATAAATAAACGGCTCCTAAGTTTCCAAAAATTTTTGGATGCCGTAGCTCGGCTTTGCAACGGAAGGGGCTAAAAAGAGTTTTCACACTTCGTACGTGTCCGCGGGTAACATGTTGCCTGCGAGCTACGGGTTGAGCGGGCCTGGTCTACGGAATAAGTTAACCTTTTAAAGCCTAGCGGTAACTTTACATACGACCAGGTTTAACATTAAAAAATTCTACGTGGTGCCCACATTGCGTTTATGTGTTTTGTACGGATCTCAGAACACACAGCAACTTTTGCCTTATAAAACATTAAGAGACTGGTTTTTATAATCGAAGTGGAGAGTGTTTACAGCGCGGTACGCACTGAGTCCTTATATAAAACAGATAGGCTTCGTCTTTAAAGGGTTACGTACGTCGGTAGCTTTCGCTTTGTGTCTCGTTTGGGACACTCACAATTCACCACAATTATACTGAGTGTCATGAAATGCATTAGGCACTGCGAAAAGAAGTGGGGAGTCCATTTCTGAGGGTTCAAACAGAAACTCTAGGGGAAAACTAAGTAAACTCTCATATGAAGAAATTACAAGATGATACAGAAAATGTAAAGGTGACCCTGTAACTTGCCATGAAGGCACAGACGGGAGGCAGAAGTACAGCTCTACCCACACACAATATTGGCGCTACAACGGGGTGGGTGATCAGCGCCACGCCCTGGCCATTTTACCCCTTGTAGAGGATGCTGGTTGGGCATCGAGATCCTTGTGGACGGGGAAGGAAACGCTCACCCCCACCGTAGTTCGAACCCCGGACCTTCCAGCCCGTAACGAGTAGCTGTGCCGACTGCGCTGTCCCAGCCGCCGGTAAACTGATATACCGTACATAATCTTCCAGTCGTGCTTCCCAAGTACCACAGTTGCTTCCATGGCAGCAGACTTTTCCAGCAGTAAACAAAACACTGCTTATGACGACAAATTTGCATGTTTTCCGTCACGTGACAAAGAAACTTCACTACACATAAAAAAGCCAGTTTCGGCCCACATCCAAATCGACAGACATTTAAGATTCTTCTCGGCCGGGACAGCTCAGTCGGTATAGCGAATCGCTACGGGCTTGACGTTACGGAGTTCGAACCCCGGTAGAGACGAGAGATTCTGAACCCGTCCAGAGTGGCTCTGGGGTCAAATCAGCCTCCTGCACAATGGGTACCGGGTCTATTTCACGCGGATAAATGGGGCGGGGCGTGGTGCTGACCAATAGCCTCCATGTAGCGCCGAGGCTAAAAAGTAACCTTCAACTACACACTTACCACCCTTTCCTGGCTTCACAGCATGTTACAGGGTGACCTTTACCTTAGACTCTTGTACTGTATTTGACAATAACACTAAACATCCCACGGTAACAGTTCTGTCTTTTATCGACTGTTGACTCCCCTCCCACATTTCGTTACATGCGATTTCGGGCGCGTTCACACGGTCGCGAAAAGCGCCTCTTCCTTACGGCACGTCTGTCTGTCCGTCCGCACATTCAGCGCGGTTCCCACTGGACGTATGTCCGTGAAATTTGACACTGGAGACTTCCATGAATCTTCGTCGAAAAATTTCAAATTTGGTTAAAATCTGGTCAAAATATCGGCCACTTTACATGAAGCACTAATTACGGTTTAGCTTCACAATACAACTGAACAAATGGATTTTAACTTCCACCTTTACGTAGTATCTGGATAAAATGCCGCATACTAACACAGGACGGGTGTAGAAAACGTCAAAAGAGAACTGGATTTAAAAGGACGGAATCGTTACATGAACGTGAAATCGTCAAAAACTGTGCACACGCATAACGGGTATGGAGACAAAACTTCAAACCGTATGTAAAACGCAGAAATCCGTATGGATAAATCATTACAGTACATTACATTGATCAAAAACCGCACACGAATAACGGCCACGGATACGAAACCTCAAAACAACACGTAAAACAAATGAATCATCTGGGTTTCAGTCTTCCGCCGCGATGTAGATGAGATACGCACTCTTCTGGGACATCACGCGGCGTTAAGTGGTAGCTCTATACAGACGTTTCGGGATAACCTATCGGACGCATCTTCAAGGGCCTAGAATTCCAAGACGAAAGGCCAAGCAGACTTCTTGGGCTCCTGGAACCTTGCAGAGAGAAACGACATGTAGTCCCGAAACGTCGGTAACTAACTAACTAACTAACAACCTGGGCTGCGTAACACCCCAGAAGGACGCAGATCCCACTTACACTTCGGCGGAAGCCTGAAACACCGCACAGCTGTGCTAGATATAAGACGTACCGATACAGTGAAATTATTACGTTCAAAAGGTTGCAATGGATCTGTCATGTAGACCGAATGGGTAATTTTAGAACACCGAAAGGTAATGCTGCATGGAAAATTGCATGGAAGAAGAGCTGTGGGAAGACAACGGCTGAGATGGGGAAGACAACATCAGGAGGAATTCCTTGTAGCTCCTGAATATAAGATGGCTGATACTAGCAGGGACAGGGATATCTGAGGGCGAAATGCTGGAGACGCCAGGGACCGATGCGCACTCTTGCAGCACGGAAGAAGAATAAGAAAAATAAGACGACGAAGAAGAAGATTTCTTAGAAGCCTCAGATACACGATCGGAATCACTAGAAATTTTGCATTTACTAATTTACATTCTACAATCAATTTAATTTAAAATAAATATAGACAGACGCTGAAATTTATTAATAAATTTTTTCCGCGATGCAACAGCCCCCAGTGGGCCAGGACTTCCTCACTCTCGAGGCTTCACGATCAGACTCAGGCACACCACACTCGGTTGGAATATACTGGACGAGTGATCAGCCCCACACAGACCTCTCTCTACCTGGCACAAGAGACCTCCATGCCCCCGGCGGGATTGAAATCCGCGATCCCAGCAAGCGAACGGCTGCTGACCCACGCCTTAGACCGCGCGGCCACAGGGATCGGCCGAAGTTTATTAGCAGACATGTTGAAATTTACTGCAGTGCTAAAGTGTCATATGTCCTCTTTGTTATTCTTCATTGTCACTTTATGCCACTGTGCTGTTTAGTTATCGCGTTATTCCTGCCACACTGTTCTGTTCTAAACTGACAATTAAATTTGTCAAACACGAAAACCCCTGTATTATTTACTGTGGCATGTTTATGCTTACGTTTCGTCTTAATTAGAACTTTAAGATTTCGAAAACAGCCCACAGAGCTACACGGAAATTGATAAAACGCGTTGATATTTTACTTTCATCACAGTTTGATCTGTATTCCTGTGTGCGCCGTAATTCCTTTATAATTCCTTATGACGTGTTTGTGTTTCTGTGTGCATTCTCATTCGCTACCTAACCTACCAAAGATAAAGTTCTTAAGCAATCTGCAACATCATGCTCGCATTTTATACATTTATCGTGATTTAACTTTTGGTCGAGTCAAGAAACACTTCTTATACAATTTGTGACGTCACATTTATGTTCTATGTTTCTACCCGTTCTCACAAAGGGTTCAGTGCAGATTCCGTATACCAGAAACGTCCACGTTAGTCTTACAGTGAATTTCTTCCAATGTCGCACTGCGTAACCCGAAATGCGTTTACTGCCTGTCATGGAGCACTGAAGTACGGGACGAGAATAACGTTGCTTGGCGGAAGAATTTTTATACTGCATTAAAAGTAAGGTGAAGTTCACCCTACATCACGCCATGGAAGCCCAGCGAGGAAGTAAACATAGGATCTACTCTTTCTTTAACCTTGGCGCTAAACGTGGGTGGGAGGTCAACGCCACGCCCCGGCCGCCTTACCCCCGGGAAAGAAAGCCGGTACCCATTGCACAGGAGGCTGGGTGGGCCCCAGGGCCGGTCTTGATCGGTGCGGAAAATCTCGCCCCCACCTGGATTCGATCGCCGGACCGTCCGACCCGTAGCGAGTCGCTGTACCGACTGCGCTATCCCGGCCCATATTGAATTAGAGTCTCGGGGGAAAAAAAGGCAAACTTCGCCATGCACCTGCTGCTGGCCTAATTGCTACTTGTAATTGCCATTTAATTAAAACAGCTGTAACATGATATTTTGTATTTCATACAATTTTTAACTCTTTTATGTGTTTGTACTTCGCCACATTAACCTGAGAATGATTAAGTCGAAACATGTTGCTAGACGTACTGCGACGAGTTGTTTATTGACAGACACTTGAGCCAGACGGTGTGACACCACACTCACGTAACCACTGCACGCCGTTTGAAGTGTCCTTGTGGGTTCCAAAGCACTCTACGCAGAGGCAGCCGGCCCACAGGGGAGCAACATACGAAACTGCAACCATAACGTGGTCTGTTTGCGCCATATAGGAAGGGGCGTTCTTTATCTCAGTACCACATGCAGAAGAACTGTCAGCTTCACGCTCCCGCCGCTTTATCTCCTACGAAACAGCTGTCGGTATCCATTAAATAGCAGGCTAGGTGTGTCGCAGAGCCTGCGTGGACGCTTTGGAAAACAAAAAACCCTCTTACGTAACGAATCGTACGTATTTTTCTCTATTTTCACTTTCATATATATATATATATATATACAGCAGCACAACCGGAACACCGCTGTCACGCTAGCGACTCGCTACGGGTTGCATAATTCGGGGATCGAATCCCGGTGTGGGTAAGGTTTTCCGTTTCCGTCCGGACCGGCCCCCAGTCCCACTCCCCTCCTGGTGAAGGCCTGTTGGGTCTCTATCCCTCAGGTAAAACGATAGGGGTGTTGCGTTAACCCCCCCCCCACACACACTTCAAGGGCCATGGCTGCAGATGAGTAGGAACTATCCCTCCGCGGCCCCCCTACACCTGCACAAGCTGGGGCGATGTTTGCCTATCAACAGCTCAGAATGGGAGGAAGAACTATGAATGGCGAACTGGAATGGATGTGAGGCCGAGCGGTCGTGTCGTTTGGTTATGAACTGAGCCAGCACTGCCTGGAGGACTGGGAAATAAAAGGCAGGCAGTGTGCGTGTAGCGCGACGCTGCGGCGCTTAGTGTAACCACTGTTGAAGTGGAAATCAAATAACTATTGCATATTCTGAGCGCGCGTCTATAGCCTTAGTTATCCGGCATGAAAGCAAATGCGCCGTATTATACTGTCAACTGTGGCCTGTCCGGCTGTACCCTATTATTCCACATTACCTCATAAACTGCACGATTTTCGAAAAAACAAATCCGTGAACATAGAGTGCGTGATTCAATTTTCTCTACAAATTCCAAGTCCAAGCTTTGACCTCTTGACCCCTGAAGATGGGACCGAATGGAAGTCGGTACAGAACTACCGCCCAATGCTGCGTAATATCCCAGAAAAGCGACGATGTCGTCTACATCGCGACGGAAGCGAGAAATCATTGGGGCGGCGGTTATTATAAGGGGGACTCGAGAATCAACGTAACTTCGGAGGAAGACACCCCCCTACAGCAGGCATTTTGTTTCTTTGGTTAAGCTATTATTATTATTATTATTATTATTATCCTCCTCCTCCTCCTCTAAAACACACAGGGTCACGTTGTCCCTGTCAATGTCACGAACGCGTATAGGGGGAGAAGAGAAACAGCTCCTCTTATTCTTCCCTTCGATGATGGATAAAGATGAGAGGTCAACATCACGCTCCGAGCACTTTATCCCCGAGAAAAATCCCAGTAATCACTGAATGGGAGGCTGCGTGGGGCGCAGTCTGGGCCTGCACGTTTTGGAAAAGAGGAAAATGTCTTGCCGCTCGTGATAAATAAAACCGGAATTCATTTACGTTTCCAACAGTGTACTGTTTTTTGTTGTTAAGTATTTTTAAATTAACCGAACCTAAATGAGTACAACTATTAATATAAGGGGGGTCGCGAAATATTTTAGGCGCCTGTCGCAAAATTGCGAAAAAACGGCTTCTTAGCTTCGTCATCTATGTCTGTCCGCTTGCAACAACTCAGATACCACTGGACGGATTTTCATGAAATTTGAGGTTCGAGAGTTTTTTTGAAAACTTGTCGAGAAAATTCGTAGTTCATTAAAATCTGACAAGAATAACGGGTACATAACATGCAGACCTACGTACATTTACGGCAGCATCTCGCTGAATTCTTCTCAGAATGAGGAATGTTTCAGCAGAAAGTTGCAGAGAAAATCAGAACACACACTTTATGTTCAGCCATTTTCTTTTCTCCAAATCGTGCCGTTTATGAGGCAATGTGGAAAAATATGAGTCAGACAGACCACAGGTGACAATACGATACGGCGCATGCGCCTTGCATGCTGTATAACTAAGGCTACAGACACACACTCACAATATGTAACACTTATTGCTTTTCCACTGCAACAGTGGTTACGCGAACGCGCCTCAGTGTTACGCGGTAAGTACATTGCCGGTCTTGTTCGCATCTTTACTTTCTCTCAGCCTAGAATAAGGAAAGGTTCCAGAACTCGACGCCAAGGAACAATTTATGATCCGAGTGTTGGTAGAAACACGACAGACTGGACACATGTGTCCATTTTGTATCCATTTACGTGACTCTGTCTATAACTCGACACTACGGTACTTTGTGAACAGGAACAGCAATGATAATAAGCTGAAGAAGAATATTTTAATTATTCATGGGACAGAATGAACGAAATGGTCACTTTAACTGCAGTCACACGTGTGTTCTTGAACGATGCTACTGCTTGTTTCATGCGAAAACACAAAGTGGCAATGAAATTAAATACAATGTTATTTATTTCCCTAATTTAACCGTTGCCAGTGCCTGCCCTTCGGACTGCAATAGCCGTTCACAGAGTCACAATAACAGCCGCAGTGCTAACAAGCGTGTTGCTGCCCTCAAGTACAGGCGCACAACAATGACAGGACAGCTGCATGACCAGCAACTGTACTTACTTGTGGGTGCATGTTATTGCTTCATCTTCATTAGAAAACTGTAGTGACGATATAGGAAAGGGCACTTGATATCTAACTGCACAGATCAAAGCTTAATTCACACAAACTGTTTAGATATAGGCACGACTGTAAGACTTAACCTTACCAGAAACCTCCGAAGTTTACAATATTATTTTGAAGGTATTAATCACTTCGTGTGTGATCAGATGTTATGCTAGAGACATTATTAGTAATTAACGGTATCCACATTTGTGCCCACATTCATCGAAACCAAAACTGAACTGTAAACAAACTCCTGCATTCTGAAATTATTACCAAACTCACGCAGTGTGTAAGCAGACTGTACCACTCTTACGAACGGACGACCATCCTAACCTCAACTCCTATTTTCCATGAAAGCAGAGATGGGCACAATCGAATAAACACGATCTGATAATACAAACTGCTGCTAATACAGTAATTAGAAGCGTTAAACACACGCGAATATCGAAGCTTCCCCCGTCATGCAGTCTAGGCATTCGCGCTTCTGGTATGCTGCGTGTCATAGGTTGGTAGTTGGTAACAAATGCCGATCGTTGAGCGCACAACGAAATGAATTAAATACAAATATAATTGAAAATAAATTTATTCACTTATTTGCGTCATTCGTGCCTTAGTTTGTTGGCCCGTTCCACATCAATGAATTGTAAGTAAATAACATGTTAATATCTTTTCGCAGTTCTCAAATATAGCGAAAATTAAATAACACAGATCACCATATGTACAAGAAGATAACAGACGTTCAACGTGTAACCTCAATGGCCGAGATCGCTAAGGCGCCATACCATTATAACTATACCCATTGAGATTGCATAAGTGAAAGGGGTAGTTGAATGCAGACCAAAGGAATCGTACGGCCACTCCGGGCGCCAGGATGGTCGTGGGATTCCACTCAGCCCAATTACAACTTTCGCTTTTACTTTTTCTGCTTTGGTTATTCATAATTAGCCTGAACTCGCATGGGCTGTGGTAAAGATCCCGGGTTCGAGTCACCACCACGTAACATTTTTTTCTTCCACGAATTAATTTATTAGTAGCACATTAGCCGTATATTATCATAATAAACTGACGAGAATCATATTTATGTGTAAACATTTAAATTTATGAATTTTACACTGTCCATACCGCCCACGTACCTACACAGATTGATGCGTATTAACAGCCAACTGGTACACGCTCATTAAAAACCAGTATTCAATGACAACTACAAAACAGAGCTGAGTGCTTTTAAAATGTTTTTAAAGGTGTTTTTGGTGTTTTTTAAACCACAGTGCCCCCTGCAAACGGTGGTTTGAAGGACTGAAACATGTCGGGGTGTGAATAAAAAAATTTGGAATATTTGTTTTTAATCAGTGTGTACGAGTTGCTTTTCCAGGTACATTAATTTACATTTATGTTCTTTGATTACTTTTGTCATGATTCGTTTCTTAATTTCGTTAGAGTGGTCCAACTAATCAACTGAAGAAATACCCTCGCATTCCGACAGGTGTGACTGGTAACAGCTGATATAAGTATGAATAAGTATTGCTTTTCCACGGCATAAATGGTTACGCGAACGCGCCTGCATGTTACGTCATACGTACACTGCAGGTCTTGTTTAGGTTAACAATGGGCCTTCATATTGGAAATAATTCGAAACCCCTGTTCTGGACCGTAACCTGTATGATGACACTCACTGCGCACGTGAAGTGATCGTTTGGTGTACACAAACGGGCAAAATAAAACTGTTCCTTGACTGAAGTTAACACGAGATTCACCGCACGCACGCACGCACACACACAAAAGCTAAAAGTCACTCAACCGAGCTTATAACCGTATATTCACATTCTGATTCAGTGATGCTGTAACTCGAAATTCCATTCATGAACAAATTAAGAGCAGGTTGAAGTCGGGGAATGCTTGCTATCGTCAGGTGCAGAATCTGTTGTCTTCCGGGTTGCTATCCAAAAATACAAGGACTACGGTACACATAATTTTACTTGTTGCTTAGTAAGAGTGCGAAATTTGGTCTCTGACATTGAGGGAGGAACAAACGCTTGAGGGTGTTCCAGAATAGGGTGCTGAGGGGGATATTTGGGCCTAAAAGGGACGAGGTGACGGGGGAGGGGAGAAGACTACATAACGACGAAGTTAATGATCTCTACTCAACACCAAGTATTATGCAGGTGATAAAATCGAGAATTATGAGATAGGCGGGCAAGTAGCACGTATGGCAGAAAGGAAAGATGTATAAAGGATTTTGGTAGGGAGACCTGACGGAAGGAGACCACTTGGGAGACCCAGGCGTAGATGGCAGGATATCAAAATGGATCTTCGAGATGCCATGGACTGGATTCAGCTGGCTTAGGATAGGGACAGGTGGCGGGCTCTTGTAAGTGCTGTAATGAACCTTCGGGTTCCATAAAATGTGGGGAATTTCTTGACTAGCTGCGGAACTGTTAGCTTCTCTAGAAGGACCGTGCTCCAAAGAGCTAGCTAGCTAGGTAGGTAGTTAGATGCTGTAACTAGCTCAGACTATACGATGTCTGCCGACTGACAGGCTTAATGGCCAATAATAACCCGAACAGAATGTCAATGGAACCGGGTGTGACCTAATTGAACGCAACGCCCCGGTTCTCACTTGGAGGTACTGCGGAATACCACAAAATAACTCAATCTGGACAGTCTGTCTGCGAACGAGAATTCGAACATGCACCTCTATCATGCAAAACAGGAAAGTTAAGCACACACGGCGACGTTTCGGTAACTGCAAATATAAAAAATCGGTGACGTACACGCGTACAACCTGCTGTACTTGACACAGTCGAATTACCTTGCGCAATGCAACTACAGAGCCACGCGCTGGCTGTCCGAGGCAACGACAAAAGCATTTTTTCTTCTGCAAAGCGTCCGAAACGAATGTGGGATCCACCCAGCCTACTCAACAGATATGAAGGGCAAAGCGGCCTGGTTGAGGAGCTGACCACTCATCTCAACTTTTGTAAACTTAAGAATAAGTGTAGCTAAATCTCCACTCACCATATCACTTCATGGCATTCACAGGGGCAACGTTACTTTTGTATAACAAAATCGTAATGTTATGGGACATAGATGGGCGGGCAGCCTATATTATGGGAGAAGTGGGGGTCTTGGGGCGGGCAGATGAAGGCCAGCTCCACTCATTCTTAACCTCAGCGTTCTTCACATGCAAGCCGCTTTACCCCTGCGCAAAGAATTCCGATAGCCACTGCGGACAGACGGACAGACATTCATGATGAAGCGAATACCCACTTCACTCCTGCTATGCGATCGAGCATATAAACTGTTATTTATTGCTCTTTGTAATCGAAGCACACGGTGTTCTCTGTCAAGTATAGTCTGAATAGAGCTTGACGCTGTTAACATGACTCGTGCCTCCTCCACTGCCACAGTTCCGACGCCAACAAAGCTAATACCCTGCATTGTTAAGGTTATGAATACTTCGAATTGTCACCAGAACGAGCAGCAAATATTTTCTCTATTTTTAAATTGGACGGTACCAACAGCAATGCAGTTATGCCCTCACATAAAGTATGCCTGCCATCCACTGAGACGACTTTTACTACACAGCATTGAGTGTAGATCGGTGGTTCGCATCCTGTGGCTCAGTACCTTTCCTAAATGGCCCGTGGAGCTTTCAGTAACACAAAATGATAACACAAAATGTATTAACACCGTATTAGTGCGCTAACTAAAGCCATTTGTGGCATTTCGCGAAGATAAGATCTGATATGCACGTAGGACCGCAGCTAACGCCCTGACGGCGACCTGAACACCGGATGCGACAAGTTGAACATTAATTCCGAAAGTCGAAATGCCAAAAGGACAAAACGGCCCTTTTCAGGGCCACAGTTTATCACACAAAGGCGTAACTTTTGCCTTTGTATATTTCGACCTTACATTGTTACCACACACACTGTCTTATTGCCCTGTTTATTTATACACCTACTCTATACCCTCCCCTTTGTGTTCAGTCAACTTAAACTTTTAATTTTGATTTAATATCCTACGAGGAAGAAAACACAATTTATCTACATTCTCCCAGCCTGTAAAGGTAAAGCAATCCCATTACAGGCCTGGACAGGCCCTCAGGGTTCCAGGAAGTCGAGGCTCCCAGATTTCTAGACAATCGGCACATGAAAGTGGTAGGTTGTCAAACATACGCACCGGCCGCCTCATTTCTGTTAGAGGCTGAGTCGACCCCAGGGCCATAGTGCGACCGACAGGATTATGCCAATGAAAAAATCCAATGATACCATCGGGAATCGAACCCGCGACCTGCCGGTTTGTAGCGCAGTGCCTCAACCAACTGTGCCACCGCTCTCCCAGCCAGTAGGTTAATGCTATTTCGGGACAAAATTGCTCTTCTTTCCGCCAATCATATGAAACACAAAAGTGCACCGTACTGTCAGTTTGTAGAGATCGATTTTTAAAGATAATTACAGGCCTACACACAGCAGCAACTGTACTTTACAGCTGGCCTGCTCAACACGTACCTCGCGGGAAAGATGTTGCCCGCGGAGACGCTGAACGTGAGGAAAAATCTTTTAACCCCCCTCCCTGGTATAGCAGAGGTAGAAGGCCGAAGACATTTTGAACAATTACGGGCTTGTAACGCCGTACATTAAAGTTCCGACTGCTGAACCCAATTTGCCCATCCGCTGTAATTATCACAGCAGATCTTACGCAATTACCCTACCCAGCAGAACTTGCAGTTCCTTCACTGTAGGTAGAAGAGGCTTAATTGCGAAAGACTAACGTCAGCAGTCTTATCGCGTGGCCTTCCGAACAGGAAACAGCCGTAAACGCGGCAGAATTGTAATTTATACACTCCTGGAAACGGTAATTTGGAATTTCGGAAGTTCTTGCTGGAAGAAATAACGTTCCTGGGAGGGATTACGCCAGTCGCCGGACACAGTAAACAGATGTGGACACAGCAGTGTGTTGGACCGTATGACTTGGCTGAATTCAAGGTAAGAGGCAATGCAACGTGTAAATGGAGTGTGAACGTGTTTTGGTGTGACAAACTGAAGGAAACCTGACAGGCCTGATTATTAGGGTACTGCAGTGTAATGAGTGTCGGTGCGTTTGTGCTCTCCACTGGGCAGGAGGTGTGTCAGCTCAGTGGCAGTCAGTGGTTACAGTCACCATCCACAGCTATTAGGTCTTGTGTTTCTTTTTAATATATGTATATGGGTCTTCAGTGTGTACTGTTACAGTAAGGCAGTTAATCGCCACACCCTTCCCCTTCAAACCAGTGCCTCAGGAAGTGACAGCCTACCGAATGCAGCTCGCCCAGTTAAGTATAACAAGTGCGTACATTCGGTGGTGGATGCACGCTACCCGCTATCCTAGCAGTTCGATTCCGCGAAACGGTGCCAACGTCTTGCTGTGGTAGAGTGAACCGTTACACCTATGGTGGATACCAGACCATACGGAAGTACAACAGCTGTGCCTAGCTGGGTACGAGACCAACCAGTGACACTGCAATTTGGTGGCACTGCAGCAACAGCGGCAATGCACAGCAAGGAATATATATATACATATAAGTGTGGCGAAGAGACGGGAAGGAAAGGGGCTGATTGGGAACGCTTCAGGAATGGAATTACAGACTTCCAGGAATTCCACCATCGGCAGTTCTCGGGGCTGATCGCACTAACAGATGCCTTTCAGTATTTTATGTTTGAGCTCTTGAATCGACGAATTTTGTCCGCGAACTCAGCTACTCTGTAAATCAAATGGATCTCGTACTTATTCACATAAATCCAGTAAAATATCCGCAAATTAAATTTTTCTAATTTTAGATTCCATATTTTGTGAATTTTGTAGTTTCTTCGAGTCACCTGAAAGCAGTACATCTTGAAGAATAATAATTTCACACTTGCTGTGTCCTTCCGAAGGCCAGTGCCAGCAGTGTGACACGTTTTCCAACCGCAGCTCGCTCTGACGCCAGTGACTTGGCCAACTGCCATAGAACGTTACTAACCCAGTATGAATATACTTAATAATACATTTTATATATTTTAACCATATTTTCGTAAAAAACGATGAACTTTAGAACTTAATAAGAAATAATAAACCACTTATTTGTAGTTTCTATAAAATTCCATCCTACAGTTACAAAAAATGCTGTCCCACTTACTTCTGTTTCTGCTTTCCCTAGATTCCACTCCTCTAGTCATTTTGATAAGTAATAAAGTTATTAACCACGAAACTAACTAAATATGACTTGAAAGCTCGCACGTGGCAATTAACACAGCCGTCGCGTATGCAGCCTGGCACCACGTTTCCAATCATTCCCGGGACCTCTTAGCGACCAATTTATTCGCAACATGGAGCCACAAAGTACTGCCCAGCGGCCCGCCCCCACCCTTAATCCGGCCCTCGAACCGTGCACGCACCACTTCTGTCACTGTACTGCTGCTAACGCCCTGCCTACTACGTCCAAACTTGTATTTCCTCTCCCAGCAGCCCAAAACTAACTTCTCGCACAACTATATCTGTACCGCCATTTTATCTTCGATTCTGTTGAACAGAAAGCAAAAACACTGAAGATGGAAGCACTAAGTATACTGCATATGACACGCTGCTGACTGCTTTGCAGAAGAAAAGATGCCGTTGAATCAGGGCGTGGAATTCTACAATCACGTACGTACATCAATCAATTTCGAGTTCGCGCCTGCCTAACATGTTTAGACTACCCGCGTTTCTGACGTGTCAGAGAAAATGCCGCACCGCTAAGGCAGTAACTTGATACATGTGATGGCCACAACCTGCAACTGCACACAAGTTTTTCAAAATATCGTCTAAACGTTGTAATTCCTCCTACATGTTTCGGCCACTCATGTGGCTATCCTCAGGGAGATGCGTTACGAAGAATAAATACATTGAGATGTTACAAAACCTGGTGAACCAATGCACGTGTACGGTATTAAATATCAAAATTACACGGTTTAAAATATGTATTAATTTTAAATTGCGTAAGAAAGTTTCTGTGATTAATTCTGGTACATAACGAACAACGTCACAAGACAGTATGTATGTCACCATCCAAGCAGTGGACTGTTGGTGTTACTGTATCGGCCAGCCACACTGGAATGGGACCGGCCTCTGTGGTTGGCCCATGGGGCCCGCCCACCCCTATCCAGTCAGTACCAAGGGCCCTTTCTAGGGAGCAAAACGGCCGGGACGTGGAGCAGACCACTTGTTTGCAACAACTGCAGGAGGTAAAAATGTGTGGAGCTATACCTCCACTCCAATATGCCTTCATACCATGGCGCACAATTAGGCACTACAGCCACTTCACTGTTTCTGCCGGCCTTCCTTACTCCAGGTTACACACGACAGTAAGAGTGTGGAGGGGGCGGATCGTGCCGTGGCAATTCCAACGTCACTACGTGGTTTTCTTCGAGTTCCTCGAGAAGCGCACTGAATGGTGTGCCATCTTACACTGGCAACATGTCCGGCACACAAGTAACTCCTACAGACTTTACCCAAATAGCGAAGACGCTATCTCTGCTTCACCTACACACCGGATGTGCATCAGTTTACTGCGCACCGCCACCACAGCTACAGGAAAGGCTTGCCTGAACGCTATATAAATGTCTGGGTGGCATCTCACATAGAACACGGCGTCACGTCACACACTTTATGAGGTTACTTCAGGAAATTTACATCTGTACAATCTCAGGACCAACTGAAACTAAAAAATAAACTTTCTGGGCCACATCGTGAATTAGAGAATTTTTGATGGGTGGTGTGTGTGTGTGTGTGTGTGTGTGTGTGTGTGTGTGTGTGTGTGTGCCACGAGCCATCACGGTGTTAATGAACGCTTTACAAACTGACGTTAAACTGAACTGCATATAAGGATTTAGTTCAGACCTCACCATTTCTGTCCGTCCGTCCGTCCGTCCGTACCTCTCTCTCCTTCCGCTCGGAACTACTCGGCCCCCACTGCATGCATTTTAATTTCAATATTCTTCTCTAAAGTCTGCTGAGACAAATCAGGCTTATTAAAATGTAAGGTGCCACAATCTGCTGCAGGCTAAGCAGTTGATATCGTTATCCTATAAAAGGTGCAGCTTCTATTTTGAAATGCATACAGTTAAAACAAGTTTAAATTTGAGGCCACGTACTTTGATTTCAGTGCTGCTGCCGACCGTGTGTCACATACTGGCTTTTACGAAACTTTCACGCTGTCGTAAACTACTATTGTAATCGAAGCAGACCGTGTTGTCTGTGAGGTCCTAACTGAAAATAATGCTAATATCACTCTACCTCCTGCACTTTTACACTGCCCAGTTACTAGACAGCTCCCAACAATGCAAATACCCTGCATTGTTGTGGTCTTTTGTTGTTTGTTGACTTCTAATTGTTGCCACAATGAAATTATTGTCCATACATTAGAAACGGTAAGTACCGATAGGGAAGCTGTTATGTCGTTAGGTAAAGTGTAGCATCCAGTGACACCAGTTTAACGAAGCCCACAAATACCAACGGCATTAAGTGTACAGCAGTGGTGGCACCCTGTGGCACTCGACCCTGCCTTCTGTGGCCCGTGGAGCTTAGAGTAACATAATATCAACATAATGAAAATGTTAATATTCGTCCATGTTTTACTAAAGAACACATTTTCCCACCTTTCGAAGACATGACAACACGTGCAGATCACGTGTAACGACGTTTACGGAGTCGGACGAAGACTGTAGACAGAACATCATCACACATTCACACATGACCTTATGCAAAGTGCAGATTTCACTGCACGGATTCCCATCACACTCATATTGTTATTTACAAGTCTTCTATAACGAGAGTCTCCTACACAGCATAAGATACGAGCAGGGTCGTAGGGCGGGCAGATGACGGGCAGCTCCACTCATTCTTAAACCCAGCGCTCTTCACACCCCATTCGCTTTACTCCTGGGCAAACAATCCAGGTAGCCACAGCGCAGCAGGATGGGAGGGGGCCACGGCTGGTCTCACAAGTATTCACACAACCGCGATTCGAACCCGTAGCCTAGTCTCTATAAAGAGTGCGCCTCTACAAACCACTGAAGATTGTTCGAGGTGTTGGTCAGCCCCTACAGGCAAATACCGCATCGGTAACCACATTCAGCTACGACCGTTTCCTTCCGAGTCCTTTCCAATTCAACACCAAACTGCTACTGACACTGTGCAGGGTCAGATGCCGACACCTTACAGGGGACCGCAGAGTACACACGGCATTTTTTTTCGTGGTGAAGGGCCCCGCAGCAGACACTACCGACGCACTACAGCCGTAAGGCTTATTGTGCAACCCTATGATGAAGATTACGATTATTTTTTGTCCTTTTCCTAGTAATGGAGCACCGGTGGACAGGGGAAAACCGAAGAACTCTGAGAAAAACCTGCCCCACTACCACTTTGTCCACCACAAACCCCACATGGACGGACCCGGGATCGAACCCGGGCCTCCGCGGTGGGAGGCCGGCGGCTAACCGCCTGAGCCATGGCACGACCCTTACACACGGCCTTACTGAGATATGACTCAGACAGCGCAAGCCTTTCTACCGACTGCGAGACGCGGCGTGCAACGGTCTACAGCCGACCTGTAACTGCCGTTTGATCCGTCATTCCGGCTTCCGCCGCGATGCTAATGATATCTGCTCTCTTGTGCAGTGTTAGGCAGCGTGACAGCACGTGTGGGCTTTGTGAGGTCGTCTCGGTAGATGGCATATTTACCTAAAGGCATAACTGCTCTGCTGCGACATATTCCAAATTTTAAGGTACGGAAAGTAACTGCTGTTCGCTCTGACAACATTCCGAAACATTTAGTCAAACAAAACCCCAACAATGCATCGTATCTCTCGTTGTTGAAATCGGTCCAGTACAGTGTTTCCCAACACCTTTTGTTCCCGAAACAGCCCCTACTGTGCCAGGGCTTCATCATTATCGAGGCTTCACGATCACACTCAGTTCGAAAACACCACACTCGGTGGGACTTCTCTACACGAGTCTATCCCCCTACACGAATGATCAGCCCGACGCAAAAACCTCTACCTAACAGCCCACAACAATCACAGGAGACAGACATAAATGCCCTCGGCGGGATTGCAACCCACAACTCCAGCAAAACAGAGGGGCCACAGACCCACGCCTAATTTTGTTAACGCTATATGAACTGCGACTGAACTGAACTGACGATCCGTGCTGGCGGAAGTCACCGCTAAATATTACTAAAATCAGCAGCAGCACGTGCAGCAGTGCAAGTCTCTTAATTTATCGGCCATGTTCTTCTTTCTGCGTCAACATGCAACACACTTCGTAATCAGACAGCTACTAGTAGAGACCAGCAGCATATGTAACAATGCGTTGCCCGATTTGACCTTGATTAAAATGATTGTCGTTCGCTTCTTGCGTACGGAAGCTTTCTTAAATAGATATTATAACGGACATAAGAAATGCATCGCAAGTACAGGAGTTTCGTAATTATTTTCAACAAAACATTACTCCTTCAATTAAAAAAAATAGACTCCAAAGCTACCGTAACCGAAATGTATACAAAGATAGCCTGGCAATTGTTCGCGGACCATTTGGGGTTCGCGGAGCACTCTTTTGGAAACACTGGCCTAGTGTCTGCGAGACAGAACAGTGAAGGGGGGAGGAGGGATATTAACCCACTGAAATATAAATATATGCCCTCTATGTAAATGTTAACATTGTGTCTCTTTCGCGTAACCACTGTTGGCATGGAAAAGGGCCAATCGGTTTTCTGTGTATTGCTGAGGTACAGTCGCTTTAAACAGTATAAAAATATTAAGTGATTCTATGTAATAGCAAAGATGGACTCACTGTGCGCTCTTGTTGCAGTACGAATTATTTCGTATTGCTGCCAACAGCACACACGTGTTTGTTTTCATGTAAAGTGTCCGAGATTTTACTTGGAATTCAACCAAATCTACTTTTATCGACTTATTTTCATAAAATACCCTTTCAAGCTTCACGAAAATCCTTACAGTGGCATTTGAATATACACATGCGGACAGACGGACGGACATTCATGACCAAGCCAATACCCACTTCACTCCTGCTTTGCGATCGTGCATATAAACTGTTATTTATTGCTCTTTGTAATCGAAGCACATGGTGTTCTCTGTCAAGTATAGTCTGAATACAACTTGACGCTGTTAACATGACTCGTGCCTCCTCCACTGCCATAGTTCCGACCCCAACAAAGCTAATACCCTGCATTGTTAAGGTTATGAATACTTCGAACTGTCACCAGAACGAGCAGCAAACATTTTCTCTATTTTTAAATTGGACGGTACCAACAGGAACGCAGTTATGCCCTCACATAAAGTATGCCTGCCATCCACTGAGACGACTTTTACTACACAGCATTGAGTGTAGATCGGTGGTTCGCAACCTGTGGTTCAAGACCATCCCTAAATGGCCCGTGGAGCTTTCAGTAACACAAAATGATAACACAAAATGTATTAACACCGTATTAGTGCGCTAAATAAATTCCTTTGTGGCATTTCGCGAAGATAAGATCTGATATGCACGTAGGACCGCAGCTAACGCCCTGACGGCGACCTGAACACCGGATGCGACAAGTTGAACATTAATTCCGAAAGTAACAATGCCAAAAGGACAAAACGGCCCTTTTCAGGGCCACAGTTTATCACACAAAGGAGTAACTTTTGCCTTTGTATATTTCGACCTTACATTGTTACCACACACACTGTCTTATTGACCTGTTTGTTTCTACACGTACAGTATAACCCCTCACTGTGTTCAGTCTATTCACATACAACTCTAATTTTGACTTCATATTGATGTGGTATAATGGCTGGGCTACGGACTGTCCTGTCCTGGTTCAAATCCCGGTAGCAGCAAGACTTTTCTCCTCTTCAAAATGCCCTAAACTCCACCTGTTATGCACATATCCTTACAGTAATGATAACTGTGAATGCGTTGTCATTCCTTAATCTTAGTTGCTCTGTGTAATTTCTTTCAGCAAGTTTACAAGAGAATGTGAATAATGACTACATGCACTGCAGTCAACATGGTTCAGTAATTTGAATCACATATCAACTAGTGTAGTAAATATAAAGTAGAACATAAGCCAGTGAATGGCAGTGTAATTATATTGTGTGCTGTTTTTTTTTATACAGGGCTCAGCTGTGGGCAGACAGTCTGGGTGTGCTGTAGAGTGCACAGACTCTAACCATCCTGAGCTGAAAGCTTGTGTGCAGCCAGCATTTTTTGGAGGCCAATTTTACATCTGCTGATTGTATCCACCTGAACAGAATGATAATTCCTACTCTCTGTGCATCAACCTCACACTCACATTCAGCACTACTACCTGTGGAACCTACATACTCGCTTAGAGTCAGTTGAATTGTGCATGACAGATACTATAAAGAATCACATTGACTAACTGGATTAGGTCAGCTGGTTGTTCTCGTAACTACCAAGGAATACAGGATGGAATTATGAGAGGGGTCACAAGAATTTCAATTCCTTGGTGGTGGAAGCGAAGTAATCAGTCCATGAATGAAGGTAGGAGGCAGAAGGCCATAAAGAGGAGGTTCCAGATTTTATCACAGCATGTCATATCGCCACATCGGGGTGGGGAAAGATGGGGCCAGTCCTGTGTCTTGCGAGTCAAAGTACCATCTGCAGTACAGATTTGTTCCATTGGTAGATGGATAATTCCTGTGAAATACAAAATTAACACAATGACAGGAGTGCTGACTTTGTTGATTGGGGTGGGGGACACTAGCATTTGTTCCAGCTTGTAAATCTTCTTCTTCAGGTACCCCCCCCCCCCCTTTCATGTCAAACAGGTTACTGCTGCATCCATCAGAATCACAATTTAGGGCCAACTGTCTTTCAATTTCAGTACTGCTGAGCGTCCTTTTGCTAAGCATGAGTTAAGCAGAACAGTTAATTCACATTAATGATACATGCAGTGTAACAGTAAAAGCCCCTGTACATTTATGGTATAGAATGAAAAATGATGTACATCAACTGGAACAGTTTTGTGTGGGAGTATACATGTGATATTTGTGTATTTGTGTAAGGGACAGAGAGAGAAAGGTGCCAGTCTTGAAATCAGCAAAACAAAAACATCTTCACAAATCATGTATGTACAGTGTGGGTGACCCTGTGACATGAGATAAAATACACCCCCTACACAGACAGACATCGTTGATAGCCAACCCCTGCCTCGAGCACCTGCTGCTCAGCCTCATGCCTACAGCTTGGTTAACCCTTTAAAGACGAAGCGTATCTGTTTTATATCAGGACTCAGTGCGTACCGCGCTGCAAACACTCTCCACTTCGGTTATAAAAACCAATCTCTTAATGTTTTATAAGGCAAAAGTTGCTGTTTGTTCTGAGATCCGTACAAAACACATAAACGCAATGTGGGCACCACGTAGAATATTTTAATGTTAAACCTGGTGGTACGTAAAGTTACCGCTAGGCTTTAAAAGGTTAATGTATCAGTCATTATCTATTCACAGAATTAAAAAAACAATGTCAAATAACGGTACACTTTCATTTAATTCTGTATAAATAATATGCACATTTTGGTGCATAAGACCCACTATACGATACTGTTTGTTCTATGAACAGACAGCTTCATTCTTCACAAGGCATTAACATAAATAATCACACTTAACGTACAGGATCCCTTGGAAACCTGAAGTATTTCAGATTTTCAATGTTGCCAATTCCTTCGCAGGCTGTCACGCAGCAGTACCGCTTTCCACTCATATTTGGCATTACACAAATGTCATTGTTCATTAAAAATTGTCAGCATATATTTTGAATTATTCAGAGACAATGATCTCCAGAAACTTGTACCATTACATGATTTTACAACAATTACAACTGAACACAATCTTTGTATTTACAATACAATGATAATAGTCTCTTACCTCTTACATATAAACCTGCTCAACATAATTCAACCACGCAACGCACTATAACCCTCAGAACACGTTACTGTTTGAAAATTACAAAAACAAAATCTGTCACGTCCCGAAACTAATGCACACCTGCGAGCGCTTACCTCCACTTTTTCCATCTGTAGCGAAAAATTTGAAGTGCATCAAAATATGTTGCCAACAAACTTGGCACAGGGCGCTCGTAACCACGGCGTATCGCAAATAATGTGCATCGCCACGTTGCCCACTCCTCTTATGCCACTTGGCAGAGATTACAGTGTTTAAATATCATCTAAACAAAAGTAACAGCTGCATTATTATTATTATTATTATTATTATTATTAATTTCATTTGACTAGAGTAAAAATGATTTATTACTTACAGAGAATTAATCCCTGTCGTAATAGAATTACGACAAGACCAGTCAAAACACAATAATATAAAAAAACATCATGCATAATTCTGATTTTTAAAAAATAGTTGGTTGGTTGACCTGTGCTAGCACCGGTGACCCGTCAGGATGAACCGGACTCATACTCAGACGTTTCAGGCCCATGTCGTCTGTCTGCACGAGTATGTCACCACTGTACCTGTCTGTCCACCACTGCACACAACTGTACACAACTGTCACCACTGCACTAGCACCACAGATCATACATACCTCACACCACCACTGCACTAGCACCACAGATCATTCACAACTCACTAGGACTCACAACACCACTGCACTAGCACCACAGTTCATACATACCTCACACCACCACTGTACTAGCACCACAGATCATTCATAACTCACTAGGACTCACAACACCACTGCACTAGCACCACAGATCATACATACCTCACACCACCACTGCACGAGCACCACAGATCACACATAACTCACTAGCACTCACAACACACACAGCACATGTTGAACAACCCTGCAATTCCTCGGCGAGCTGTGCCGACCGCACATCTTCTCGTACACAGCCAGGTTACCCATCAGGATCAACCGGTGCTCAGCAAGCATGGTCCAGCCCCCGCTGTGTTACCACCAACCAGCCAACCTACTCATATACAACTTGCGTGTTCATTATATAGTTACGGATTGGGAGTGCAATCCACCTGCGAGCTCTAATATTTCTTTCTAGCCAGTGTGCCATTACAATAACACCAGTGCATTATGATCTATTTAGGTTGGTAGAAGACATTTTTTCCGCCTATTAAATATAATTTCACACAAAACAATGACCAATATTAGGGTTTATTAATATTTTATTTTACGAATTTTCCATTGTACCATATCCCAGTATTGAAACTTGTAAAGGTTCCCAAATACTGGCGATAGAGTGCACTTTCGCCGGTTTCCACAGGTAGTAGTATCACAGTGGCACGCATTGTGCGCTGTACTCCCTGTTTGTTCCACTGTGAGTCGAACATCTGTGCTGTGACCTGTGCCGCGACGCGAATTGTAATGCTGCTGACACCGTGGTGGCAATGGTGTCGCGGTTGAGGTATGTTTTGAGACGATATTGGCTACGGAGTTGACGCAGATGTGACAACGCGCTTGTCTCTAAAAATAAACACTCGTTATAAAAGGTAGTAGGTGTTTCATAACAGTAGTTGTGTAACATGGGACAAACATTACCTGTTATTACAACAACCAACTCATGCACTGTTTAAAATACAGTCGTAAGCTATGTTAAAAATATAGCTTGTCGGTGTATGATTTTGTTCTAATGATTGCAAAGAAGATGCACGGCATGAATAATATAAAATAAACATAACCTATGTTTGCAGAAAACACTGACCGTGATACTAACTTAAGCGTGAAGCGCCATTGTCGTGAAGAGTAAACATGTGTGATAAAAGGCATTTGGTACTTTACACATATTTCATAACAGCACACGTTACCATACACACTGTTTAGGCGGCAGAACAGACTTTTGTGTTGAATTTATTTCATATTGATATTTCAGTCAGAATGGTTCAGTTGGTACGCGATCTGATTGCGATACTACCAACAAGCGAGTACGACATGGTGTGTGTCATATTGCAGGCGTTAGGGCGAACAGAGCTTCACCGCATCGGCGTCACTGGCACATAGGACACGCTGAGTCATACCATCGTGGACAAGAGAAGGATGGCGGTGTAGTTCCCTAAGGACAATTGTGATTGTAGTAAACCACAACTACATTTGTTTATACGGTTCAACTCATATTCTCAAAGCAGACATCTGAATCAGAGGGAGGAATAGAAAGTGCACACAGAATTGGAGTGGGGAAGCCTCTTGGAAAGTGACAACATTGAAGACCACAGCAAATGTCGATGGACACTTGCTAATGACTTAAATTTACGGAAACTTTCCAAAGCCATCACTACATTAGACATTTCTTCTGAACACGGTCATGAACCTTTTAGGGTCCATAAAACTGGGTAACCATAAGTTTCTCAAGAAGGATTCTGCTGCATGGAATTAGCTTCAGTTCACATTCAGCAACCTCTTCTACAGTGAGCTCACACAGTGCCGTAACTGATTGGTAAGAGTGAGGTAAAGATGGACAGTACCATGAATAGGATGGACAGCACCATGATTATGCCACCACCATGTCCCTCTAATCCTTTCCCACATGTCATATATGAATCACCCAATCATTCCATGCCGTACAGTCTCCAATACTGACAGTCTGATTAACTCAGCAGCATCATCTTCCATACAAGGTATTGACCCATGTAGCAGCGCATTCAGTCTCTTGTTGACAGTGTACTATTTGTGATGATTTGGAACAAGTGAAATATCTTCTTTTAAGGAAGATTTCAGCTTACATTTGACATTATCAGTGTTGCCCCATCTCTTTTCCATGGAAGAGACCCTACAGTAACTTCTCGTACCGTGAGGAATGCCTACCTATGAAAATGAAAACAAAGCAAAGAGGCAACTAGAAGCACACAGAAATTCCTCAAGTACTGAAAGTTGCTGGACTAAAATCCCTGTGATACTTTGAGGGACATTCGGAATTTTGCATGGTATGTCAAAACTTTTATCTACCTATTCCTAGATTTCTCATGGATCCCAAGGGATCCACAGATGTTTGGTTCCATGGAATCCTGGTTAGGAAGCACTGGATATTAGTTTCAGTCTGTTTTATGTCAACATAGGCTAATTTATTACCACTGTACATTTCAAAAATAAAAAATAGCTGACAATCGCTACCACAACAGGCCCCACAAAATTTTCTGTGATTTCTCAAAAGTTATTGGTACAACTGTGCCTTGAAGAGTATATCTGTGAAGCTTAGGATCTTGGCTGTCCATCAGTATGTAACTACATATTGATGATGACATATCGAGTGTTTTTCTTTCATTGAAATTAGTCCATTCACCTGGCACAGAGACATTGCAGACAGTTTGATTTATGCTGCCACCTCAACTTAGCAACACGAAAAATCAATAAAACCTTTACTTCACCGGATAGAACACCTTTCAATCTTTCAGGTGGTACAGACAGCATTATATTACATTAATGCAGATAGGTACTTCACCCCACCCACCCGATCCATTTCCTTGACCCTTCATGTCCATGTCTGCCATTCAGTCTGATGTGGCATCCAAGATGAGGAAGAGGTTTGAACTCACAACAGGTGGAAAAATTTTGCATGACTATGATGTAAGTTACTTTAGAGACGGTAACAGCAAAAGCAGCAGCAATATTAGTGACAATGAACTTGAAGAATTACACCCGCTTATGTCATAATAAATCACGATATTACTCATATACACAACCCAAAATCTAGCAAATCAATATTTCACTGTCTAGTCCATGGATAATTACTCTGGGGACAGAGAAGAATTTGTGGCAATTGTGGATCAAGAAGTGGTGCTGAAAACATTACAGATATTTTAGACTGCTTACAACTGTTGTATAAACCATCATTCTGAAAGGCGACATGTATGCAGACCAGTACACCAACACAAGAATTTCCTTTCCATTCACCTGTAAGTACATGGAAACCTGGTGCAGTAGGTAAAGTTTATGTTCTGTTAGGGCTTTTCATTCTAATGTGACTTGTTCAGAAACCAAACATAAGGTCATATTTTTAAAAAAATGAGACACATGAACAACCAATTCCAAAGATGTCATGAGTGGAGACCAATTTGAGGCAATGTGCAGATTTCTTCACTGTATAGAAAATAGCAGCAAATTGACATGCAAGGGACAATCAAAATTATTCAAAATATTTCATATACTGGGCCACCTCAATGAAAGATTCCAAACCTTATATATACTTAACCAAAAATGATTACAGATAAAAGTTTGATATGACCCTTGAGACATAACTCACCTCTAATAGCTTCAATGTTCACCATCAAGTCATTCAACCTTTCTGATCCAAATGCAGGGTATTTGTGGTGTTTCTGTTTTTACAAAGTGGAGGACACCAAAACTGAATCAACAATCAGTTTACCTGACACAACTAAAACTGCTGCTCTTATGAAGTATCTGGCTGTGACCATGAAAGTGAAGTGAATCCTAATTTAAAACCCATATCCTTGATGCACGTCATGTGAAATTTTGAAACAATCTCACAAAATGTGTAACAGTTGTGACTTTTTATTAGGGCTGTGTGTTCTCATAAAAATTGTATTAAAATCTCCCCCAGCCAGACCAAGAACTCATTTAAACCTCCTTCATCAGAGAGGGACTAAATAACCACAGAAATGAAGGAACAGTATACACTTGATCCATACCTAAGTTGTGATAAATATCCCAGTCTGGTTTGCTGGATACATTCTCTGCCTCCAGGTATGCTTCTGTGGCCAGTCCATGCCGTCCAAGGAATGCTGGAATATATACAGACTCAGAATATGAACATGACACATACACAAACTACTAGACTTGGCAAAGCATGCTTCAATAAATTCCAGGTACCAAAAACTGTTTTGTGGTGTCTACAGTTTTCCAGAATAGCTACTTAAATTTCAGTTTATGCCTTTGTTTTTAAAAAGTCCCAGCTAATAAAGCCTGCAGTGCAGAACTGCTCACCTCTAGCAGTAAACAATGTGAACACTCAACTCTTTGACCTGTGGTCACATATGACTGGACGTACTACAGTGAAGTGATGTAAAGTTTGGCATGGGATGGCAAAACACTGTTGGGTGCTCAGTAACAAAAAATTTGTTATGCTGTGTCCATTACATTTTTCCATTAACTATTTGCCTCAAGAACATACAGTATTTTGTTTAACTCATCAACTAGACTGTTGAACAGACGGTACATTATTTAATGACTTTGTATCAAATGCTGAATTTATATCCATAACATCTGGTACAGCAAATGTAACACAAACTGTACATAAAAAATTCCTGACATGTATGTACATACAAACCCACAAAGGTATATTAACCTTCATCCTACCAGGGTGGGTATTTACATTCTAGCACATGGTTTATAAAAAAGCTATTATTTGAACAGAAAAAGACAAAATTTTGAACTAAACGGCATTTTGTGGAAAATAAAACAGAGATTATGCAGAATGTCTTAAAATGCAGTATATTTCCTTGTTGCCTAAATATATAAAAGGAATCTCTAGGGGTGTTTTCTTATGTGCATTCGCATGCATGAACACAGGCCTTTAAAAAGTTTTATGTGTCACAACATCAGAATAAGTGACAAAATCAAAATAGTATGTGTTAGTTATGTCTAGAACTCCTCTCAACTTGCCTTCTTGCCAGAACATTGGGAACTAGGACAAAGTCACCTGTTTTTTTAATACTTGTCTTTTATAGCTGCCCTGTTCCTCTGAGAAAGGAACATAAAAATTGCAAACATGATACAAAGTAGCAAGGGAAACCGCTGCATAAGAGAACTCACCTAAATAGGAAACAGATGAAATTATGTAATGAGTTAACTATTATGAATTATGGTTCACTCTTTTTCCAGTATTTTAGTGACTAACTCCATGCAGCACAGTCCTTCCTAAGAAGCTAACAGGTCCTCAGCTAGTGAAGAAATTCCCCGGATCTTATGGAACCCAAAGGTTCACTACCACATTCACAAGAGCCCATCACCTGTCCCTATCCTGAGCCAGATCAATCCAGTCCATGACTCCCCACCACCTCACTTCTTGAAAATCCATATCAATATTAGCCTCTCATCTATGCCTAGGTCTTTCAAGTGTGCTCTTTCCCTCAGGTCTCTCCTCTCCACCAAAACCCTGTAGGCACCTCTCCTGTCTCCCATAGGTGCCACATGCCCTTCCCACCTGTTTTTCTTGATTTGATCATTTTTGTAACTAACTCAGAAATTATGATGGGCTGGTTATGTACAGTGGCTTACATGAGAGCAACAAAAAATACAGACATTGGAAAATCTCTTACAAAGCCACCACTCAAAAGAATGGGGGAGATAATAAGAAAATATTAAAAATAATTTAAAGAGTCTGAGGTTTGGTAATGAGCATTTGATTTAAGTGGCTCACAATTAAACAAACTGCCACACTATGTTCTGTCAGAGGCATTAAACTGTCACATCGTAATATCAATGATTTAAATACTTTAAGCACATAAAAAATGCCAACACAGCAAATTATGGCAACCTTAGCATACTCTTGTTAACATGAACTTGATTCTGTGTAGTGTTAGGATTTGTCACACTGCAAGCATAGCCAGATCTGGTCTGGAACCCCAAATGTCCTCCTATCCAATGGGTGGAACACGGAAAAATTACTACAGCATAAAACTGCGCCTCATTTGTCTTTGCTGCTGGAAATGAGGATTTCACTCTGCTCTAACTACAGCAGTTCACTGAGGTTAAGAACAAAATGAAGCTGAGGAGAAGTAAATCAAAACATTACAGGTCCCAGGTACCAGCCAGGATGCCACACATCCTCTAACGTTAATGTTCACACCCTGCGCATGTAAACAGTACTCAAAATGCAGTGATTAACTGTGTCACTGAAGTATCCAGATATTTTCTACGTACAGGGAGTGGACTGCTTCTTTGACATGATTCACATTTCTTGGATCGAGTGTGTGACATGTCTGAAAATATTTGAGTGATTCCTGAATCTTCCCTTCATGCCTCAGAATAAGACCCTGAAAGATATGATGAGGAAGTATAACAGATTCAAGCAATATTCTTCATACAACACAATACACCAATCAGAACGGTCTATTTATATGGAGACTATGCAATAGCAGAAGTAGTTAAAGAACAAACAGCAGCAGAAGCAGCAGTATTGAGTTTACACAGGCGCTTCAGTGGCTGACGTTATTTCTGCATATGTACCAATTAGTCCACATAATATACCAGCCTCTTAGTGCTGACACACCCTCCAAAAAGAAAGATACACAGAGTGTTTCAAGAGGAATTGGCCACGCTTCGGTAGAACATTCCTCAGGTTAATTTACATCAATATAACGAAACATACCTATTCACTGATCATGCAGCACTGTTCCCTGAGGAAAAAGTGGACAGTGCATGAGGCTGACCACTCCCCTCCTAGTACCAAGGTGCAGAATGATTGGAGCTATACCTACACTCCCCCTACATGCCCTCACGGTATGTATTGGTAAAATATTACCTTTCCCCTCTACCTATACTGGGATTCAAACACGAAGACAGATGAGTGATGTCATACTTAGGAAATGCTACAAGCTTGTGGTGTTGACCTGTCATGCAATGTTTTGCTTAAAATCAGTAATGTGTTCTTGCAATTCAGAAAACACGTCACATAGACCAACTGCTCTCTAATTCTTGCTGGAATTAAACACCACACAAACTCCATTACATCTGATGTTTAAGTCCTTGATTGTTCATTTTTAGAACTATAACAACATTCATTAAAGTCACTGCTCAAGCCAAGAGAAAAAATGAAGTTGTCAAAGCTGGCCAAGAAGAAAACTGGCATCAATATTGAAGGTTTACTCATGCTGCTGCACATGCCAATACTTGCTACTCTGCGGCTAACAACCACTTGCCATCTTCCTTCAGTCATGGCTGTTCTCACCCATTTAATCTCCCTAAACCTGTTACTGAATTTAAGTTCCACATAACACTCAACACACAATGCATAACATCATTACGTAACATTAAAATTCACAGTTCAACCAAATTTCAAAAATTTTCACAACTCAAATGCAACATCAGTCCATAAAAATTACAAAACAAAATCATAATGTATTACGTTACCAAAATTCATATTCATGTTTTTAAATCTTAGCCCAAACCTGTAAAATAAATTTCAAAACAAAATTCTTGACTAGCTTTGACTAGCACTGCACGTCACTGTTGTCAGTTCACTATCTAAAATAAAATTTGTGTCACTTTTCCAAAGGTGTTTGCACTACCAATGTTACAAGTTATTTCAGCTCCACAAAATCTCAAATTACAACAAATCTCAAATTAAAAGTTGCCGTTCAAAAGTTTCTGCTTGCTCATTGACTGGTTTT
The DNA here is from genome assembly GCA_013340265.1 of Coptotermes formosanus. Lineage (NCBI taxonomy): Eukaryota > Metazoa > Arthropoda > Insecta > Blattodea > Rhinotermitidae > Coptotermes > Coptotermes formosanus. Next base: position 219,128 of record BLKM01004655.1, read on the forward strand.
CCCCATCGGTCCAAGGCCGATGTAATGTCGTCGTCAGGATTTCCTTCCTGTGGTGAAGGTGTAGATGTGCAAGTGTATTAATGGTGCAGGTGCCACCCTTGGTGGCGCTTCTACTGCAGTTGTAACCCTTATGTCAGGTTTGACAATGCTGCTTGAAGATCAAACGTTGTGGATGGCAACACTCGTAATCTTACAAATTTCTTCTAAAACACAATCTCATTGGCACTTTAAAGCGTAACTGTTTCTTTCAAATGCAGTCACAGTACATGTGAAAGTGCTTAACTTTAGCACTTCCTTTCTTTACTTAGAGTAAGCAGTGCATAATTCATCCAAAGCTAATAATTCCTACTCTTAATTAATCAAACATCATTCATTATACACACAAAAAAAAATCAAGATGATTAGCCTGTACAATCAAATTATTTCCATAAGTTCCAAATTCTCCATAATTTCACTGTGCAATTTCTTATACTCCGCTGTATACTTGTACACACAACGTAACCGTGTATCCGTCTGGGAAGTAAGATGTCTTATACTTCAATTACATGCAACATCAATGGAAAAATCAACTGTTTCCAACCTATTCAACTGTCCCATTATCAAACAAAGTTAAACAATTACAACTGTGTTGCACTAAACTTTGCAAAAAAACAAAATAAAACAAAAAATCCGAAGTCTCATTTCAAGTAATCAAATCATGTAGTTCCCATAATAACCTCAACAGGTCTACTGCCACTATCACATGGCATTGTTTACATGTCCGCCATATTGGCTGCTTGACGTCACAACATGTTTCACACGTCATCTTCCAACAAAATGGCTGCCTTACACTGGCTAATTACCAAATCTAATAAAATCTGTACCTGTCCGAACTTTAATTTCATTAATATATACTTCCAAGCATCAAGTATCATTATTAATTATTCCAATAAAATGTCTATTATTTATTGTGTCTGAGCCCTCAACATTAACATTTAGTAAATTCCACTACATTCAGTACTTACCAGTCTCATTAAACACATTACCTATTCAAATTTCTCTCACTGTGATGTACACATATATTGTAAAAGTCACATAAATTCCTGTCGCTGCTATCGCGAAAATCTGCCCTTTAAACAAGTTCTAATTCAATGTATTCAGCTTTCTTCTAATTAATCGCTTCTACTGGTAGGCTACATTTCTGGGGTCTCTCACTTATCTACGATACTGCTTAATGCCCGTAAATTCTCCGTGAGAAGTTCCTGATCCAACCGTATTTCCCATAAACATCAAACGTACTCCTCAATAGGATAACTACATTTGTGTTTACCTCGTCAGCTAAAACTGACTTAAATCTAGTCTCCCACATGGGACCTCTCAGCTCCAAATGAGTGATATCCAGGTCTCCTCACCTGAGACTGCTACTTTTTTCTGTCGTTACCTCCTGTAACGCACACAAGAGACGCTGTATCCCTTACGACGACTACCTTGGCTGTGGCTAACTGGCGTCCTCCTGACGTCCACGTAACGCAACCACTATTCCTATGATACGCTCACAAATCTAGACTCCCAACATGAGTCTTCTACAACATCAAAATTCTCTGGGCTTCTTCCTGATCTTCCCTTAACACCCCTTCCATTATAAATTATTTCAGCTCTACCATCACATTACCTAGTGGGTCTCTAAATTTCATGGGTCTGTTCCTAACTAACTGGCTAGGCCATTAACTGTGCCCTTGGGTAAGCGCAACGTATCGTCACTAAAATTTCACAAATATCAGCAAGACCGCGTTGGAAGTGTGGTCTCGGCAAGTACTGCTAACATTGCCCGACCTTGACGTCAGGTGTTGTGCGCGTCCTGTGGCTCGCAATCTAAGTGCGGCTGACAGTGGCCTTCACGTCAGCTGTTCCTCTGACCCTTCCGTCCAATTACAATTCTAACACTTGCGCTGCCCGATCCGTTCTATCGGTGTCTGTGCTGATTCCACACGAGGAAACCCGCAGGAAAGCTAAGCTCCTACCATCCTAATTTCTGCTGGTTCTAGAACCACTGTTTTCGGAAATTCTGATTTCAAAATCTTATCGCGGCCTTCGGTTACCAGATTGGTCTTAACAACTGCCACTGACCGCGGCGGTATAGTCGTAGAACACGCCAAAGTAGCGTGTACACCGCCGTCCCTCGCAACTTCTCCGAGTTGCGATTTCCCCTCCTGTGTGTCCTGAGCAGACAGGTGTGGGATTGTACAGTCCTCGAACTGGGGACTTGTAAGTGCAGGTAACTCTATATGGGAATCACGCTTACAACGGACAGACTGGCCTGGCCTGTCGTTGCTTGCCACCGCGGAAGTTTTACGCGCACCTTGTGAACAGTGCGATCGCAACCGGACCGTTACAAATGTGAAGCGGTCGTGGCCAACTGTCATGTAGTTGCCTGTCAACTCTATCTTGGCTTGTAAATACCGTAGGACATCCATCCCTAGAATACCTGAATATGCCATCTGGACCGAGGCTACTACAAGTCTATGCCTATGCATTCTTTTTCCTAATTTGAATTCCAAAACTGGACCAACTAGTCTGAATTTTTGTCCCTGTTATGCACTTAACCGTAAATTCTATTGGATTCCCTCTTTGTCCCTTGCCTATCTCAGGTTTAATAACGCTCACTGATGCACCTGTGTCTACCAGAAATCGGTACTGGAAGATAACCACAAACAACTCCATGGAATCGACACAATTGCTACCGTCCCTGCTACCTGGCACTAGTATACTCGTACTCCTGATGAATAATGATTCAACATATTGCTACAGCAAGGTGTAAGAAAAACGATTGGAACTCCAACCCCAAAACTGTGAACATTATCTACTTCCTCACTAAGAGATATTTCTAAACAATAATTATAATACTAATGTATGTAGTGCCATAAATTCAACCTAAACGACAAGGTAAACAAACTGTTCTAGAAAAATGTGCTGACAATGCATCCGCGTACTATACTATCACATCTGGCTCAGATACGTGCTTGGAATAAAATCTTTAAATCAAAAAGGCTGTGCAACGTTTCGCACATATTTCCCAAATTTTTCCTCCGTAATTTCCCTGTAGGCTTCTTACCTACTAATCTAGCTCTCCTTACTCGTGTAATATCCCCATAATAAAGTTCATTGCTTTCCTCATATCCCAGCGGTTATATTCAAACTTCATGGCTTAATTTCAAATACCTGCGGTTTTAACTCGTATCCCACCGCTGGAAACCATTTATAATGCCCTCTCTAGGGTTGAGGTCTTCCTGTCTAGCCTATCTCACTGAACTAGGAGAGGTCATTCTGGTAATGTAGCTTCACAAGACTCCCGCTGGGTCTGTCTTTACTCTACTCTCAGTATCGCTGCCACCAGTGAGTTTTGTAATTTTAGCAGATAACTGACAACTGCTATCCCGTACATAAGTCTCCATTTATAACTTACTCAGTGCTTCAATTTTAAGTCACTGCTTAACACTTCACTACCACCATCGATGGGAATGTTAATCTAAATAATTCAATTTACCATTTATCCAAGGTTTACAGTTAACCATCCATCTGTGTCTCAATCCCCATTATACTCTCGTGATATTACTAAAATGGTGATCACAAAATCTTTACTCCAGTGGTTACCAAATCTTCCAAAGTTGTACAAACAAGGTTTCTTAATTTCAATAACTTTTAAAATACCATATCCCCAATCACAGTTCACCTATTCACACAAATATTCATCATTCTAATCGTGGAGGTACTTGGGCCAGGTTATAGATACACCTTTTGCACACTTACGTCCCAGTGGACCACAGACACAACACCGGTTACATTTTCAACATAAAATATGGACAATATATTCTCAACTGAACTACTACATAAATACATAAAGAAAACACACATTAACGAATCTTCTACTTTCTACCTTCTACGGGGCGGGGGGTCCCTATCAACATGTAGGCTGGATCATCCCATTTCTTACTTACTTTA
>BLKM01004666.1:0-20470 GCA_013340265.1 Coptotermes formosanus
TGTATGTATGTATGTATGTATGTATGTATGTATGTGAATTCATGCTTTCTTGTATAAATGTACGCATGTATGTGTGTTGTCACAGGAGAACGGTTATGCGAATATATAGGAATTCGGTTATTTAGGTCTTCAACTGAAAATCCTTAAACAGATTTTCACATATCATGTCAATGTGTATGGCTGAGCACCAGTACGAGTGCACGTACTTACTGCACGTTGTAAGTGCACGTACTTACTGCACGCTGTAAGTGCACGTACTTACTGCACGCTGCAAGTGCACGTACTTACTGCACGCTCTAAGTGCACGTACTTACTGCACGCTGCAAGTGCACGTTCTTACTGCACGCTGTAAGTGCACGTACTTGCTGCACGCTGTAAGTGCACGTACTTGCTGCACGCTGTAAGGCCATATGAGTCTAGATAATGGCGGTGGGACACGAAGAACCTTGTACAGAAATCGACATGCCTGCAATTGAAGATATGAAAGTATGATCTTTATTGCCTTTGTAGATAATACATAAATGTGTAACGCATTTATTTTTAGCCAGTTGCCCAATTAGCTGCCAGAGCAAAACTTCTGCAGTTGATGGACATCTCAATACTAGTATTTATGTCCATAAACTTTGCCAGTATCGATGCTGACTTCTGAGATATGGCTAATGTGGCATATATGTTAATGTGATACGCTCTCAGGCATTTAAAGATGGGAATTAGTCCGAATTATATTCCAGGTCCAGTTTGTACCGCGCAGTAAACATACCCTTTTCTTTTACAATGTTATGAAGGGAAATAATCACTGTTTGTTTTGAGAACCATACATAACATACAGAAATGCACCCTGTAGAAACTGCGTGCAATTTCTCAATGCTAAACCTGGTAGTACATAAACTAACAACAACGCTTTTACGTTTTAAGTCCTTAAGGGTGAGTTTCACAACAATGATTTCACGCAGCGAACCCGACGGGAATTTCCATGGCCTGATTTGCATCTCGCAGTAGTGTCCGGGTCACGTATCTGTTGCAGGGCCACTTGAGCGCCAGCGTTGTAACAGAGAGGAGTAATGCTAAATGTTCGTTTCCGTTGCCAAGAACGAATTTGAATTCCAACGATAGAGTAATACAATATCCTTTTTATCTGCAGTCGGAGAACAACAGAGCCGACGCACTAACCACTTTGCGATGAAGTCGTCTCCAAGACAACGCTTGGCATCGATTAGCCTACAAACTGTTTTATTTGTCTGATAAAAGTACATGGTCACCATTATTTTGACAGGATAGCAATTTCACAAGACACGCCTGGTAGACTGAACGTCAAAACACTTCATTTTGTATTTTTATGTGTACCGGTAGGGTGTCTGGAAGAAACCAGTTGTTGCAGATTTTAAGCTGTAGAGGTTGTTTAATTGTTGAGATCTAAAATCTCAGACTGTTCGTAATGTGACCAGATTTGTCATGTGAACTAGTCTTCCGAACAAAACCCTAAGAGGTTTAGGATTGCAAGCTTGAGGAAGGTATATTTGGAATCTGATGCCATGCGCTGTACGCAGTGTACAGGAAATTCTGATTATTTTACTTGCAAGTAAAGGCGTTTGTAATTACAGTTGTGACGTTCACTTTTTACCCTCTTTCCGGTCCACGTCATAATGGAAAATATACTAGAAAATTCTCCGTTTTCTGCCCAAATTGAAAAACAACGGAATTAGTTCTAGGGCTAACCGATCCTTCGTTTGCTTAGTGTTTACCCGCCTTTACTACTAAAAAGGAAGGCCTTGAAATTATATGTGTTAATAGTTCTTGAAAATATATGAGACTTGGGTTACGGTAATGCGAGTACTTTTGTAGAATGTGACATAAGATGGGGCTGTGTGAAAATTTTCTTTAGTCTTCGATTTTATTGCGATAAACAACGGAGGATTTTTTTGTAGAGTATTAAATTTGGTATGGAGCTAGGTTATGAACACATCTGTAAGTTTTATACGGGCATGATGCGTTATTTGCAGACCAAAAATTGTAAACACGTCGTCGATGCAAATATTTAAGATTATAGAAAATAAATTTAAGGGATACAGAATTTGTATGTAAGTGAAAGTTGCACACAAAAATAAAGTAGAATATCATAATAGCAATAGACATGTGGAAATATAAATATATTGAATAGGAAAGTATGATTGATGGGTTCTACTCGAAAAGTCTCTTTGAGTACTGATTTATTTATTCATTCAGTTTTTGATCTTCCACCTTTTGTACGAAGGTATATTGTTTTAAATATAGTCCTATCTCTAGAGCCTTATCATATATTTTAAAATTCTTGATCTTCATATACCACTTGTATCTGCGTCACACCATGCTTCTTCCTGTCCATAGGTTTAATTTTATTTTGATTTTTTAATTTAAAATATTCATTGTCTTCTCTATTTTCTAAGAATGGAAATGTCACGTGGCCCTCTAAACCAAATACAGCGTGAAAAACTTGCACACATGCATATTGAAACATAAATGCGTTTGTTTGTTAATACCGATTTTGGAATCGTAATTAAGTGGCTTGTCTCCTGACAACTGGTTTTAACTTTGCATTGCGTTTTCCCTGAAGATAGTGTTCTGAAGGCCGAAACATGTCGGAGTAGTATATGTAATGTACGTGAACGTTGTTGGCATTTAGTTGGTGCAATAAATTGACTATAATTCTTCGTATTAACGCACGGGATATACAGCCTTAACATAAATTCGTTTTTTGCACGTTGTTCTAAACAAAAGTATGTAACTTAAATGCATTATTAACCCTGTCTTTTCCTCTAATAAGTGCGAACTTTATGCGGAAGTTGCCTTACATTCTTCTTCTTCTACACTCTCACATAACATTAAACCGCATGTTATAGCTGTTCACAGTTGTGAGGGGAAAAATTAATGCATATAACAAATTGCTTTCAGTTTCATGATCGAGTTAATTTACCCTTTCGCGTATTGAAGAGACATTAAGTTTTGAGGAACGGACACCCGCCTTTTCTGCTGTAGACAGTAGTTCTACTGTCATGCTGTGGAATTCACTGCCGTGTGTTGGTTGCGACTGAGAGCTGAAGGCATCTCAGTTTTGTGTCTGGGTGGGTGTGAGATGCCGTTATTGCGTAGCGTGTTCTTCTGCTCTGTGTTTCCCTCATTCGTTCCCTCTTTGTATTGATGACGTGATTTGAGCGTTGCCATGGCGCTGGCTGCCACTTGAGGTTACTCTCTGCGGGCAAATTCAAATCTCTTGTGGGGTCCAGTTACCGAACCTTTTGTTGTCGTTCACTTTGAATTACTTTCCTATACAGGATGTCAGTATTTTTTCAGAGCTCTGATTTTGAAAGTTTTCGCAGTGTAGTTACTTTCTTTTTCACACACCCTGTTTTACAGCAACAGTGTGTACTGTTACAGGGTGTGGAGCAAAAGTGACTTGGTACTTTGTTTAATATTTTGCGCACACTGTCAGGTGAATCTTGTGCTGCTCTGTACATCGCATATCCTTGCGTTAGGCCTCCCTGCTAGACAGGGTGAGATTAGCATAGTGGGATACTTCGATACAAGATCTAAATCACGCGAGCTACAGATGCAAAATTTATTCGCTGGACGATATAATACTACGTGTGGATGATGTTGCTATGTAAATATATTTACATTTTGAAGTCTGAAAGCATTAGCACGTAGCTGGCTGCTTTGTACTATTCTGTAGGTTAATATACAGCCAGAAGAATGAACTGCAAAACTGCAAAAGTTAGTGTAGAGTCGAATGAAATGCGAAGATGAACACCAACGTTAATTAGGTTAGTGCTGAGACCGAAGTGCTCACGATCCGTGTAAATACACAGCCATGACATTCACCTTGATAAAAGTGAATACCGCAATAAATCTGTGTAAGGATTAGAACGGGGTACAAATCTCAAGTTATTTGAGAGTCACCTTTGTTAATTTTCGTGTTTTATGCTTATAAGAAGACGTCAGTGTGGATAGAACTTACATGAGTGCACCTCCTGTTGTACATGGCATATGGGCATTAGTATCTGAAGATATGTCGACATGGAAGTGTATCGCAGAAGGTGTATCTTCCTGACCTAATGTGTAAGGTAAATGAGCATCAGCTGAACTGAAATAAAACAGAAGTTAAACGCAACTGAAGACTTTAATTTTGTTAAGGACATTTTATGATTTAGGAAGGACGTCTGGACCATTACTGCAGACTTCGGATTTGCCCTCTTCAGTCGGTAAACATGAATTAGGTGACGACGTGGAAGGTAGGATCTATGTCCAAGAATAAAAGTGCTTTATTACTGAGCGCCCTTAACGACTCAACTAACTAACCAATTAACTAAGTAACTGACTGACTGAACTCCATTGAGTGGATTGCTTCTTCACAGCCTAATAGTTACAGTTGTACGGCTAGCTGCGGAATATCCAGTATTTTGTTACCGTGTTCACAAGGGCCTGCAGTAATCCCTATTGTGAGGTACGTGAATCCAATCTCCGCATTCTCATTCTATTTATTTAAGGTCCATTTTATTATTATCTTTTCTTTTATTGCTGGGTCTTATAACTGTTCCGTTTCTTTCAAGTTTCTCCGACATACATTTTTCAGCGTTTCTCTTCTCATTCGTGGGTACTAAATTCCCCGTCCTTTTCACTTTACTTAATTTTATCATCTTATTCGGCCACTTGTCGTTAATTTAGTTAAAAGTGTCAGGTTATTCTAGCAAACTGAAGGGAAAGAAATACGTTAGGAATTTATGCCACAACATGGAAGATGGCGCGCTATAAGCCCTACTGCTGTCAGAGGATAACAGACGTAACTTGAAGATGGACAGACTGGTGCCAGTATCCGTACGAAGTATTGGCGAAAGAAGAAAATTGCATGAAAAAGGGGTAACAAGTAAATTTACATGGAAGATGCAGAGGGACTGAGTAGTGAGCTTTGTTTGGCTCCGCTGGAGTGGCGATATGTACTACATGTATGGTTTTCCTCTTTCAAGAACAGCGCTCTGTAAGCAAGAATCTTGCCCAGGGCCTGCAGAGCTTGAATCGTTATTGCCTCTACCAGGAACTAACGGAAACAATTTAACGATGGGGAAAAAGAGACCGATGGCGCCCTTTGCACTGGTGTTTTACATAAATTACTTTTTTATTGCGGTCGAAAAGATGCTGTTTCTTCAGAAAACTGTTAATGAAATGTGAGTGCCCGTCTGTCTAGCCATGTCCTTCTTCACTTACGCACATAGATGTGATACAGCAGGCGCCAAATTATAACTGCGCATGCCTACAAATAATTTATCTACCATCAGGTAGCAGTGGGTTTCGATTTGAGTCCATACAGCACGAACATGCCTTTCAAGCTGTAGGAAAACAACAGATAACAAAAGGACTTCGTGTTATATCATATCTTCATACTGTCAACGGTCATGGTTATACCAGTCCACAAAGCTTACCCACTTTTACTTACTTGGACGTGAAGGTAACATAATAATATCGGACTGATTGTCGTGAAACTTGGGAGAAACAATGTGCCAGTGGAGGCTCTCAGTCGTGGTTCTTTTAGTTAACAGAATGTAAACACAAGTAAGTTATAGTTTGTGAATTAGGACACATTTAGATACACTAAAATAAGGGACTGAAATTTTTGTGTGCTAAAACATTTTAGTTCAGTTCTTAATGCTCTATAATATTTAAGGCAAGTTGTTGTAAGTCTTTAAAATGGCTGCATAAATTCGTACCATATCCTGCGATTACCACTTTTGATTCTTGTAAGTTTCATTGTCTCCTGTCACTGAAATAGCCGGCAAACATATTTCTGCCTCCTATAACTTTCAAATAATATTCCATATTACGGGTATATCATTTCGTGTGAGGAAAATTTAAAACTTTATACCACTTACGCAAGGTACATATAGTTGTTTAAATACTGTATAACACTGCCATTAATAACATTACATTATCAGACGAACATCATATTACACACATGGCAGTTAGGTAGTTAGTAAACATGTCGTATTGAACACGAGCGTATCCGAGGTCAGTAGAAGAGATTGCCGTCTTGCACGGTAATTCGGCAGTTGGGGCTCAGAAATATAAACGATTCCAGAAGACTGAAAATAAAGTTGACTCGCAAAGTTCATATGGTTCCGCGCGTGTCACTAAGTGGTCGATGTTCCTGATTTCGGACAAATTGGATCTACATGTGGCGTAGAAAATTGGATAAGGGGAGGGGGGAGGATGATAAGAGAGTTGCAGAATGAAACTGTAGCCCTACACAGCGAATGTAACATATGGAGTTGCACCTTTGGGAACAATAATTTTTAGAGTTTCGAAATTTTCATCCCTTTCCATCATGAAGGGAGGTAAAACTAATTGCCAGTCTGTTCAGTTCGCTTGGAAGTTTCCCTGTTTTTTGAACTTGTCAGTGTCCCTACAGACAAACGTTCTCAATTTACACGTGACCAATCAAAGTGGATATGGAAACTTTGTAGGGGCTTATTACTAACTATGTAAGCGAAGGGGGAATAATAACTCTTGGACACGAGTTAGTGCTCCACGGACGAAAGATCTCGCCTTATAAAACCAGATTTCCTTTGTGCGATCAACTATATGTCCCACATAGCGTGGCAGAGTATTGGATTTTATATCGCTGAAAAAAAGTCCATAATTTTTGGTAAACGTTACCTTACTTCGAATATAAATTGTGTCGAAGTGTTGGTGACGTTTTGTTGTATTCAAAGTTGTTCATTTCTTTAAACTTGAAACTTCATCTTTCTCACATTCATTCAGATAAAACTTTTTCTACCTAATTAAGAGAAAGCAAAAGAAGAATAGGTAAAATTACAAAATAAAGAACTTCATGATCAGTTTATTAAAATTATTTTTACGGCAGTAAGGTTAGGGAGTTTGAGATGGGAAGTGCGTAAGGAAGAATCTCTTGCATAACCTTTTAAAGCCTAGCGGTAACTTTACATACCACCAGGTTTAACATTAAAAAATTCTACGTGGTGCCCACATTGCGTTTATGTGTTTTGTACGGATCTCAGAACACACAGCAACTTTTGCCTTATAAAACATTAAGAGACTGGTTTTTATAACCGAAGTGGAGAGTGTTTACAGCGCGGTACGCACTGAGTCCTTATATAAAACAGATACGCTTCGTCTTTAAAGGGTTAATATTATTGGGCAATATTTATGGAAAGACCAAAGCATAGGTTGAAGAATTGTATTGAAATTGATGTTAAAGGAACAGCACGTGAGACTTTAGAATGAATTCGTTTGGCTTGCGGTAGGCATAATTGACGGGCTGTTGTGAGTGCGGTAACAAATATTACGGTTCTTTGAAAGGTGGACGATTTTTTGAAAGATTGCCAATTTCTCAAAAGGAACTCCAATCCATGGGGTAAGATACTTTCTAAATATAATTGACGAAACTTTAGTTTGTACTTTGTTTCATTTTTCAAAATGCGGTGTATTTACACGGCTGAATATCTGTTTGGTGCGAGAACTAAACTGTAATTGCAGAGTAGCGCGTTTTGTATAATCGTGGATTGTGGTTAGGAGTGCACAAATGGCGAAATTTTTTTCCAAATATGAACTTTATTTGCTGTCCGTATATTCTCCAGAGAACCATTCCAGGAGTTCAGACATGCAGTACCATGTCGTGACGTTCTATGTCGTATGCGTAACAGCATTTTATGTTGCACTCACTTGTCACAATCGTGTGGTGCCGACGTTAAAGCATTAACTAGTGACCGTTCATGCGAGTTTCATTCCTCACCCCGTGGCTTATTATTAACAAGTCTATGCAAGGTTTACAAATGCAGTGCACCTTTCATGTGATGTGTAATATAGTATATAGGAGTAGAGGAGGCTTTGAGAAGACCGTTTATTCTGTATATAGATTTTCAGGCATTGAAGGCAAGTATTGATCATATGATGATGTTCTGGTATTTAGGCACCATGTTGGATTGCAGGTAGACACTGGCGTGCCGGAGGAAGCTGGAGGTAGTACGCGGCTTTGAAATATCGATTTATACCCATAATTCCACAATCATACATGGTGTTAAAACCATTAGACAATCATCTGAGTTGTTTCTGCTGTACACTTTATTTAGGTGTTCTGAAGTGAAAGCCGTTGTGTAAGGTGCTCTAGATCTGTGCACACTACAGACAACTCTGTTGCTGGGGTAGTTCAGCTGAAGTTACATTCAGAGGCGAGTAGGCGACTGTTGAATTAATATTCTGAAGCTTTAATTGTCATGTGCTTGTGAATAACGTGCGAACAGGAGTTAATTTTTTTTGTAGCGGTCACCAGGTAACTCTACTGAAAGAGATAAGCGAATTGAGATAATTGAAATGCCAGTAGCTTTCTATCTTCTATCCTCACACCAAGACATTTTTTCAAATCATGGTCTTGACACACAGTCTCACAGAAATGGCCAGCGACTAATGACTGTTTTTTTTTTACAAAAGTCACCATTATTTACCCACGACCACCTTGATTAATGCTACACCTTAACACAACCTGAACATTCGTAATTCATTAGCAGTAGACATAAATCAGATTCAGGGAGGCGAAATCACTGCATGGTTTGTGATTATTAACAAAATATAAAAAATTTGTTACAAGTATTGTATAAAGTTCTTACGTTCCCTGTACATTGAAGAAGCCCTTCTCGAACTATAAATGTCAAATTCTAAGAAGCCGAACGAGCTTTGAGTTGGTTATTTAAATTAAGACGTATTAATAGTTTTTGTGGCGTTATAAAATTTTAATACAGACTACTAAAATATTTGGGTCTTCAAAGAAATTTGGAGTCAAAGCATAAGTGATAAGTAAACTTAAGTATACATTCCTTCCTTGGTGACGTTTTTCATTTAAAAGGAAGATTTTAGGCCGCTTTGTTGATGCGAGGAGTAAATGAGAGATGTAGTTGCCTCTAAATATTATGCCAAGAAGTGTGGTAATGGATGCAAGCCCACTGACTGTCACTGAACTTCAATATTACGCGTCTTTACACCATTGCACCATTAGCCGTGAGCCTTTAACTCTCTTTTGCGCTATACATGTTACCACATAAATAAATGTTGCTGTCGAAGACATTTTTTCTTTATGGACCTTTACTCTGCGTGCCAAAAGGTGTAGAATGCAGAAGAGTATCAATATACCTGAACTTATCTCGCTTGAAATGAAATAAATATTGAAGGTTACGTCAATACAGGAGCGAGGAACACTTGGGTAGGTCCAGACCCATTAAGTGAGCAATATAATGGCACGGGCAGGGCACGGAAATAACAAGGATAAATGATGCTAGGCAGCGCCCTGAACACTGAGCTCGGATGTAAGCCATTACCTGGATTTGTGTGACGTATGGCTAGTCGAAGGACACATATGTGTACAGCGGGGGGAACAAAAAGGTCATCGTCGTGGATAATGCAGTGTTTACCCTCTCCTAAAATGAAGTCTGTAATGTGCTGTAGTTTTGATGGACAAATTTTGTATCAAAAACTTCGGAAAGACGCATATGTGAGTAGGAGGAGGCCGACTGGTTTGTCTGGCTCAGGACAGGGGTCAGTTGTAATGGACTTTGGTTTTCTTAAGAGGCAGGATATTTCTTGACCACCGGTAAATATCAGCTTCTGAAGAAGGAGTCTGCTGTAGGGAATTATTTTTATTTAAATTTCGCTGTGTACAAGATTATGTTAAGTCTTGTGTTTTGCTTGCTTTGACGGCGTCATATTCTCCAGCTGTTATCGGTCTTGTTTGCTGGAGTCGGAGGATGTTTCTAGCATTCAGCGATACGTTTGATACAAATAAGTGAATTGGAGCGTCCTGAACATTGCGACTGTTACAAAGGCGTCTCGCAATTTCGGCTTCTTTATCAGTGCTGCACATCAGTTGCTTAGCAACGCGAGTGCTGAAGCAGGTTGCTTGTTTTTAAAGTTTATTTTGGGAAGTTCTTATGAAGAAGCAGAGCACATTATATACAGGATAATTTTTAAGTGTATAAGGAGGTGATATATTGGATTTGATTCAGCAACTTTAGTTTATCTGCGTGAATTATGCGATTGCTGTTCAAAGTAAATGTGGGCACGCGGTGGCGCATTTGGTTGGGGCACTACACTACAAACCGGCAGGTCGCGGGTTCGATTCTCGGTTGTGTCAATGGGATTTTTCATTGACATGATCCTTCCGGTCGCATTATGGCCCTGGGGTCGAATCAGCCTCTAACAGAAATGAGTACCAGAAATATTTCCTGGGGGGTAATGGCGGCCGGTGCATATGGCTGACAACTTTACCACCTTCGAGTACCGAGTGTCTAAAAATCTGGGAGCCTCAACCTCCTGGAACCCTAAGGGCCTGTCCAGGCCTGTAACGGGATTGCTTTCTTTGTTCAAAGTAAATTATAGTAGAGCCGTTCAGAATTCGACCTCGTCCATGAAATATACCGAATAAACTTAACAAGATTGCTTTTATTTAAACCCAAATGTGAAACACGTGCCATTGGAGACCCTGAAATTTGTAAAACTGCTGTATATGTAATGCTTAAGTCACGACTAATTTATGAACGGTAGCATGGTTTTGACGAACACCTGCTAAGGATGCCCCATACACTTGTTCTGTCGTTTGTCTACTCCTAATGTTTAGGGCTGCCGTGCAGGTAGCATGTAAACGGTATCGTTTACGACAATGTATACCGAGACGTTTGAGGAGGAGAAGTTCGGTGACCGTGACGGCCATGGGATCATGGTTAACCATCTTACAAACATAATGCTCATGAAGAACATATTCGACCAACGCATGCCTAAGTGGCGCTTAAGGGAACCAAATAAATTTTTGGGACGCATTACGGCGACTCATGCGGGTTTATATTTATAGATTTTATGAAACTATGTATAAGACCAGTTTGTAATATCTCTGTTTTAGACTGTATGTAGCGTCGCTTATGTTAGTTTCGTAGTTAAGTTAAGAAAAAGGAAGGAAGCTAACACGTTTCCGTATTAGGCGCCTTAAAATTTTCGAACACATTTTAATGACATTTTTGTCCAGCATTTAAAAAAGGTGCCACCATTGTAATTAAATTTCTAGGTACCATGGCTTGTGATTCATAATATTAACTGCGGTGCAGACTTGCGTGACTACTGAGGTATGCGTTTGTTTATGGTTTAATCGGCTTATAGGTTTCCATATAACAACTTTTTTTGTTGTTATGTAATATTCGCAGAATGTTCTTGTATTAAATCCTATGAAGAGGTCATGTTAAAATTCCTTTTGAAGTCAGGATTGTTAATTGCGCTGAATACTGTTGTCGCATAGCTTTGTCTGTACCTTCAGGTTAAATTCTTTGCTTTCAGCGGAACAAAGGGATATTCTGCATTCTTCATCGGGATTGTAATTTACTGTTTACTTTTACCTTAATATTTCATCGTTAAGGGCCCCGTGGCTTGTGTTGCGACAGAATTTGTTGTGCGAGCGCGATGTTTGGATACGACAGCAAATTGAACTCCAGAAATATTACATGTCTCTTCACTGTGACAAACAAATGCTTATGTAAAGCTGTGGCACTAGGAACACAACACTGTGTGTTAGTAAGTGTACTGATTGGTTAATGACATGCTTATTCATGTCTTAATTGTTTATCGGCACTTTAAAGATTAGTAAGTTATTAAACGTACTTAACTTTTTAGAAAATGCGGGTTCATATGCCCGTTATTAGACTTGAGAATCGTGAAACCAAAAATGCTTTATGTGCGTGTTATGTCTGTCTGTCTGCCTGTCGCTCGTTACACTCTAAAATTTCGTCGGATCTTGATTGTCTTATTTGGATATCCTGAAATGTGTTAAATGTACAGAGAGTAAAAATTATTATTTATTTTCCTTTTCGTAACTCTAATAATGAACTTCATCCTTTCCCCACTTTTAAGTGTGCTGGGTCTGGTAGCAATACATATCCAAACGGGTATTCGGTTTTGGGCGATGCAGATGTGTTCGAATTCTATTAATATTAAAAGTCTTGAGTTTGAATATTAGTTTTCGTAGTTCGTAGAATTAACATCATCTGAAGGAAACGATATATATTATTATACGTTTTTTGGGATCTGACGCCGTGTGTTGTAGTATATAAGTACCAATATTTTGGAGGGACCTGCCTATCATTGTTGACGTTAAAGCATTCTTGTAGCCGGAAACTGGAAGCGGAAGTCTTCACCTCTATCGACGTGAGAATATTGTATCTCTCCTGTAACGTACTGTTTCGTTAAGAATCGTGTTAGCGATGATTATCATGTGTTTTTACAGGGGTGCTTTTAAATTCTCCAGGTCTTGTGACTGGGAGATTGAGGTAAAATGAAGCTCGAAAAGGAGACACGAATGAAGTATGGAACATTTCTTGGACAGTTACCATATTGAAGACCTAGCGGAAGAAAGAATGTTAGCAAGAGCGCGCAAACACACCCACCCACCCACACGGACGCATATCTGTGCAGATTTTCAGGCTTCCTATTCGAAATCAATTTGTCGCATATCGTTCGCCATTCTGGGGTCAGTTGCGATGAAATCGCGCCATGAAATAGATCGAGAAACGGTGCATTCATGTAGGATATGCAGATAATTTATTTGAATATGAATTAGGGTCTTGGAATTTTTTATATGACTTGCTAAGTGTGTACATACTATCGATCGGTGAATACTTCCTTGAAGTTTAGTCCTTGGAGCTTGTTATCTCTTCGAATAGAGAGTTAATGTATAATCAAATTGTGGCTTTTGCCGTCTTTCACCATTTTGAACGCAGGCTAATTACTCCTTGACATTAACTTTGGTGCTTTGACAAAAGGAATTAGCAGAGTCTGCCATGGAAACTATGTGAGTTATCTGAGTAGACAATACAGATGTTTAAGTGCGCTGCTGGTTGCAGACAAGGAGGTCCTCTCACCGTTGCAACGCAGCAGTTGACAGGTGAACACATCCCACGAGAATATAAATCGTCTCTCTCCTCAGAGATCCTCCACACTCTTCTCTGGCTGTTGTTGGGGTTGCATAAACGAATATGAAAACGTTAACTGGCACCATACAATGGCTGCACTCTTTAACCAGTCTTCGAAGCTCACATAGGCCAATTTTATATTGTCCTATTTATGTACATTTTACTTTTGATATAGGACAGCGAGACTCTCAACGTTAGTGACTTTTAGGCAGTAGCTGGTAAGATTTTTTAAGTTTCATGGAAAATATTGCCGGATCTTCATCCCTCGTTTCATTTATTTCCTTCCGTTCTTTCTTTCTTTTTCCCCCCCCCCCCCCCGTCTGATGTTGAAATGGTCAATTAACTTACGTCATTAGTCTTGAAATGACTTTATTCGAACATCGAGCTGTCATATACGTAAGTAACCGACAGCACGAGAAAGCCGTAACACACGCACGCACACGCGCGCTCACACACACACATTCTCAAAGAGAAGTAAGACACGTGGAGAGTCATAAACCTTCTCATATTCTAGTTAAGTACTTTGTTCGTACGTCTAAGAAAACGGTCAGTATAGAGTAGTCGGTATAGCGACTCGGTACGGGCTGGAAGATCCGGGGATCGAATCCCAAAGGGGGCGAGATTTACCGCACTCGTCCAGACCGGCCCTGAGACCCACCCAGCCTCCTGCACAATGGGTACCAGGTCTCCTTCCCGGGGATAAAGCGGCCGGGGCGTGGTGCTGACTACCTACTCTTGTCTAGCGCCGAGATTAAAGAAAGAGTACAACTATACCTCTACGCCCCTCTGGGCCTTCGTGGCCTGTTCTAGAGTGAAAACTACCTTTTACTTCCAAGAGAACACAATTTAAGGTGTGTATGTCAGTTCATTAATAATGACATGAGAAAGAAAAGCTGTATTTATTCTGACAGAAAAAGAAGCCGAAAATATTTTCAGCAAACAAAATATAGATTTACTGAATGTGTACATAAGTGGTTAATATAATTACCTTATTTATTTAGCGGTTTGATGTTCACATTACTTGTGTATGTAACGACTTGCTAGATCAGATTATCTTGCTGTAATTTCGGTATTGATCGTCTGACATATGCCAATTCTGACGGCAGTTTATTAACGTTAGATTGAACACTGTGCAGACAAGCACTTCTAAGACACACGACCGAGCACAAGACGAATTTTCGCTTATTTCTTTGTTCTTCTTCGGTTACATTTTATTTATTTTTTCGTGTTTTCTTGTGGTTCTAATAGACCGTTGTCAGAACTAGACTGACAGGGGGTCTGACGAGGTTAAGGAAGTTATACTGACACGTTTATTTCGGCTGGTATATACAGTATCTAGGTAGTGGCGTAATGGGGTGTGATCGCCCCTCTTTTGTGCTTCCCACTCCTCACGATTGTTCTCATATTTCTGAAGAGGCAGTATGGCGTCTATATACAATCAGCCATTTTATGGTAGGCACCCGTATACTACGACAGTTTATTTTAAATTCGCTCTGTGATATGTTACTCATAACTTGCAATTCGCAGAGGGAGGAAGCAGTACCTAGTTTAGTCTACATGCAGCCACTACTATAATTTCGAACATATTGTCATATATCTGAATTTTAATTTTGAATTTCGAGTCTAAAAACACATCAGCATCTGGTGCGGTGTTAAAGTTTGTTTGTGAAAATTCCAGAAACTATACAAAAGGCTTAGCGTTCAGAAAGGTTACACTAAAATGACACTTGTGTGTGTGCGTGCGTGCGTGTGTGTGTACATGTGTGTTTGTCACACGGTTGTTTGTAATGTGTGCGGCCTGAAAACATACGGTACCGGGTTTAGGCTACGTGCCGTCCGCAGTAATTGGGGCGTATTCTGCACAGTGACTGCTTTATTGTCTACCGTTACATGCACAGTGAAATTAGGCTTCACAGATAAAATGACGATAAAACAAAACCGATTTCTCGGAGTGGAACATTATTTGTATTTATTTATATATGCATTGCAAAGTAGCCTTATGTGTTGTCGAGTAAGGCATTGTTATGAATGATGGTAGAGTCACCCAATATGATCTTCATTGTTTTAGACTCATATATGCTTTCAGTGTTACAGTACAAAAGGTATTATTATAAAAAACGCAGAAAAGTATGGAAAACTTTCATACATGGTATTGTTTCAGTGATAGGATCTCTAATCTGCAGGGCTGTGTTTGTCTGCAAACGAAGAACGTAACAGTGAAATGTTCCCGGCTGTCATATTCCGATCAGTCATACCAACAACCGCTTTGATTTGTGACCTTAATTCTTCAGCTGTTTGTGGGTCGTTGCGGTAGACACAGGCCTTTGAAATCCCCGCAGACAGTATTGGGGGGATTAAGGTTGGTGAAATATGGGCAGCGTGATCAGCCACATTGAAACCGTTGTGAAAAGCGGTTTGATATGAACCGTGACCGAAATATTCGAAAAGCATTTCGAGCCAGCTGTTCAGTGTGGGAATGCACGCCGTATCGCCGCCGGAGAGACGTCTGGCTTATGCCTCTATCACTGTTATGATCTCGTTATGAAGAAATTAGTGAGAGGAGAGGGCGCTGATGGCTGTTCGCTGTTGATGGTGTTAGACCGTACGAAACGGAGACTCTTGCGTAGTAAAGTAGTGCTTAGTTTGCTACACGGGTTTTAAGGTGTCCAAGTTAGTAAATTTTATTTTACATCGAATGACAAAAAATTTGACACATTTATGATAAATGTATGTGCATGAAACCCAAACAAATATGGGACATTTTTGTGTTATTCATTTCCGTGCACATGATCAGTATATCAAAAGAGAGCCAACTTATGCAGAATATTATTTTTTATTTATTTGGATGTAAACAATAATATTGTGCATAAGTTGGCTCTGTTTTGATAAATATGGGACATCTGTGGTGTTGGATCTGAATAAGGCGCATTAAAACAACAGCACTCTATGAACGAACTCCGTGGTCCTCTGCGTAGCACTTCTGCTTCGTTTTTGTGAGATCCCGGTTTCAGTCATGGCCGTTAGACCGCCGGTCGTTACTGAGGATTGTCGTGATTTTTCGCTGCCCTTTGCAGGGAAATTCCGGGGTAGCGCCTGAAATTTATTCATGTCCTTTATAGTTCATGTCTGTGATGAATCATTCGACGCTCTAGGCCTGTCTCTACTAGACTACCGAAAGTGAGTCTAAATGAATGAAAGACAGAAAGAAAAAGAAAAAGGATAAGAAAGAAAGAAAGAAAGAAAGAAAGAAAGAAAGAAAGAGAGACAGAAAATGTACGAACAAATAAATGAGTGAATACGTAAACATATAAATAAATACATTAATGAGGGCAACGTGCTCGATGCCTGCGTTTGTGTTTAATTTTTTCGAAGTAAAATGGAAGGAATTCTAAACATCTTACACTGTTTTAAAAGCGTATTTTTATTTCCTTATGTTATGTTGGCCTAAATTTATGGCTGGTCATGAACGAAACAAATAAACGCGTTTTGTTGCTGATGGTGTGTCTGTCCCGTGAGACTTCACAGTGAAGACATCCCTTGCTGGAAAAGTGGGAGGACATGTTTTCATTACTCTTCTTTCTTTATCCATGATATTTCGTGACATATTTCTCTTGAAATATTTCATATCTCTTTTAAGTTAAATATTTGTTTCTTTTGCTGACAGCACTTTTCATCGCATGGCTCATAATTAAGCCGTTATTTCTACATTGTTTTTCAGCTATATTTTCGTTTGCCTTCTCAGTACTGTTGCTTTTTTCTACGTTTCTAGGCGTCCTTCATTCCTGAGCGTAAAAACAAATAATGTGGACATGACAGGTGCTGCCTCTTGTTTCAGCGCATTACAAATATTAGCGTTTTGTAACTGTTTTGAACTTATTTATTGAAGTTGTCATGAAGTCAGATCAAGTAGCGTGTGACAGTGAATTGTGAATTGCGAAGCGTGTACTTGGGGGCGGTTGTGGTCCCGTGTGAGTCCTTACGCTGGCATTTTGCGTGGATGGGCTGAGGATACACGAAAACCGCAGTCAGGATAGCAGGTATTGGCTGACGGTAGAACGAGAAACCTCACGGTGGCATTTTATTGTGTTCGCAGAATGGATCTGCTATCACGGACGGGAGGAGAAAGAAGCGAATTGACACACTTCGTTGTCGCAGATGTGCATATTGGCTACATATACGGTCTCAGTTGCATGTATTTGCTCTGGAATTGGCACCGTTATGCGAGTAAATCTCAGCAGTCTGAAGAACCGTTACTGATTTAATGAGACATCCGCGTTGACCCTCCATGGTTTGCGCTATGCACACGGGTGGGTGTAATAGCAATGTGCAAGGAAATGTCCACTATCCGAGGACACGTAGAAGGTAAAGCAGTCCCATTACAGGCCTGGACAGGCCCTGATGGTTCCAGGAGGTCGAGGCTCCCAGATTTTTAGACAGTCGGCACATGAAGGTGGTAAGGTTGTCAGCCCTACGCATCGGCCGTCTCTACCGACCAGGAAATATTCCTGGTGCTCGTTTCTTTTAGGGGCTGAGTTAACCCCAGAGCCATAGTGCGACCGAAAGGATTATGTCAGTGAAAAATTCCAATGACACCATCGGTCTAAGGAAACGTCAGTAATGTAATTAGGTATTTTTAGTTACACCTGCCTGTGGCGTGCACTGGGGCGTGCGTGGCTTAATCTTAAGAAAAACTTATGACAGTTGACAGGACCAACCAAGGAACTGACAATGACTGTGATTTGCACTCCGGGCGCCAGGGAATAGTTTGTTTTTCTCCACCACACTGAATTCAAGAATGGTCTAGCCGCATTCCCTCCTTCGTCCTCTTTTTTCCACTCCAGCGTTACCAGTGTCTTGGGCGTCTCCACTCTCGACAGCACCAAAGGTACGCGGCTTCTCGAAGACGCTGCGGCTACCAAAATGATTGTGCGAAGGCCCCCGCGGAGAATATTCCTGCCGTCCAACAATGCTATGCGCCGCATAGTACCATGCCCAACGTAAGAGGGCCGCGGCAGAGCCGTGAAACCTGGCACCGGGTGAAGGGTGGCTGGACTTAGAACCTTCCAGGCTACATCCTATCACAGCATTCGAGCTTTCTCCCCAGTATCCACACTACGCAAAGGCTTTGTAAAACTTGGTAAGCAGGATTCAGATCGGGAATGAGAGACCGTTTTGCTGTCGCTTTTATTACGCGGGGCTGCGCGGACCCAACTGGCCGCCAGGTGTTTCAGCGAACGTGTCACGCTATGCGGGAGTGACCTGTTCTAATTAACCCTTTAAAGACGAAGCGTATCTGTTTTATATAAGAACTCAGTGCGTACCGCGCTGTAAACACTCTCCACTTCGGTTATAAAAACCAGTCTCTTAATGTTTTATAAGGCAAAAGTTGCTGTTTGTTCTGAGATCCGTACAAAACACATAAACGCAATGTGGGCACCACGTAGAATTTTTTGATGTTAAATCTGGTGGTACGTAAAGTTACAGCTAGGCTTTAAAAGGTTAAAACTTCGCTGCGGCATCAGCTCCCTGTCCGGTCCATCTGCTACCGTACACTGCCAGTACTTCTGCCGAAACAGCACGGACCGAAGGGCCGGCATTGATTCTTGTGGCTTCCAATAGTGAATAATCAAATAACTCAGGATTATCAAACTGGCGGCGCCATTTATTTAGGATATTATTAGGACACCTAGCGGTTCAATTTTGAAAAGTGATCTGTAGCTACTTTTGTGTGTAAGTGTGCTTCTAAGATAAGCATTTTCACCACAATGTTACAAGCCGGCTGTGTGTAAACTCGTTAGTACAGCACAAAAAGGGTCTGATGCAGACATGTCCTCATAACTGCGGGCCTACGTAATTACCCCGAGATGTGATGTTAGTAGAATCATCTTCCCTGCGGTCCCATATAATGTGGAGGAAAATGTCACATCCATATTACACAACATAATGAATTAATAAAATGTCTTCAACGTTTCTGCAAAAAATATGCTCTCTGCATTTCCCTCTTACGTATAAAACACATCCGATGTTGCATTGTGCTATTGCCGCACATTTTATTGTGGAAGAAGAATTTGTCACAAAGCTTAAGGGCCATAATGGGATCAGATAATTAACGTTCAACTAGAAATATTACTACAGTTTATTCTTACGTTAATTTTTTATAATTAGAATGAGTTATGAGTTATATGCTGTCAGTAATTACTAGGACAATGGAGCGAGTGTACAGCACTGAGCTTCTCCTTCATTTCTATTCAATTTCCTGCAACAGAAGCATTGTTGCTCTGAGCCACAACGTATTATTGGGGTTCATAATGGTTATTTTTTCGTACCGTGTATGGATTTTATGTAAAAAATTGTACAAAAAATTAAGACGTCAAATCTTTTGATTTTAGGAAGGATGTGGGCCTATTATATAAGATTTTAGGTTCGTAACTGTGAGCAGCATTTTGTTTTGGGATATCTCACCGTGTAGTCTGCCACAAATTTACCGACGTTTTAGAGTCAACTTGCTAAAACTGTACAAGCATAAACGTCACAGCCTCAAAAAGGATATATCATGTTTAAAAATCTGTTTGACAAGAAATTCTTAGAAAAATTTAGTAGTGTATTTTCCTCACCTCATAATAAATAGTAAAAGGCAAATGTGCCCCATTAGAGGCCTCTACAGGCCCAGAGGGTTCCAGGAGTTTGAGGCTTCCAGATTTCAAGGCAGTCGCCATATGAAGATGGTAAGGTTGAGCCCTACGCACCGGCCGCCTTTACCTCCGAGGAAATTTTCCTGATACTTATTTCTGTTAGAGGCTGAGTCGACCGCAGAGCCGTAGTGCGGCCGAAAGGATTTTGTCAATGAAAAATTCCAATGACATCATCGGGAATCGAACCCGCGACCTTCCGTCTTGTAGTGCAGTGCCTCAACCAACGGTGCCACCGCGCGCAAAATCGCATACATGGAATACTAAATCCATCGTTGTAACTGGTACTAATATATAAATAATTTTTTATTTAAAATCACTAACCTTGAGCAGTGGAGAAAAACTCTCCAAAACTTTGACGAACATGAAAACGAATAAAGGTTCGTAATTGGAACAAACATCATCCGACAATCCAGTCCTTCTTCCAAATGTCCTTACTAGGCACCTGCTACACGGTCACATATACCCCACAGCAAGGCGGAAGCATACAGGGAAGCTACAGCGGTACCCCGCATTAGGAACTACCGTCATATTAGGTGACTTTACCCTATATGTATGTTAGATGAATTTATAGTCCAGTATTATACAGTCTGTGACTTGTACAGTTAAATTATTATCCCTTTTCAGGTCCCATTACGGAGTCGTCATTGCTGTCGTGTAATTGGTGAGTAGCTGATGGCGCCATTTTGCAAATACACGGTAGTTAACTGCTCTAGTCTGGTTGTGCTTTTAATCCCTCACTGTAGCCGTCCAGTAGTTACTGTGGCATCAAATTCCACATATGCATGCATGTATCCC
>BLKM01004676.1:0-12373 GCA_013340265.1 Coptotermes formosanus
TCGAAGTGTTCACATGCCTGTGGAGCTCCAACCATCCTTTCATCGAACTGTTGACATGCCTGTGGAGCTCCAACCATCCTTTCATCGAAGTATCTATTTAAAACAAGTCAATACAGCACGCTTTTAGATAAGGTGTAAGTACTGTTGGGATTTATGGAAAATTTTCTTGCCATTTCAATTTTCGTTCAAGTCTGAAAATTTAACGCGCACTTCACGTACGAGTATAAATGGTATTGCGCCAAAAAGCTCGTGACAAAGACGTTTCACTAAACTGACTCACTTGAGTACCTGGACGTTTCGGTTGAAGAAACGTAACTTATCGGACGGCATTCTTCGGGGACAGAAACTGTTCCCATCGCGTGGATCCAACAGAGTAGTATCGTACCCTTATCTGATGAAGGTAGCACAACCAGCCTCCGAAACACACTGTTTCTTTCACCAAAGCCAGAAGATGAAAAGTTGCAAATACGTCTGACGGTTTAAAATATTTTACACTGCATTCTGCTCTTTATATTAATATTTCCACGTTCATCCGTTAGTGTTATTTCCTGTAAGTGTAACAATGCAAAGAAAAACAAAATCATTATGGGCCACCCCTGACAGCAGCAGTGTGCCCCACCACATCCCCACCCCCACAGAGAGAAACACGGACAGTAGCAGGGTAGACTGTGAATATACTAGAAACCAAAATGCAAGACAGCGTGAAATTACATGTGCGGGCAGAGTGTTGGGTTCATACAGCATTGGAAAGGGATAGTTGCACTAGCCACGGTCCTTCTGCTGGGAACCTCCCAAAGGACATCTTCCCCCTTTCCTCTTTGACCTCCTCCCCATCATCTCCCTGACCCGCTCTTCCCCTCTCCCCTGCCAGTCCTGCCACTCGCTCTGTCTTGATGTACGACTGTTTGCATACCACTAACTTACAAAGAATACATTGCCTCGTCTTGCGTCCATGCACAGAATGCACTGTACGCTACGTGAATATCTGTAATGATAGACCGTGTGCCAAGCAATCGAATGGCCAGTGCCTTCTGTAGACACGATTTCAACAAGAGTCACAGTGCACGTCTAACCTAAGACCAGGAAAAATTAACACCACACAATTAACAAAGCCTCTAAGTACGCTGAAACAATTATGGATACGAGGCAAACTTTACTTTTACTTAGTCCTTCTTTCTTCTACCTACTCACAGCAGGTGTCGACGGTTGTTGTGATTTCACTTGATCACATTCAGACACACACCACAGTCGGTAGGACTCCTCTGGACGAGGGATCGGCCCGTCGCAGAGACCTCTACCTGACAACACAAACACTGTACAATACAAACATCCATGCCCCCGGTGGGATTCGACCGCGCGGCCACTGGGATACGAGGCAAACTACCATCCTAAACTGAACTCAGTGTACTAAGTCATGTTAGCACTACTCAAAAGATGAAAGTGAACGGCTGAAAAGTTCTTCTATAGGACTAAAATGCATGAATATGGATAACTTTCTTTACCTGCTTTGTACATAAACACAGCCGGCCCATACGTTTTGAGAATCACACATCAATCACATGTATTCAAAATAAAGGGGGCAGGTAGCTACTTTGTGTAAGAAGTCCATTCAAATGAGGCTCGTTTGTTATTACCAACAGACCTCAGCCGTTCGTCCACCGACTGGCACACGCGAAGAGAAGCAGAAGGCCGGCGTAGATAGTGAGTTCCCTGCGCATTGCAAGTGGCCGAAACAAACAGAGCAACTAACTGGCTAACAAACTCCATGGAGCGCGCTCATTGAGAAGTTTAACTGCTCAGTTCGTGAGAAATTTGCCACACAGCTGGCCACTAAACTTCTCATGGAACTTGACGAATCCATTCCACACGACCACACCTTGTCATCTGAAGGTGCATTTCAGTACAGCGTGCGTTCCGTTTATCGTGTCCCTGAGCATGGCTGCTGTCGACAGATGTCCCTACGGATGCAGGCTTTCCACGCAATGAAAGCTGTCGTGCTTACAGACACGTTAAAATGGGCGTCCTGTATATTTCGCCTTTCTTGCCTACGACTTTCCTACTCAATCTGTGCAGACGTTTCTGGTACCCCCGTATTATGTTCAGCATTTTATCGTGTCGAAGCACCTGTAAATGCTTCAGGTCCTCGACATATTTAGGCCTACGTCCTGCTGTTTGTTTTTGCATCTATGAGATCGCAATAGGTTACATGGCGCACGCAGGGAACTCCTACCGCTGTTCAGTTCAGAATATGTTATGCGAAAACTGCCGAACCATTTAACATGTTAGAAAACAAAAGAAGAATGACTCACAGTAGATTCGGTCAAACACAATTCATGCATTTATTCATAAAAAAACATTCATCATGTTTTCAAATTTTAAATGCCGGAGAAAAATGTCTACATCACAAAGTGTCACTTCTAGCCTATTTATGGAAAAGGATGCTCCTTGACTAGCTGACACGTGCTGGGCTACTCAACAAATTCAGAACTACTTCCACTGGCCGACAAAGAAGCCTTAAATGAGGCCAGCCCTCGGGTTCTTATGACGTCTGTAGTAATTGAGTGTGTCGGCTGGAAACCATTCACTGCCACGCAGTACGTGGGATTTAAATTGTCTTGTATCGTGGCTGCAATTACGTAACTACATGTTTGCGTGTGTCTTAACAGCATCAATTAAAACTATAAATTATGTTAAACAGCCTATATATATATGTATATATACTCACACACACATATGTACGTATATGGACAGGAGAACTTGGAATTCGGCCTTGCAGGCACCGCGCCTGTGTTGTAATTAACATCCAGAAGGAAGAAACATATATTGGTGTATTTACATTAACCCTTTAAAAACGAAGCGTATCTGTTTTATATAAGGACTCGGTGCGTACCGCGCTGTAAACACGCTCCACTTCGGTTATAAAAACCAGTCTCTTAATGTTTTATAAGGCAAAAGTTGCTGTTTGTTCTGAGATCCGTACAAAACACATAAACGCAATGTGGGCACCACGTAAAATTTTTTAATGTTAAACCCGGTGGTATGTAAAGTTACCGCTAGGCTTTAAAAGGTTAAGTACGTACGGTTGTATGTCCGGTGAGTAGAAGGTTCATAGACATTAGGTACGGTGTTGACGCGTACTACCGATCCCAGTGGCCGCGCGGTCTAAGCCGTGGGTCTGCGGCCGCTCGCTTGCTGGGACTGCAACGCGAGACACATCAGTACACACCACAGGGACTCGATACTTTTGGACTGAATATTCTGATACTGGATGTTTATACGCAAATAACCACGCACAATATTAACAGCAATATATCGGTTCATTTTACGCTAGAATATGGTAGCGTTACGTTGTGAATATCCACGCCTTTATCCTTAAGGCTACCCTTTAAACATTTTCTTACTTTCAACACTACATACGTCAACTGAGTGTTGGTTTTCTATGCCTCTGCATTATGTCTACCTGCGATGGCGATCTGTCGCTGAAACATACGGCAGATTTAATGTGAATGGATTATTTATATTTTATATAAACTGTGTGCATCTGTTGGTGCATGTGGGTTACAACAGTGTAATATATCCCCTTGCCAAACCCCAAGTTCCTGGCGCTGATGCTTCTTTATTTATACCCCACCAAACCGCCCCCCCCCCCAAAAAAAAATTAAAGAAACTTTACGACGCCCGCAAAGTTGTCATTTCACACCCTGCCAGAAACTTTACAAACAGTTTTACAGTCTGCAAACGTCTTCACAAGGTTCTGAAGCATGGGTCCTCAGCCTGTACGTGCCCAGGGCCACATAAACGTGTTACGAAGCAAAGTCTCCATACCGTTGCACGACACGCCCACTGATATCGCCCTCCGTAAACATACATAGGATAGTTTTGTTATTTTATTTATTTATTTATTTATGGTTTACGATTTATATTTATTATTATTTACTTACTCCCACAAGAATATTTCTAGAAAAAGACTGCAGAAGCTGTGCAAACTGAGAGGGATTTAGGTTAAATTAAAAAAAAAAGATACACATTCAGAATCTAAAAAGGTAAGTTTTATTCTTAATACCGTTAACTGCCATGTCTAAACAATTTTAGAAATATAAAAAAACGTTCATCCTTAGTGAGAAATTTGGCACTGTTTATTTCTCACCAACCTGTCTGTATCAGCTCACTAACTAACCTGCAAACAGTCCCTGCTGTAGTCTTGCAGTGTTCACTGCGACAGTAACCGAGGTTTCATACATAAGAAACAAAAACCATGTTTAAAATTTGAGTACAAAATTTAAAATATTTCAGAATGAATTTTATTTAACATTTATTTATTAGAATTAAACTTTTTACACTCAAAATTCAAAACTTGTTTGGGGGCCGCACAAAAACATTCGGAGGGCCGCATGCGGCCCACGGGCCAGGGGTTAAAGGTCACTGCTCTAAAGCAAGTGATACCAACGTCGCATATTCGCTCGTCCGCCATACTGTTATTAGTGACTGTAGAAAATTAAAGAATAGTACGTCGAATACTACACAGGCCAACCTATCTACCCAACTATGTGACGTAAAATCAAACAAGACTGCCATCTTCAGGGTGATCTCAGCAAGAACTTCGAGAATCACAGCGCACAAATCTCTCTCACAACGAAGTGTCAGCACAGTGCTAGCACTCACCCGCGGACACAAACCCCGTCTGTCCAATTCATGCCAGACAAAGCGCTGTGTGCCACACAATCACGTCACAACGAACTGCGCATTGTCATGGTCTTCAGAGAACGACCAGAAACCTGTCGGGCGCATGTCACTCATCAACTGACAGGGCATCAAACCCGGGCTACTCAACGGGATGACAGCAAGCAATATGACGCGCAAGCAATCAGCCGGGGACAATACGGCATACTTCTTGAACCAAGCGCAGTCGGTTCAGGGAATAGCACACAGGCAGAACGGCTAAGGGGTTACAGTTGCATTACCCCAAGGGAAACTACCATTTTTTTTTTCTTTTCATCAAAATGTCGATGGGCCCACCCAGTCTCGTACTCAATCTGACGCCTTCTGCGGGGGTAAAGCTGCCGAGTCGTCAAGCTGACGGCACACATCTGTCTATGGCAGAAGAACACGCGCAGTTCCATCTGCACTCCCGCAACTGCCTTCCCGGCATGGTATTTACTTACCTTTAACCTTTTAAAGCCTAGCGGTAACTTTACGTACCGCCAGGTTTAACATTAAAAAATTCTACGTGGTGTCCATATTGTGTTTATGTGTTTTGTATGGATCTCAGAACAAACAGCAACTTTTGCCTCATAAAACATTAAGAGACTGGTTTTTATAACCGAAGTGGAGAGTGTTTACTGCGCGGTACGCACTGAGTCCTTATATAAAAGAGATACGCTCAGTCTTTAATCTTTTAAAGCCTAGCGGTAACTTTACATACCCCCAGGTTTAACATTAAAAAGTTCTACGTGGTGCCCACATTGCGTTTATGTGTTTTGTACGGATCTCAGAACAAACAGCAACTTTTGCCTTATAAAACATTAAGAGACTGGTTTTTATAACCGAAGTGGAGAGTGTTTACAGCGCGGTACGCACTGAGTCCTTATATAAAACAGATACGCTTCGTCTTTAAAGGATTAATTACCTTTACGTATGACCATCAGCACTAGCTACCTGTAACTATCTAACTGAACGAATTAGACGTTTATAAAACACACATGTAACATATTTATCTATATTTAATACATGAACCCCTGTGAGCAGCTAATTAGGTGTGTGATAACTGAATTAAGAATTTCATTGTTTCAGCACATTTGGAGATAAACAACACGAGAAGAACGAGTTTTTAGCCACTAGCGAAGTGAACACAATCATTAACGTACACGAAAAGGGAACAAAGCCGAGGTGGAGTATAGCATACGGTACTTTGAGTGGTTAAGTCCTCTGGGTGCTTTATACTGCAGGTGTTCAGACTGTCTTCACCTGCACTGCAACACTGACTGAACTAACAGTTCCATTCACAATTAAATTACGCCAAATACTCACATTACATCACAACATTCGGCATTGTTTTAATCTGCTATTATCATCCGAAATGACAATCATCATTATATGCTTGTCAATCCGACGCACTTCATTTCGGAATTACGAAACCACAAGCTAAACCAAACTAATGGGACAGTTCAGTCCGCACCCTGCCCGACCGCGGGGTGGACGACAGGTATTTAATTACCGGCAGGGTGGGGGGGGGGGGGGAAATTTCTCTCTGTGTCCAGACCTGCTATAGGTGTCGAAAACAACCTCCAGTTCACCGGGTACGGGGCTCTATGTCCGCGTCAGTGAACCGCTCGTCTGCAAAGCTGGCAACTCAGGTCAACTTAGCGCTGAGTTTAAGAACAACGGAGATTTTGCCTGCACTCCCCCATACACGTAGACATGTGGCGCTAAAATTTGAGAAAAAATTTTACTTAGATCCTTTACCTCTTAAAGCCTGGCGGTAACTTTACGTAGCGCCAGGTTTAACATTAAAAAATTTCTACGTGGTGCCCACATTGCGTTTATGTGTTTTGTACGGATCTCAGAACAAACAGCAACTTTTGCCTTATAAAACATTAAGAGATTGGTTTTTGTAACCGAAGTGGAGAGTGTTTACAGCGCGGTACGCACTGAGTCCTTATATAAAACAGATAGGCTTCGTCTTTAAGGGGCTAATCTGCAGGCACAAGTACACGCGTATTTCGCGCCAGGCACGGTGCCTTCCCTTGTCAACATCTCTACACACAGCAGCTGATACTGCAACAACGAGTAACAACTAATTTAAAAACTGAGCACGGCTACTCATGTAATTAGCCACGTAATGGACAATCCGGGGTTTGCAACCCGGCACGAGCAAGAAATTTTTCTGTCATCAAAAACGTTCAGACCGGCTGTCGGCTCTTCCCAAACCTCCCACTCAGAGCATACCGGGGGTGTGAAGTTGACTACTCATCTCCACCTAGCGCCGAGGTTACGAATAAGTGGAGCTATACCTCTGCTCCCCCTATATATCTTGATACCGTGGACAGGGTAAACTTTAACTTTTGGTCATGTAATTAAAATAACGATTAAAACGAGGACAGAAATCGCAGCCAAAACTCTACCGCAATGCATACACGTCGTTCTAAGAGCCATGGGAATCATATACAGGGTGATTCACGATTAGTACCTTCAGGACCTTACTGCTGCCGTTAACACCCTGTCATAAATGTCACACTTTCAACGCACAAAGAATTATCACCATCTGAATAATACAAAAAAGCAGACCTGCATGCGAATAGGTACTTATACAGTGATTCCATTGCCGATCTTGCGACAGACGTTCGCAAGTTACTACTCTCTGTCGTAACACAATCCTGGCAAGTGTTTCGTTCTCCATCACTGTGCAGCAGATCTAACCTTAACTTAAGCTTGTAAGATGAAAAGATGGCAGCACGTGAAATTAGTTGTCGGTGGGACAGTGGCGGCCCCTGACTTCAGATTAAGTTATCAACTCCACAGTGCGTGAACTTATGGCCACGTTCATTCCTTAACACTTTAAAGACTCAGCGTATCTGTTTTATGTAAGGACTCAGTGCGTACCGCGCTGTAAACACTCTCCACTTCGGTTATAAAAACCAATCCCTTAATGTTTTATAAGGCAAAAGTTACTGTTTGTTCTGAGATCCGTACAAAACACATAAACGCAATGTGGGCACCACGTAGAGTTTTTTAATGTTAAACCTGGCGGTATGTAAAGTTACCGCTAGGCTTTAAACGGTTAATAACGATTACAATAACTAACTCAATACATGCAAGGGTGTACAGTTCCTGGCTTATGGCACCGCGCAGGGTGGCATACAAGGAGGCCCCACTGTTTAGAATCTCAAAACTCAACATAAATTCAAAAGTTTTATACAAATAAATCCCCATAACCCCAAAACAAAGTGCGTTCACCTCATCACTGCATACGCGTACGTCTAGGGCTGAGTGCGGTGCTGCTCGGCACTACACCACAGTTGCCTGGTAGGATGCCGAACGGACTCCACAGCTGGCGTGGACGCAGTGGTGAACACACAAACCCCTGTCCCTATCGGCAACCCAACATCGCACGTACAGTCCCCAGGCAGTCCTTTTAGACTGTTATGTACCGACCCATACAATAGCCTCAAATTAACACACAACCAGACGCCAAGTATGAAAACCCGTACACCCACTCACCGCTAACGGTGGAAGATCCGTCGTACGACGTTGTGCCATTCGGTAGAGAGCTACCGACGTTTCCGTAAGACCGCTGCTTCCACCCCCAGCAAAGAGACCTAAAGCTGGCGGGAACAGTTTCCGTGCAAATTTTTAAGCCTTTTAACCAAATTACACGGCGTCATGTACCGTAATCTTGTTCCGCTTTTCACCACTCCGACGATGTGTTTAGGGCAGTAGAGATACAGAACGACACGAACCGACAGTAGCCGATGTAACAACCCACCCTACCCGTCCAGCAACTGTAGCTCTTTCAATGCCCACAAGGAAGTCAGCACTTGCAAGTGGGCGGATTCGTTTTTACTCTGTAGCTTCCTATACACTGTGTACTGTACTGGCCAACCCCACTCAATATTCATCTCTCGATGGCTGAGCAAGGGGGAGAGACGGTCCACCTTCCCACGCTACTGTCTGCATCGCTGGCTGCCCCGCCATCACAGGCCCGCAGTAGCAACCTAACGTGCATATAAAGCACACCTCAGTTATCGGCTACGAAGAGCCACAGAATAGATAGCCTGTGGCATATCAGATGCGTTTTCAGAGTCAGTAAATGAGGCAAGATACAAGATTATTCAAGGATAACAGGGTGCAGGGTACGGTGACCGGGCAGGCCGCCCAAAGGCCCGTGAAAATTTATCTCGGTCGATGATTGAACATCGATGGTTCCAGGGACGTACACTTAATTAAGCATTTTGGTAAATATTTGCGTGAGATTTTTGAGGTTTTCACATCAGTGAAGGGAAAAGCTAAGTCCCACAGAAAGGGATATATTTATGAAGAACTTGGAAAACTTTCAATAGGCACTAATTCATGTTGTCTAAACAAGAAAAACAAATACTACGCTTCTACAGCTTGTGACGCCGTGTAGTCTGGAAGAAGCAGTGGAACAAAATAACGAAATCGTCGTGACAGCAAAGCTAAACTTCTCGATGTGTTTTACTATGCGATAAAAAGAAATGAAGACGTATGGGCGAATGGCAGTATAGCTCCACACATCATTAACCCTCACACTACATGAAGGTAAGTGGTCAGGTTCACGCCTCGCTATGCCTCCCCCAACCAGGGGGAAAAAAGCCCCATATACCTACTGGATTGGCGGCTAGCTGGAGTGCAGAGCCAGTTTGGACTTTGTGGACAAGAGAACATTGTCAGCCCCTAACAAGAATCGAACCTCCGAGTCCTCGATCGCAAAACCCGGAGTACAGTCACCACACACCCATAGTTTGAAATGCGAATAAGGGGCAAACGTTAAGCTAAATGCTGTCCGAATATTAGTACTGTTTGCAAATTCCTTTCGGGCCTTGTGGCTGTACCGGTCGTTGCCATTGTATGGCTGAAACTTCGTCTTACTTCAGCTTTCTGACATTTAAATGAACCGACATCACGTACTAACTAACTAACTAATTAACTAACTAACTAACTAACTAACGCCATGAAGCAGAGGCCTTCTTGAGAAGCTAACAGTTTCTCAGATAGTCAAGAAATTCCCCGCATTTTATGGAACCCGGAGGTTCATTACCGCATTCACAAGAGCCCACCACCTGTTCCTGTCCTGAGCCAGCTAAATCCAGTCCATGCCCCACCCCACTTCTTGAAGGTCCATTTTAATATTATCCTCCCATCTACGCCTGGGCCTCCCAAGTTGTCGCCTTCCTTCAGGTCTCCCCACAAAAATCCTGTATGTATCTCTCTTTTCTCCCATACGTGCTACATGCCCCGCCCATCTCATTCTTCTCGATTTTCCAACGGAAAGAATACAACATTTTAGTTAACTTTATGTACTTCGGTTAAAGAAGGCACGCTGACAGTTATAAATCACGGCGTGAACGGGGCCTCCCCTGAGAAGTGCAACAGTCGATGTAAGCATTGCTTCCACTTGGCCAACAGGCAGACGCATATTCTGACACCGTGCAGCTATCCACCGGAGTAAGATACACTCAACACCCGGCCCAACCAGTGCAGTACGCATCATACACTTCACTGGCTAGAAAAGCTACATCAGTATGATGTCCGGAAGGGCTGCCTGCCTGCAACTGTTCTCGGAAGAGCCATGCACTGTGTGGCTCGGGAAATAACGCACCTATCACCGCAGACACTAACTAACTAACTAACTAACTAACTAACTAACTAACTAACTAACTAACTAACTAACTAACTAACTAACTAACCAACCAACCAACCAACCAACTAACAGTAACTAACTGTAACTAACAGTAACTAACTGTAACTAACTAACTAACTAACTAACTAACTAACTAACTAACTCCATGCAGCAGAGGCCTTCTTGAGAAGATAACAGTTTCTCAGCTAGCCAAGAAATTCCCCGCATTCTATGGAACCCGGAGGTTCATTACCGCATTCACAAGAGCCCGCCACCTGTCCCTATCCTGAGCCAGCTCAATCCAGTCCATATCCCCTTCCACGTCTTGAATATCCATTTTAATATTATCCTACCATCTACGCCTGGGTCTCCCAAGTGGTCGCCTTCCATCAGGTCTCCCCACCAAAATCCTGGCTGCACCTCTCTTTTCTCCCTACGTGCTACACGCCCCGCCCATCTCATTCTTCTCGATTTGATTACTCTAATAACATGTGTTGACGAGTACAGGCCATTAAGCCACTGCACACACTATCCGGTCTATATAATGACAGTTGCACGTATTGATGATGATGACGACGACGAAAAGTGACTGGGATTCGATGACAGACTACACAGAAGAACAACGAGGCACTCGCTTTCGGCACAGAGGACACAGAAACACGTTCCAATTCACGTTGAAAACAACTGCGACAAGTTTGGGGAGGGGGAAGAGCTGTCGAGTTTGGGCGTCATTTTAAATTGTCATGGCGGCATCAAGATTACGGCCTCCTATAACGCGACGCCGTGCAGTTTGGGAGATAAACAGCTGCGTTTATGATAAACCAGCTGCGTCCTTCTTTCTACTCTAAAAGTGGAGGTAGCACGTATTTTGAAATGTTGGCACCCATAGACCAAGTTACACGGCGTCACATGCCGTAAGACCATAATGTACACGGCCTGAGTAGGCCTATACAATTACGCCCCTTATAGTAGTCCGAGAAGGTTCAACACCGCTATTACGAGCACCCGTCATTAGAAAAGAATCTGAGCCAGCTTCATCCACTTCCCACTGCAAGTTCCATCACGTATGGTCGGCAGGTTTCAACACACCTGCTGACGCAAGTGCACACCGCACACAATCCTGAGCCAATGTCACCAACCTCGTGTTCTCCTATATTTTCTCTTACATTTATATTAAATGTATTCTTCAATTTCTCTTTCCGCTCTCCAAGTGACCGCTCCCTACAACGTGTAACCACCAAAGCTGTGTCTCACCCCATCCCAATCACATTTTAGAACCACCCTACTGCCACGGGTCACCATTCTGACAATTTTGAGTGCCCCGTATAAATGACGGCTGCCTGTTATGCAGCACCTGCAAGCACTCTGCCAGGTATCCAACTCCGGCCCACACACTTCCCCGAGTATTTTGCATTCCATTGTTTGTACTTATGTCTTACCTCCAAGCAAGCAACCAAGTTCAGCACCCACATTAAACGAGTGACAAAATTACTGTCATATACGAATACCGAGAGATGTACTAAAGACCTAACACAGAGGGGAGATTCAACTTTAGAAAACAGCACTTTCTGTGAAGTAACGAGTTTATGAATATTGTCCGAATACATTTAACAGAGTACACAGGTGTGACCAGGCATGTTTTGCACACAAGTTCCGATATCGCTGCGCCCTTCTTACCCGTTGAAAAGTTAAAATAAAAATACAAAATAACATATTTCTAATTTCATCACGATTACATCAAACTCTGAGCACAACAGGACTTTACCAGCTCTGTTACTGCTCCAGCAGCTACGTAACGCACATCGGGGGTGCAACTCACATGCGAATTGTAATTCTGACATTGAATTTAAAAACACAATAAACAGTTCTACCTCCTTCAAAGAAAATAAATTAATTTTCATTGTGGTGGTGGTGGTGGTGGTGGTGGTTGTGGTGGTGGTGGTGGTGGTGGTGGTGGTGGTGGTGGTGGTGGTGGTGGTGGTGGTGGCCGTGGTGGTGGTGGTGGGGGTGGGGGTG
>BLKM01004688.1:0-11924 GCA_013340265.1 Coptotermes formosanus
TGGACTTGCGCACAACAGCTGATTCAGCTTCTGTTCTGAGATGTCAGCTTCGTGCTGAAAATTAAAGGTGGACTTGCGCACAACAGCTGATTCAGCTTTTGTTCTGAGATGTCAGCTTCGTGCTGAAAATTAAAGGTGGACTTGCGCACAACAGCTGATTCAGCTTCTGTTCTGAGATGTCAGCTTCGTGCTGAAAATTAAAGTTGGACTTGCGTACAACAGCTGATTCAGCTTCTGTTCTGAGATGTCAGCTTCGTGCTGAAAATGAAGGGTGGACTTGCGCACAACAGCTGATTCAGCTTCTGTTCTGAGGTGTCAGCTTCGTGCTGAAAATTAAAGGTGGACTGGCGCACAACAGCTGATTCAGCTTCTGTTCTGAGATGTCAGCTTCGTGCTGAAAATTAAAGTTGGACTTGGGTACAACAGCTGATTCAGCTTCTGTTCTGAGATGTCAGCTTCGTGCTGAAAATTAAAGTTGGACTTGCGCACAACAGCTGATTCAGCTTCAAGGATGTCGGTCTGTTACATGCCGCAGTCTTTGGCAAACTAATACTGACCTAGTCAAATAATTCCTTTCATTTTTTTGAACCGTGAGGTTCACTGCTTTGTTCACAACAACACGTGTGGATCCGTCACGAGGCGTCTCTCTTGTGGCATCCCTGTTCACGGAAGCTGTCGCGCTGTGTCAACGAATGTAGGCGTTCTGTGTGATAAAGCTGCCCTGTTCGGGGACGGGATAAAAGGGACACCCCGTATTAGCAGTATTAAGTTATGCTACTTACATACGAAATGAGCCCATCTGCAGGCTAATTGTTGGCCTCATTGTTGTCATTGTCTTTGTTACGCTTCAGTTTCTCCTAATGCTCTTTTTATTACCTTGTCGCAATTTCTGCTGTTCCCAAGTCGCTGTCATCAGGAAGTGCGCAGACCTACTTCACGTTGTCTTTAGTTATAGATAGCTGTGGGAATGCCTACCGTGTAAAGATGTGGAGCAACTGCACACGGCCTTGTAAGCCCGATGAAAGGTGTATCTAATGAAATGCTGCATAAAGTACACTTAATTATTGAGTTTACTGGGCTTTATCTCTGTACTCAGCTTGTTACGCAAATTACAGTCAGTGAAGGGACTGTTAGAGTGATAAGATCAGGGAGGATGGGTGAACGGGGACGTGTGTCACGTTGTGGGGCCTATCCCAGTGTCCGCGCGGTCTAAGGCGTGGGCCTTCGGCCGAGTGCCTTCTGGGATCGTGGGTTCGAATCCCACGGGGAGCATGGCTGTTTTTCTCTTGTGAGTGTTTGTGTGTTGTCAGGAAGAGGTCTCTGCGTCGGGCCGATCCCTCGTACGGAGGAGTCCTACCGAGTCTAACTGATTGTGATCTAGAAACCTCGAAAAGGAGGCAGCCTAGGTCAGGTTTGGGCTGTTGCGCCACTGGAAAGGAAAGTCATGTTGTGTGGGAGATTGAGAAATGCGTGCAGAAGTTTGGTAGAGAAGCCTGAACGGTATGCCACTTGGAAGACATAAGTGTGGATGAGATTATAATATTAAAATTAATTTTAAAGAAAGATAATGGGAAGATGTTGACTTATTGGGCTTTGGATAAGCACAAGTGGCGGGCTGTTGTAAACAAGGTGATGAAACGCGGGGTTCCATATAAGGCGGGGGATTTTTTGGCTTGCTGAGTAACTGTCAGATTTTCACGGAAGACTCCGCCCCATGGAGTCAGTTGCAGTAGACGGGAAGAATTAAGTGTCTGGCAGTTAATTTCATTTCTTCCTAAACTTCCTGGCCGTTTCTGTTCATTTCCCTTTTTGCACCCCTCCCCCCCCCCCAGCACATACACGCTCTTTGGGCACTGTTCTTGCTACCTTGTTAGAGATGTTGAGGTGTACACGTGGTCGGGTCTGTCATTCTTGAACCTGTATAGGTGCGTTTGTAAGGCAGTTCACGAAGTAGTTTCCCGGGTTTGTGCGAGTTCCTGTTCGCCGCTAGTTTCCGAGTGCTCGTAAGCACTGTTTTGTACGTGCAAGTCACATTCGTGAGACGGGTTTGTGTTCTTCTTTTAACATAAGGCATCTGCGTTGCGTGTTGATGTAAGCATATGTTTTATTCTGTCTCTACAACGCGACCCAGCAAGTCGTGTGACACACGTTTTGTTGGCAACTAGTTTCGGCCGAACTTGTCTTCGGTTTCTTGCAAGCGACTTTTGACGACAGTCGTCCTGGATTTTCGCCGAAGATGGCAGCCAGTGACTACACTGTGGGCGGCCGACTAAGAAATCGCGGTTTGATCCACAGTAGAGGCAGACAAGTACAGTATCTCTCCTCTACAGAGCTTCTAGGACCGGCTGTACTGCATCGTCTGGTAATTGATTGCCGTTGTACTGAGACAGTTCTTAAATTACTTGTCACTGTGATGTTATTTGCCGCAGCTGATTTCACACTGGAAGCCCCCGCTTCAAAACTCAGCTGTCGAAAAGATGACCAAATGACTTTAAGGGTTTATGTTCTTGTTCCAAATGACACCCAGTTACTGCAGGACACCTCGAAACGTCTGTGCATGATGCTGGGGTAGTGTGTGTGCAGGAAGTAGCTGTGGTCTGTTGGTTGTAAACAGCAGCGCACCGGGGTGTCGAATGGTAACGGCGTGGCTAAGGTCTTTCGTTGGTTGGTCGAGGAGGTGGATGGAGGACTGCTGGGCCCGACGATGCGTGTGCGGCAGAGACACAGGGGTGACTGTTTAATGAGACGGCGTGACTAGCGGCCATCAGCCGAGTGCCGAGTGGTCACGTACGGTGAGCTTGATAGGGGCACCGGGGCCAAAGGAAGCTACGAACACTGCGAGGAATGCTGTTGCGGTTTGTGACGTCGTGTAGGTCATTTAACGACGCTGCCAGTATCTGAGCTATGTAACGTCGGTGGTAAGGAATGAACCAGGATACGGAGCATTGGCCGAATGACGGTTGACGTAGAAAACGCAACTGCATATCTAAGTGTCACTTTGGCCGTCATATATCCAACATAGACTGCCCTAGGGTCGAACCCGCCTTCCGACGATGCGAACCCGGCGTTTTTTCTCTGAAGCCCGCTGTGTGGTGTGGTAAGACAGTTACCGGTGTTGTGGCGCAACCTGCCGCCTCGTTGTTGGTAGTAGTCTTACTCCGAAGATGCAGGCAATAAGTTTCTCCCAAAATTAGGCTATTTCTCCCAAACTGCACGGCGTCATATTTCAGAATTTATTGCCATGAGAATCTCACCTCAGACGAAAACCCCAATTGGGATAACCGGCCTGTGACCCCAGGACCTCCTGCTTAGGAAACCAGAGTGGGAAGCATTCAGCCGCCCGGTAGAACCTGTTTGGGTGGCGGCACAGTGCCCACTGACTGTGCGTCGTTCAAAACGCGATTTGGAACAGCAGATTGTTCGTCTTGCCCTGCGGACCGTAAAGTGACGTGTGCGTTGAGCTGTTTGTTGAGTCCAGCGTGTTGTATTACAGAGGCGCGGTATGAGTCTCTCTTAAGGCCCGTGTGTGCGTGCTGTCCGCGCGTATTTGAGAGTTGCTGTTAATTGCCTGGCTGAATGAAGTACGACATATATATGGGGTTGAGAATCAGACACGGCGTGTGTAAGGTTGTAAGGTTGTAAGGTTGTAAGGTTGTAAGGTCATAATAAGAGACCACGAAGGCAGCAGATTAACTTCTTACCATCTGAGTGTGTTCTATGGAGGCAGTTATAATTGTTGAATGGTCCTTAGGGTCACAAGAAGTTTGATTGGATAAGTGAGTACTTTGTTGAGAGGCCGATCTCGAGCCTGCGTTACTAGCTACGTAGGCCTGTAGGAAGCATTGTCCGGGCGGACGTTTTGTCTCTCGCGTGTCTGTTGGACTGGTAATGTCATTCGGGGCTCTGGCTGTAGCCGCGTGCCGCACAACAAAGGCGTCTTAGAGCAGACGGGGTTGAATGTTCTGTTAAGTGCTGCGTTGTTTTAAAATCTGTAAGTAATGACTTCGTAGGGAGGGTGTGTGAGGAGAAAACGCCTTTCCAACTGGTCAAGAATTCCCCATATTTTGTGGAACCCGAAAGTTTATTCATTACGAAATAATAACACCAACTAATGTACTAAAAATATATAATTTTACTCTTA
Organism: Coptotermes formosanus; assembly: GCA_013340265.1. Classification (NCBI taxonomy): domain Eukaryota; kingdom Metazoa; phylum Arthropoda; class Insecta; order Blattodea; family Rhinotermitidae; genus Coptotermes; species Coptotermes formosanus. The sequence goes on from BLKM01004688.1 coordinate 4,142, forward strand.
AAAGTCTTCTACATGTTTCGGCCCTACTAGGCCATCTTCAGGGAGGATAATATTCATACACTATAGCCCAGGGCACATTCGCACTCAACTATATAAACGCAACCATACTGTATGAATATAATTCTCCCTGAAGATGGCCCAGCAGGGTGGAAACATGTAGGAGACTTTTAAGAGTAAAATTATATATTTTTAGTACATTAGTTGGTGTTATTATTTCGTATAACACAGTGCACGGACATGGTCCATATTAAATTCATTCATTACCTTTTCACAAGAGCCAGCCACCTCTGCGTGTCCTGAGCCAAGCAAATCTAGACCATACCGCCTGCCTTCCTTCCTATTGCTCGAACATGTGTTTTTACTTGTATATTGTCCACCCACATGTGTCCAGGTGTTGCAAGTGGTTGCCTCCTGCAGCTGTGTCCCCCGAACCCTGTGTACCACTCTCTGCTCCGTGTGCGTGCCACATGCCCTGCCCATCTCATCCACCGTGATTTTAATAACAGTACAGATCTGCGCTCTTCTGGGATATTACGCAGCGTCGAATGGTAACCCTTTACCGACATTTCGGGACAACGTATCGGACCCAACTTCAAGGGAAGGACTTGGTGAACTTTTGACCCTTGAAGATGGGACCGATATGTTCTCCCGAAACGTCGGTATACAATTACCACTCGACGCTGCGTAACATCCCAGAAGAGAGCAGATCTCATCAACATCGCGGGGGAAACCTGAAATCGTGAATCCCGGCCGGTTAGCAGTGCACGCGGGGAAGGTCTTCTTGGGGGTAGACCAGCCGGTTCAGTTGACTTCCGTCAGGTGAAGTTCTTCTTCAAGGGGTGTGCACGTGCTGTGTGATACGCACACATGTGCACCGTCCGCGTATCTCGCCGGTCGCAGTGCACTGTGGCTGCGCCTTGCATTCGAACTATGCCACCAGGTCAGCCAGATTCCAGAGAGTCGGCCCGTTACGCCTCACTACGCACAGAACTTGTTCATTTCTTGGGAACAGAACACAGTTTTATCAGCAGCTCGGGAAGTGACTGATATTCCGGTTTGTGACGGTCACTGTCAAGTGGATCCGGGTTCGAGAGTCAGTGACTGCGAAGTGTAGGTTGGATGAAGCCACATGGCCTAGGTTTTGTTCAGGTGTTCTGCCCACGGTTCGCGAAGTGCCCCAAGGCAGTTAGCAGTAATAGCACCATCAGCTGATAAAAACATTGCTAGGTAGTTTAAGAAGAGCAAGTTACCAAATCTAAATCCGACGAAGTGGCTCTGTGACAGGTTTTTCTGCCAGTACTTCTGTTTTCTCCTGTCAGTATCATTCCACCAATGCTTCATGTTCATTCACCCACGCCATATAATATCAGAAATTAAGGGCGTCGTTAAATAACGCGCGTATCACAGAACTGTCTTTGAGGAGAGGCTTTAAGCAGCGACGTCAGTGGTCGAGAAGTAACCACAGATTGTTCAGTGTGACGTAATTTTCACAAGAGGCTGGCGCAGTGTGTCCCCAGTGCGGCGTATGACGATGTGCTGATATGAAAGGGTGTAAGGGAACTATTTTTAAAGTGCTATTTCGGTAATTGTGTGAAATGTTTGGCAAAACACCCAGATTTCAGGACACGCCTTCTTATGACCGACATTTGAAGGCATGCATGTAGAGTGAGTGGGAATGTACGTTGCTGTTAGCACGAACTCGCACAACGCGACCATATCTGTCGCACCGTGCAAGTGTGGACGAGTAGGCTACTGGTAACTATATGTACCACCAGGTTTGACATTCAACAATTCTACGTTCTGCCCACACAGTGTGTTTATGTGTTTTTTGTGGATCTGAGAACAAACAGCGATTATTTCCCTATACAGCATTAACTGGCTGGTTTCTGTAACCGAGACGGAGTGTGTTTACTGCGCGGTACGAGCTGAATCTTTAAACATGGTTCAGGTATCTTAGTCATTAAAGGGCCGTAACATGGCAGAGGCGGTCAGTCGCCAGCCTGTCACCGTGAGTCCCCAGGTTCAATCCCAGGCCAATCAGTGTGAGATTTGTGATGGACAAAGTGGCACTGGAACAGTTTTTTCTCCGGGTATTTTTGTTTCCCCTGTTAGTATCGTTACACCAATGCTCCATACTCATCTTTATCTACATGTTGTTCTTACCAAAAGGAAAAATACGCCCTGGTAACTTTCCAAAAAGCAGTGCTGTTTCGGAAATCGGTGAGCAGTCGTTAGAATAGCATTGTCACTTAGTCTTTAAGGGGTTAACACGTTAGGCAGTGTAGTGTGACGTCGCGTCAAGTTAACAGCACTGCATGTAAGTCGCATATAAATGTCCTTATGTTTGATTAAGTGCTGCACATTCAAGGCGTAGGGGCGCGTGGACGTCCAGTTCTTCTCATTTTTAACTTCAGCGTGAAGTGGAAGTCAGTGGTACGATTTTTGAAAGGAGTGAAATTTCTTGTCCAGCTTCAAAACTGTCAGTCCTTCAGCTTGTTCACTGTGGAACTGCCTGCTGGCTAAGTACGTGGATGACGAAGCAGGAGCGCTGTGCAACCGACAGCAACCATAAAGTGTACGCTGTTTGAAGTTACGCAGAAAGTACGGTGCTCGTACTGAAAGCTTGTCTTACTTGTAGCAGTACTCTCAAAACACACGCAGGCGTGAAGTGTGTAAATGGAATGCGACACTCTCGCGATGCAGATGTGGCACGCGGACTGCAGGTTGTCATTGTTGTCTAGCAACTTTCCTGCTCCCGCTGTTAGAGAAATGCCCCTGCTTACCATATCTACCGCGAGGACAGCCATGTCATACACCTCCAGTGGAAACAGGACTTGACTAAAATGGAAGTATTCGTTAAACTGGGTTGGCACATGCAGTACGCACACTTCACCTGGAGCAGAGCTCTTGACCAGCTGACACCCACTCATACAACCAAGAAATCTTTCGGTTTCTGTGCAACACAAAGGTTCATTACCGTTTTCACAAAAGTCCTCATCTTGAGCCTAGATATTTCAGATGAAAATTACTTCTTCTTTAGAGGGTTAAAATCGATCTTAAAAATAGGCTGTGGTAGTGAAGCCCGGACATGAAATTACATTTATTGACCCAGTCCGTACCGCGCAGTAAACACACTCCGTCTCGGTTACAAAAACCAACCAGTTAATGCTGTATAGGGAAATAATCGCTGTTTGTTCTGAGATCCACACAAAACACATAAACACACTGTGTGGACAGAACGTAGAATTGCTGAATGTTACACCTGGCGGTACGTACAGTAACCGCTGGGCTGTGAATGGTCAATAGACATATTTGTCCTTCAATAGGTCTCCCACGTAAATCGAACGTGCAACTCATAGACTAACAAAATGTGGGCTGAATGTTGATGGCGTATGGGAGAGAGGAGGTACAGCTGCAGTGATTCTTAACTTCGACACTGGATGGAGATGAGTGGCTGGCTTCACGCCCCGGCCGCTTGACCCCGAATAATATGCTGATAACATTCGTTGCATTCTGAGTTGCAGTCAGAAGGAGGACGACGCTGTACGAGTGGGCGTCGTGCCATGCACATTTCTGATGGCACAGTAGGCAGTGAACACATGGACACTGAATGTTTGTGAAGCACTGTGTGGCAAGTCAGGGATGCAGCTGCTTTACATTGTAACTTCAATCATCTCCACTAATATTGTTCTCCCCGAGGATGATCCTGTAGGGCAGAAACATGTGGGGGATAGGAATAAATTGGTTTGTCAATACAGTCGAACCCGCTTATAACAACATCGGTTTATACGACACCTCGCTTATAGCGTCAGATATTCCGTGGTACAAATTAATTCCTCACTGTAAACCATAACATTACACTCCTCGGTTATAACGACACTCATATGTAAAAACACAAAATATTCAGTCCCTTTAATGACGTTATAACCGGTTTCGACTGCCTTTATTTTAGTGCGTGTTCTGTGTTGGTTTTGTTACAGTCGGTTGTAACACGTGCGATACTTTAGTGTAATGCCTCTGCTCTGTGTCCTCACATTGAGTGAGGACCGTTGAGGACTGTGACTGGGACACAGCCAATTCATTCGGAATTAGTTAATTTGTGACATTTCTTAAAATAGGCCGTATAAACTCTGTGGAGTCATCTGCTTGCCGGAGTGCCTGCTGACTAACTCGCTTGCCGCGTCTCAACCCCACGTTACAGCTCATTCTGCTTGCCAAGTAACCGCACTATTTCGAGTTCGAGTCCAGATAAGGGTATGGGCGTTAGTGCGCGGCGCGTCGTGTGGAGCGGCGCGTGACGCCGGCATCAATGGGTGAGAAGCATTTCGCTAGCAAATGTTGACGTGGCAAATAATTTCAAAATGTGCTGCCAGATTCCGTGCAATCTGGATCGTACAGGTCGTCAAAAGCAGGCTGTTGTGCCGATGGAGGGATATTATTAAAATTGAACTACGGCGTGGCAATTATGCGCGACGTAAAAGGCGCTAGTTGTGCGAGAGATAGAGGGTGTTTATTTTGTCTGGCAAATGTTATTGTCACGTACCGCAGTTATTCCGCCGCGCGAATTGGCAGTCGGTTGAATGGGCTACGTTAATGCGATAAGCGAGCCGACAGGAAGTGACATGCCAAACAAAATATGTTCTCTACTGTAGTAGCATTCGGTGTTATTCCGCGAGTTCTGACTGCAGTACGCATTTCCACATGCTTCAAGCGACTTTACTGCAGTACACAACCCAATTTCAAGTGAGTTTTCTACATTACAGTATTTTGTTTGTATGTATAAAGTTTTCGTCGCCTCCTGCCCACATTTCGCGCAGCACTGGGGTAAGCTGCCATTAACTGGCATCTCTTTATCCTTTGACACACCGACCATCCCTTTTCTTTTATATTTAGCAGTTATTTTAACAAACTTTGTGCAGTCAGTCCAGAAGCAGTTGCGACACCCTCTGTCATTCGGCCTGTCTCGAACACTGCAGAACAATCGCTTGTGGCCTTCACGTGCAGCTTCTTAGAAGCGGATTAACCCGGTTAAGCCGAATTACATTTAAAGACCCAGTCCGTACCGCGCAGTAAACACTCTCAGTCTCGGTTATAAAAACCAGTCAGTTAATGCTGTATAGGGAAATAATCGCTGTTTGTTCTGAGATCCACACAAAACACATAAATACACTGTGTGGGCAGAACGTAGAATTGCTGAATGTTAAACCTGCCGGTACGTACAGTAACCACTGGGCTCTGAAGGGCCAGTACGACGTAGCAGCAATACATAACATCAATAATTAGCACTGGAGGCTGGAAGTATAAAGTGTAGTCAAACAGGTTGTATTTTTTAGGCCCCGTTTCCAACCTTGACCGGATTATCGCTTCCCCCGACTGTCGTTGGTCCTGTTTTTTTCTCAGGTTCCTTCCATATATGCCCATATTGTGTCCTTAGGTAAATCCTCGAAAGGGGTCAAGGTTGGCGCATTCCAGACCCCTAGCTTCCCATGACCTATCATCACCGACCGAGCTGTTTATACGCTGTGTACCTTATTCAGTTGAAACAGCGTCGCCAAGTGGGTAAAGAAAGACTCGGTTAACAGGGAAGTATGCTCATAAATTTGGAGTCTGTTGGCGGAGGAATACGTGTCAAAATGACAAGCAACTGGGTTTGACGTGGAGAGCACACTGCGAGGCAGAACGTTCGAAGGGAACGACAGGGCGTTGGCTGCAGGTAACGTGCAGGTGCATAACAGCAAGTTGTTGGAGCCACAGGAGACGAACAGTGAATAAGGTCAGTGGGGCCAGAAGTTGTTTTGTAAGTAAATCCAAGTGGAAGTGGACAGGAGTATCAACATTACCGCTGTAGGAAAGTGAAGCATTTCATAAGCTGGAAAATCTAACCGTGATGGCGCTCTTCATGCAGCCCTGCACTTCAAGGTAATGACGGCAAGAAGTGCCATCTACAGCCTTTAAATCCAAGTGATAACGATGCACCATGTACCGCCATGTACTTCGTGTAACACAAATTTATATGAACTTAAGGAACAGAGAGGGTACTGGAAATGGAAAGAGGAAGCACTAGATCGCACTCTGTGGAGAACTCGCTTTGGAAGAGGCTACGGACCTGTCCTAGGATGGACTCTTTAATGAAGGAGGAATAGCAGTGACGGAGTGTGTCTGCTGTGCGGTACGGGCTGCATCTTCAGCTGTAATTTAATTTCGTATTATTCTTTGAAGTGTTAATTGGGTTAGCTTGTTGTATAGGTAAATAATCGCTGTTTGTTCTCAGATACACTCAGCGGGCAGAACCTGGGAATCTTTAGTTTCAATCTTGAAGGTGCGTGAAGTTACCGCTGGGCTTTGGAAGGTTAATTTACTCAGCAAATTTTATGTCAAACCCTTGATACCGTGTGGGGTCGGAACTGACGTACTTCGACAGAGGAAATGTGCAGACGGACGGGCACAGTACATACATACACACACGCGCGCGCGCGTATCATGATACATACATAATACGTACATACATACATACATATATATGTACATACATACACATACATCCGTACACATACATACATACATACATATGTACATACATACATAATACGTACATACATACATACATACATATGTACATACATACATAATACGTACATACATATACATACACATACATACATACATACATACATAATACGTACATACATACATTCATACATACATACATACAAGTACATACATATGTACATACATACATAATACATACATACATATACATACACATACATACATACATACATACATACATACATACATACATACATACATACATAATACGTACATACATACATTCATACATACATACATATGTACATACATAATACGTACATACATACATACATACATAATACGTACATACATACATACATACATACATACATACATACATACATACATACATACACACATACATACACACACACTTACACACACACACGCACACACGTTCATACACACACACACACACACATGTTCGGGCAGTTGTGAGTGCATTTTATGATCCCAAGTGCGACGAATTCGCACAGCCTTCTCTGCAGGCCTCAAAACGCACACCATGTCTGTGGCTGTTTTGCTTCTCTGCGTGGTTCAGAGCTCGCCATTCGTGCATAATTGATTTCCGGCCGCGCTGCTGGCCGGCCCACAGACAAATGGGTACCAGCGTCAGCCGTACAAGTGGTCGCTTTTGTCAGGTTATGTTGGGAGTGAGACGAACGGGTCGTTGCAGGCTTTGATATATCGTGAATTCCCAAAATAATAAAATTTTAAAAATTATGCCAAGGAGTGTTTCTTTTATATGTCCTGGCGGATGCAGGCATTCCGCGCGGTAAAGCTGCCTTGCTCCGGTACGCGGTGAAGTCGACATTCTGTGTGAATCTGCAGCGAGTTACTGCGATGCTGTGTAGGCATTGATACTGTCTCTGTTGCAAGGTAGAAGCGATTTGTGATTCTGGGCTATGTGAAAAATAAATTTTATATTGCTCATCCCGTGCAAAGTTGTTAGTCAAATACAAAATTTGTCCAACCAATTCACTGTATTCTGATGTCTTTACATTACAGCTTTTACCGTATCTATATGTTAGTCCTGCGTGTTTCGATCCCGTAGAATCATCCTCAGGGACTCATGCAAAATTAAAAGTTACACACACAGCATTAAATGTTGTGTGTGTAACTTTTAATTTTTAATTTTGAATGAGTCCCTGAGGATTTGGACATTAATACAGCGTATTAAGGTCAAAGCAAT
>BLKM01004688.1:12324-286986 GCA_013340265.1 Coptotermes formosanus
TAACCGAGACGGAGTGTGTTTACTGCGCGGTACGGACTGTAGCCCTTTAAAGCCCAGCGGTTACTGTACGTACCGCCAGGTGTAACATTCAACAATTCTACGTTCTGTCCACACAGTGTATTTATGTGTTTTGTGTGGATCTCAGAACAAACAGCGATTATTTCTCTATACAGCATTAACTGACTGGTTTTTATAACCGAGACGGAGTGTGTTTACTGCGCGGTACGGACTGGGTCTTTAAATATAATTCTACATTCTGCCCACACAGTGTGTTTATGTGTTTTGTGTGGATCTCAGAACAAACAGCGATTATTTCTCTATACAGCATTAACTGACTGGTTTTTATAACCGAGACGGAGTGTGTTTACTGCGCGGTACGGACTGTAGCCCTTTAAAGCCCAGCGGTTACTGTACGTACCGCCAGGTGTAACATTCAGCAATTCTACGTTCTGCCCACACAGTGTGTTTATGTGTTTTGTGTGGATCTCAGAACAAACAGCGATTATTTCCCTATACAGCATTAACTGACTGGTTTTTGTAACCGAGACGGAGTGTGTTTACTGCGCGGTACGGACTGGGTCTTTAAATGTAATTCAGGTTAATCTTACAAGTCTTTAAGGGCTAACCTATTACTTATCCTGACAGTCGTGTCTGTCACATGGCGCTGATCAGGCCTGGTAGTGTTCTAAGGCATTTGTGCTTCTTCTGCCAACCACGTCGCCTTTCCTGTCGATCCACTGGCTCCAGTCTTACCTGGAGCTGTTCTGTCAGTCTTCTGCCCGCTTTCCTGCTGCAGAACAAGGTGACAGGATCGCTATTGGCTGGCGTAAACCTGTGTCACCATCACACAGCTGTTCAGCGAGTTGTTTTCAGCATGTGTCTGGATAAAATATCTGGATAGGCCACGATTTCTTGGGCTTCCTTCCACCGATTTATCTTCCTCGTACACGCCTTAGGCTGTTCGCTTCGTCATCATTTTAGAGGATGTGCTTCATACAGCACCGTCAATGCCGAAGTGCCAGCATCGTTGTGAAGCATGTACTTGACGTGTTCTGTGATTCTGACGACGGAAGCCGTACTGTTGTTGCTAAAACTTTTTCAGTATTAGTGAACACTTACAATGGGTCGCCCTTCGAAGTAATTCTTTCAAGTATCTTTTAAGAATTTGTTTATTGCAGCTCATGTCCCTATCTTATTTCTGTAAGATTCGTTTTAATATTGTCCTCCAATATACTTGCCTTGCAAGAGATCTTTCATTTGGACTGTCGGACTGGTATTCTGTATATATGGTTTATCCCAGGCATTCTACATTTTCCGCCAATCTCCGGACGGTGTGTGTGTGTGTGTGTGTGTGGAGAACCGTACGAATGACGCAACTCTGGTTATGCAGTTGTTATTACTTCCATTGGAACGCCTCTGCTAGGCCCATATATTCTCAGCACGTGAGTCTCTGTCGTTTTCGACACTAGTGTTTGTTTAATGACAGTCAGCTGCTAAAGTTATATGGCGTCGGTGATGAGCGAACAAATACGGAGCTTTGGTGGAGTGATAATGACAAATGAAAACTGAACCACTGGGAGAAAAACCTGTCTGTGCCTCTTTGTCCACGACAAACCCCATATAAACTGGCCTGGGATCGATCCCGGGCCTCCGCGGTGAGAGGGCTTGCCCGGCAGCAGGTCTTCGTCAGGTCCTTCTGAAGCAACCAGCACACTGTCAATAGCGGACGAGTCAGCAGGTGCACCTGCGTGGTTATTTGCAAGGAAGAACACGGGCAGCGTAAGCGGTGCTTTATTGAGAGGAAAACTGTAGATTTTGTGTTGTTTACAGAGCAGACAGATGTTGCGTCGATGGGCACAGTAGATTTACATTATAATTGCACGCGCGCGCGCGCGCGCACACACACAAACACACACACACACACACACACACACACACACACACACACACACACACACACACACACACACACACACACACACACACACAGGATGCAATATTGGCCTCTCTTTCGTAAGATAAGAGGTATGGTTGCCGACTGCAGCCTTTCCGCACAGTTTTTCGAAGTCAGTTTTGTCCGTTTCCCCATTGTGTGCTAACTGTGAAGCGCAGCGCATTGTTGTATCTGATGTTTTATATATGTGTTAGTTTCACTAAATGTACAGTGGCCCCTTCGTAACCCTGACCCTGGGTGGTCCGGACAATTTTGGGCCAGTTGTAGCCTAATATTGCTCATTGAAATAATTATTACAGTACCGTGTAACAACAACAACAACAACAACAACAACAACAACAACAACAACAACAACAACAACAACAACAACAACAACAACAACAACAACAACAACACGCTCTTACGCACAGTATTTCCGCTTTAAGGAGTTTCACTTTAGCACAGGATGATGATATTTTGTATGTTACCTATACCACGGAATTTCCCCTCCGTGGTCCGGATTCCCGGGTCATCCGGACCACCCCTCCCACCAGGTAGTCCAGATGGCCGAGGGACTGCTGTATTAAGTGTACGCGCAATGCGGAAGTCGTGTTTATAAACCAACAGTCCAGCCATCCTTCTGCTTGTGTCTTACGTGAAGTGGAGTGGATTGAATTTGGAACTGTCTGCTCAGAAATTTGCTGAATTAATTAGCGTGTCTGCTCTAAAACTCACTGAATTAATTTATGTGTCTGCTCAGAAATTTACTGAATTAATTGGTGTGTCTGCTCAGAAATTTACTGAATTAATTGGTGTGTCTGCTGTAAAACTCACTGAATTAATTTGTGTCTGCTCAGAAATTTACTGGATTAATTTGTATGTCTGCTCAGAAATTTACTGAATTAATTGGTGTGTCTGCTCAGAAATTCACTGAATTAATTGGTGTGTCTGCTCAGAAATTCACTGAATTAATTGGTGTGTGTGCTCAGAAATTTACTGAATTATTGGTGTGTCTGCTCAGAAATTTACTGAATTAATTGGTGTGTCTGCTCTGAAACTCATTGAATTAATTCGCCAATTTGCGGCCACGAAAACGGAATGAGGGAACTTCGTATTGTTTGCCCATACTGAATGTTACCGAGGTAATTTTTGCTGTGTGTGTCTTAAACTTACAGAGCGAATTTAGTGTTGGTGTGTGCCGGTGTAGTACAGCCCTGTTGGTGTGTGCCGGTGTAGTACAGTCCCTGTTGGTGTGTGCCGGTGTAGTACAGTCCCTGTTGGTGTGTGCCGGTGTAGTACAGTCCCTGTTTGTGTGTGCCGGTGTAGTACAGTCCCTGTTGGTGTGTGCCGCTGTAGTACAGTCCCTGTTGTACATAAAACAGAGCTGTGCACTAAAAGAAGAGACTTGTATAGAAATAGCAATACGCAACGTGAAATACAGGCTGAGCTGTTGATGTGTCGAGAGCCGCTCGGTCAGAACTCTCCCACCCCATCATGTTTTGGAACACGAATAGTCATTGATTGACGTGTCTCTGAACCCGCTACTGGACCCTGTAACAAAGCTGAAGTGTCGCTGTGTACGTGATCAAGTGGCGGTACAGCTCCACTTATTCTTAACCTCGGCTTTAGGTGAATGGAAGTGGGTCAGCTTCACGCACCAGCCGCTTTATCCCCGACAGAGAACGCTGTGTACCCTGCTTATTGAGTGGGAGGTTAGTTGGGCCCCGCAACAGGTCCGGACGTTTCGGAGATCGGGCAGTATCTCTTGTCCGCCGCCGTGCAATCGCATCCCGAACCCCAGTAGTACATAAGATAGTCACTGTACATACTGAGCTCGCCCACCGCCTCCCTGTCGAGTAATGTGTGCATTTTGCATAAAACGTTGATCATTTTTACTCTGGATGTTCAGAGAGACGAAGAACACACTCCGTCTCGGTTATAAAAACCAGTCAGTTAATGCTGTATAGGGAAATAATCGCTGTTTGTTCTGAGATCCACACAAAACACATAAATACACTGTGTGGGCAGAACGTAGAATTGTTGAATGTTAAACCTGGTGGTAAGTACGGTAACCGCTGGGCTTTAGAGATGCGAGGCCGTGCCAACTTCAGCTGTCTGTATCAGCTCGTACCACATGCGACGCCGGCACCAGCACCACAACGCGATACACAGCACTGCTGGATTGCACCGTATGCATTTCGCTGAGGACATCGTGAGGTGGGTTAGGTTAAGACGATGTCAGCGGTGAAGATCCGATGGCACTTCGTTATCACCTGCTGGCGGATTGTGGCGTGCAGGGGACTGTCCATCGAGACGGCAAACTGATTGTTTCGGCTTTAAGAAGTCGTGCTAAGTGTACTGTGTGGGCGGAGATACGAAACTGTACGAAATGTACATGTTTGTTTACTGTAACTACAGAACGTTGCGGCCGAGTGGCCAAGGACTCGGGGGTCGATTCCCGGCGGCAGGGGCAGAGCGTTGTTACATTTTACAAACCGCACAGACGCGCTGTGGGGCCAACCCAGCATCCTGCTGGATACCGGTGGTTCCACCCCATGGAGAGGAAGCTGACCACTCGCATATCTACTGATGAGGTTAAGAATGCGTGGAGGTATACATCCACTCTGTCCGTACTTCTGCGTCGCCATTGAGTGCCTCGTATGTTGCAGGTCCATGGTCCAGTGCTGCCTTCCGTGGTTGACGTCGCATCCTTAGCACAAAGGTCGTCATAAGAGCTGACAGTAGACGTGTCGAGTTCCTTTCACGTCGTCTCTAATTCGCTGTTCACTAGTGACCCTACCAACTGACACCAGGCACTGTAGTCGCGTAGACGGGTAGCATTTTGACAGACGAACGGGCACAAACTGCTGACAGAACGAATAATTATGATTAGCAAGGAGCAAGGCCGCGTACCCACGACTGGTGTATTTGACAAATGTCCAAATAATTGTTAGTCATACTACACTGCCTGTCTTTTTTTTTTGTGCCAGCACCTGACAAGATGGCGACATGCGAAGGTCGACTGGAAAGTAAGAGTACGTAGTGAATATTTGCTTGTTTGGCTACGTTTTATTTAAAATGGCATTTTTCACGAGACAAGAGAACAACGACGTGCTTTTCCACTTAGTCACCCCGAAAGTTCATGCTTTTGTCACTTTGTGTTATCTGTGAATGTTGCCTTCAGCAATGAGTGCCGTGCTTCGCAGACCGTACCACTGTGTACAGCTTCTTGCACGTCTGCATCACTGTGGCGCCTGTGACCAACAGGGCCAGGCACTTCCGACAGCCCAACAGACGGCAGAATTGTTGCAGCAGTTTTGACGGGAGTGTCTGGAACTCTCGACATGTAGCCCTGACTTCCCACAGAGTGACGTCCATCCTTCCGGCCCCCTGAAGGAGCACGTTGGCCGTCGGAGATTCCACACTGATGCAGAAGTCAGGAAGCTGTCTCAGAGTGGTTCCTCTCGCAGAGCACACAAGTTTGTGCCGAAGGCAACATGCACGGAAAACACGTTGTGACAAATGCCTGAACCTTTAGGGAGACTATGTGAAAAAGTGGCACATTGTTCTGTTTTCTCGTGGGAAATGCGATTTTGAATAAAAATTTGCCGTACAAGCAGATATTCACAGTGTGTTTTTACTTTGCGTTTGTCCTACGTATAATTTGTCTTCTGTTTACATTTTTAATTTGAAAATACAATTGTTGATAATGGCTGGCTGGCAGGAAGGCCACCTAAGTGTCCTGTATGTGCGTTAATGTGGCTGAAAGGCAATTCCCTTATGTCGGTCCACGAAAGAGTGAAGTAGCGGTTTAAAGATAGTCGTGCTCCTAAAATGGGGCCCTGTAATGCGATCCAAAGACGCCTGGAAATAGTCTAGTCGCCTAGGCTGCCATGATGGTGGCGTCATTGCTTCGTACCGCTGCCGCTAGAGGAGTGACAACATTCCCCGCTGCATTCCTCCTGTTCTCCTAACTGCAGAAATGCGTGGCGTCTTGTGTTGTTCCAATAATGCCAAGCGACGCAGTGTTTCTTCGCTGTTTTCAAAATGTCATTCCGTAACGTTTTATGCTGTCAGAGATAAAAACGTACAAAACATTATTGTGCCTGTTGTATGGTATTGGTGTGAAACTCACAATGATGGAGAAACGGAGGCTTAGAGTCTTTGAGAATAGGGTGCTGAGGAAGGTACTGGGGCATAAGAAGGACGACGATAGGGCGGAGCATGTAGCATGCGTACAGGGTTGTGGTGGGGAAGCCCGAGGGAAGGAGACGCCTTTGAAAACCAAGGCGTAGATGGGGGGGGGGGGATAATATTAAATGGATCTTCAAGAAGCAGGGTGGAGGGTGTGGAGTGGAATGATCTGGCTCGGGACAGGGGTACAGTAGTGAGCCTTCGGGTTTCACAAAATGCGTGGTATTTCTTGACTAGGTGAGGAACTGTTAGCTTCCCAAGAAGGACTGTGCCTCATGGAGTCAGTTTTATACATTTAGAAGTCAAGTGATGCCGAAACACCTGATGGTAAAGTGAAGAGATCGGAGGTCGCACAGTTGTGACAGGAAGCTTACTGTCCATAGGGATGTAGCGCCTTGTAGGTTGTTGCGAAACGTCGGTGCCTGTGCGCCAGATTACATCGTGTCATGATCGAGAACAGTGGTCTGCATAATGAAGTGATGTCTGTGATGCGACTGTGATAAAACTCTTGATTACACCAGTGTGGAAACCCCGAAACGTCTATTGGTCCTGTTTGCTTAAGTTCATTTGCTGAATGTTCTTGGTTCAGGGTGACTGGAACTGTCTCAGGCAGTGAAGTCGCAGGATGCAGGAGGTGTTGGATAAATGTGAGGCAGAGGACAGGGCGTTCTTAACAACGCTGTGATTTCTGTGAGGTTGTTGAGGTAATGCTGGTGTGCAGCCGTGCAGTAACGGCCCATGCAAGTGGGCCCGCATTCCATTTCATCGTTCTTAATTGAATCCATCCTGCTGTGCTGTGACCTGTTAATATGGGCATACACTTTACTGTCAAGCACAACAAATTTTTAATAATATTATCAAAAATGCTACATGTTGCGGTACTTAAGGACCATCGTTAGGCGCTAAAATACAGTCGAACCGGGTTATAACATCATCAGTTTATGGGACGCCTCGCCTATTGCGTCAGACATTCTGCGGTACCAATTAAGTCCTCACAGTAATAACAAAATAATATTCCTCGGCTACAACAACGCTAGTTTATAACGACACAAAATATTCAGTCCCTTTCATGACATTATAACCGAGTGTGACTGTACATGATTCAGAACATAAGTAAATGTACATGTGGATGTTTTGAAATTTGTGAGATGTCACAAATTTTTAAGACTACTACAAAGTTGTTGTAGAATTTATGTGTATATATTCTATATTTCTCATATATATGTGTTGGTTATTACATATTTTTTCCTGTTCCAAAAGTTGTTAAAAATTGTGTTGAGTGGTTCTTATTTGCGTGAACAATCAGTGGCCCGTGTATTTTGGGCGCGCCGGAATTCTCCTGAAACCGATAAATATTTGTCATGTAACAACCGGCTTCTCACTGTAGAGGTCCGAGTTCGATCCCAGGCCAGTTCATGTGGGATGTGTGGTGGACAAACTGGCGCTGGCACATGTTTTTCTCAGTGTACTTAGGTTGTCCCCTCTCAGTGTCATTCCACCAGTGCTTCATACTAAATCACTGACACTATATGATCTTAGCAGTTGACAGCATTGTTAAATGACGCACTTTTAAAAAGCGAACTGTTAATTGAGTGTCTGCGCATGCTAATATATCTTGAAGGTTTGCAGCTATATTAAGTAGAATGGTACCGTCATGTGGGGTCGGGGGTGGCCTTGGTATAGGTTTGGATGTTTTAATGCGCCCGTTCGACAGTGAAAGTCGATAGCGCTAAGTAACTTATACCAAACAAAAGGGGCATGCATCAACATTCGTTTGATACTTGAAAATTTAAATTTGTATCACTATGGAGGGAGAAAATTAATTATATTTTGTCCCACTTTTACCCCGTCGATTGCGGTGAAAATGGAACAGTGAGATTTCTCGTTGAGAACGTGCGAGACAGGAGGCTGTGTCCCTAATTCTGCCTTACAGGAATCATTCTGGAACATTTTGGATGAAAAAGAAAACAATAAAACATGTTCTATTTGTGTATGCATTTTTTCAGTTACAACGAAAAAATCTATTTCTAAGTTTAGAATTTTTCTTTATCTGAGCTAATGCACTTTACAAATAAGTTACGAATGCTAATACAAATTACTCAGAGTTTAATGTTAGTCGAGAACATTTGACGCATCCTACTCTGTTTAGGAGGTACAATTCTTCTCTGCATTGCGTTTCCAGCACACCGCATTTCATCGTTAAATTCCCGCCACTTGCAAAATTAGCCACTTCTGACCATAGTGCTGACCGTAAATTCCTCCTTATCGAAGTCTGCAATGTGACCAGGATAAAATTTTCCGCCATATTACTTGATGACGAAATCAACTGCGAAGGTGCCTTCAGATTTTTCTGCTTTAGCAGATGTTTCATGACGATCAGCTTGTTTAGTTACGGGAGTTTTGATTTCTATCAAAACATACTTCTGATATATTTTCATTCCCCTAATCAAGGCGAACAACTCTGTGAGGACTTCTTACTTCTCAACACAATTTTTGTCGGGAAGGTTATACTCCCTGCGGACGGGTTAGTCTCGGTTTCCATTGTAGAGAACTAAGCTAACCACAGGTGCTGCCACCTGTTGGGAATCTGCCACACCAACAGAGAGGGCCGTTTCTCTGCAGCAGAAACATGTTGGTCAAATTTTTACCCCACTCAACTGTACAGTACTGAAGTAATAATTGGTTTTCTGTATCTTTGCAGTGCAAGAAGTGGTGGTCCAGCAGTCTCCTACACAGATCACGTAAGTATGATATTCAATTTTGAGGCATGTGTGTGAAAGAGTTAGTGTCAGAAATGTTTCTGGAGTTGACCTCTGAGAGGCTTGGGCAGTTAAAGTAAGTAATTTAAATCATAGTAACGATAGCAGTAAAATGTTACGAATGTGGTGTTTTGGTTTTTTTAGACCATGCTATTCTGACACTACAACAGAATTACCAGAAGGGCAGAAATAATTAAAGTCATGTGCATCTTTATGAACTCAACACACAGCCCAGTGTGTGAGGTTTGAGGTTCTGACAGTAGTGTTGCTGAAGATTCAAGTCGTGTGGTATCCTACACCATGGCAGTTGATATACAGTCACACATGCTTGTAGGGATCATAGTGCCTCCATCTTTAGGGTAAAGATGTCCAAGAAGAGTGCACTTCCCTAGGATGGGTTGGGCCAGAATGTGGAGTCAATATGATGCTTTTTACTGTTTCTCATTGTTCACCAGCTGACATATGCAACATTCCAGAAGACTTGAAGCTGTGCCTTTACCATCATTCTCTCATGTGGTGTTTATGGCTTTGACATAACGGTTTAACTTGTTACTGTGTAGAAAAATGAGATCCAGTATAGTGCAGATGTTGCAGTGACCAGGCTGTGGTCTGATCAGCTGAGGAATCATGATTTGATTCCCAGCAAGGCCAAGAGATTTATCTTGTCTTCTTCATAAATGTCCAGTCTGGCCCTGGGCCTACTAGCCTTCTGTTGGGTGGATACTGGAAGGGTATTTAGCTGGGTGTGAAGCAGCTGGGGAGTGAAGTTGATCACTCACCTGCTGTGGTAAAGTATGGTTGGAGCTGCACCTCCACTCGCTCCTCTGTGTGCCTTCGTGTTATGTACAGGAACAGTTTAATCTCTGTGTTTGTGTCCCCATTATTATTACTGGCAGCCAGCTATCTTTATGGAACAAGAATCCTTCTTGTCAAGCTGATAGTTCATCTGTTAGTCAAGGAATTATACATTGTATTGTGCCTGCAGGTGACGTTCCTATTCCAAAAGAAGTGAATGTAGCATATCTGCTCTTGACCTCTTTCTTGTAGATCCATTTTAATATCACCCTCACCTGTATACCTACATTTCCAAAGTGATGTCTCTTCTCAGATTTTGTGATCAGGGGCCTGTAGGCACCCTTCTCATCACTCATGTAAGCTACATGCCCTGCCCATCTTAATGTCCATCTGTGTATGCTGCTACTTACAAGCACACAAATTATGAAGCTCCTCACTAGGTATTTTTCTTCAATTGTAGGTTTGGTGGAAGACCAAGCAATGTCGCACCTCCGGTCTTCGAACAGATCTTCAGAAATGCTCGCTTTGCGCAGGGTGGTGATGCTCTCTTTGAGGGCAGAGTACGGGGGATTCCCAAACCAGTTGTTTCATGGACCAGAAAAGGAGCCCCCTTGACAGGTGAGATAAGGACATTGTAAGAAATAATTTACTTCTGAGTAACTGTTGATGCATAGATGTGGAAGAGGTACATCAGTTTGCCGTGTGGAGATTCAGTCCTTTATGTAATACATGCGGTACATTTCTCTGAAATATGTGCACCACAAAAGGTTTCTTCACTCATTTTGCTTTTTATGTTATGAAATTTAGTGATTACGTGTTTGGAGCCATTGGTTAAATCAGTCTGATTTTTGCATTTTCACTTACGGTAAATAAGATTTTCAAAGCGTTTGAGTATGACATCCAGATATGTCTCTTGTGCTTGTGTTCATCGCAGTAAGTTAAGAATCGCATAATTCTGTATCTTGTAAAGAAATGTGTTACATGAATAAAATACACAGTATATGTACAGTATATGTATGCATGTATATGTATGTCTTATGAAAGACTACAACTTCTTTCAGAAAGGTTTTTGACTATATCTGATCTTTATCACACTATATCAGACAGTGTCTTTAGGCTTTCATGTGTGTAGCACTTAATGTTCAGACAGTAAGTCACTTCGTACTGGTATGTTTTAGTGAGACACTCAGTATGAAAATGCTGTGAAACTCATTGATGTGGAATTATGTTTATGCTCATGGCAAACATGCATTGAATTCATTGGTGCAGAATTTAGCAGAAGTGAATGTGAATTGTCATTGAACATGGTTAAAAAGGCATGGACGTGTAATGGCAGGGGCAGCACATGACTGTGTGAGAAGGTGGGGACCAGGAGCGTCCCAGTGCTTGTATTTGAGGGACGAATTCGTGGTTTTGTTGCCATTTTAAGAACTCATTTGATGTTATATAATAACCTTTTCAGCAACGTTGCTGGGCTCATGTTGTACAAAAGGACTGTGCCTACCCCAAAGCAGCCTTCAAAGGAACATGTTACTGCCTTTGGTATGGTGGCACAGTTGCCATTCTGTTGTGTTATTTCAATAAAAGGCACTGTATGTTTTAATTACTGATATGCTGTAAGTCCAAGGAACCACGTACACATTCTACTTTGAAAATGGGTTTTGATGTTTATGAGAGTTTTATTGGTCTCATTTAATCACACACATGGAGACTGTACTGTATATGTAAGTACAATTGTATGTACGCATTGTGTGTTCAGAATCCAACAAGTACAAGATGAAGTATGATGAAAAGACTGGAAACGTGTCCCTGCTCATCAATCATATAGGTCCAGGAGATGAAGGAGAGTACACTTGCACTGCCAGAAATCAGTATGGTGAAGCCATCTGTTCCGTGTTCATTCAGCCAGAAGGTACGTGATTAAGAGATGCATGATCTTAAAATATGCTTGCAGTGGGATGTCGAGAGACCCGACATTTCTCTGTTTCAGACAGGTTTCCACTTAATATAAGTTCTTGCTTCTGGTAAAAAATGTTGCGCAGTGCATTTATGATTCAAATGACATGCCTAAAACTCAGTGTCACATATGTACATTACACTTGATGAAAATGACACATTTTAAAGCTTATATCATATTGTGTATTTGCTGTAGTCAGTTAAATGATTTCGCATGAATTGTCCTGATAATTGTGCTTGCCCTGTTATGACAAGAATGTTATGAAATAAATGGCACTTTTCACCACATATTTGGGTGGTGATGTTGGTAGGGTATTTAGCATACACAAGGGAGACGAGAAATACTTACAGAATTTAGCCAAGAAACCTGATGGAGGAGTCCATGTGCAGGGAGCTTTGTGGATATGGGAGAATAATATTGAAGTGGAAGTTTAAAGAATAGGGCATGCCAGTGTGGATTGGATCCATTTATCTCAGGACACATATCAGTGGCGATTCTTGTGGAAACATTGTAAGGAATGTTTGAGGTTAATAACAGGTGGGAGATTTCTTGACTAGCTGCACACCTGTCAGATTCTCAAGAAGGTCTCTGAATTATGGGATTAGTTAAGTATGGCACTATCCAATTGATTTACTGCAATTGGGCAAAGGAATATGTAGATGGATGGAACAATGGGTTCTTGCTGTTAGGTATTCAATTATGTCATGCAAATGACACAGAAGTTACTTGAAAAAACTGCAGTAAATAAATGTTGATGAAGTGCATTAAACACAAAAGTTATGAAATTGGCAAATGTAAAAGAGAAAGAAGTATGTGCAAGATCTGTGATTTCAGGCTACTAATACTGTGTAGAATTAACTTGGTGAACTTTGAAGTGCTGCAGTATGTGCTGTTTTATTTGACAAGAATATTCAGCGATTGCTGAAAATCATTCATTTAAACATTGTAGATTACTTTATTAGGAAAAATTTCCCGTTAGGGAGATGCATGTTCATAGCAGAAGATGTAATTAAGTAGTGGTGTAACGTAGCACATATAAAAACAATAAATTGCCCAAGTTTGACAAGAGAACCCAGCATGCTGCTTGTTACTTCAGAGAGTAGTGTTGGCAGGATCACACACATTATTGAAACTAATGACAAAATACAAAACTGGGCTGCTGCTACAGCATAAAACGTTCTGGAGTGTTTACTGTTGCTTTATTTTTGTTGCATAGAGTGTACGTAGTTGATTTGTGTAATGCGAATTGTATACATGGGACAGGAGCGGGGCAGTTGGTGCAACAGGGAGGTTACCAGAAGGAATATGAACAGGTCTACGAAACTTCTGAGCAGAGGATCTCAGGAACCCAGACACAGTCCAGCTTCCAGTCTTTCCAGCAGATTTCAGGCAAGACTTCCTATACCAATGGACATTCTGTGGAAGAAGTAAGTATGTGATGGAACAGGAAAAATATTTCAAATAGCATGTCTGTCTGTTTATTAATTGTATTTGGGGTCTGTAATCATTGGCACTGCTGCTGAATTGTGCAGTGTACTTGCATGAGACTGAAGTGCAGAAATGGCGGTGGTTGGCTGCAGATGCACTGTAGCAAGGGATGTGTGAACATGCTGACTGGCCAGTCAGCATCAGTTGTCTGAAGCATGGCTATGTACAGAAGCTGTTTACAGTTTATAGCATTGCCAGATGTCAGTAGCATAGTGATTGCACCATCCTTACATGAGTAGTTTCTCCATGTTGTGAAAAATGTTTCTCCTTCCGCGTGGAATGTTTTGTTCACCTACCCTTGTTCCTGTGTTTTATTCTGGTTTGCTGATTAATATAAATTCCATTTAATTGCAAGTTCTTTATTTAGTGATTTCAGTTTTTATTTTCTAGTTTGTGCAACTACTCACTGTTTAACAGTTTTTTCCAGTTTACACTGTACTTTGTCTAAATATTTTCATAAATTTCTTACTTGTATTTTATTTGTGCAACCTGTTGTTTTTCATTATGTGAATTCCTCATTCTTATTAATGTGTATTTTATATAAAAATTCTGTTTTCGGTTTCTGTACGGCATAACGGTGTATGTTCAACTTATTCATTGCCTAAACACGAAGGACAGCTTTCTTTATACGTTTCTGTTCTAATTACTTTTAACATGCCAACTCCTGCTGTCAAGCAAACTAGCCTGTTTTTTTTTTTTAATTTCAAGTACAACATCTGGTATTAATGACTAGTTTCTACTTTGGCATAGCAGTATAGTTAAACTGCTGATCAGGTATTTGTGTGCATCAAGTGATAGCATTGTGAACCCAGTGTTACAGGACATCTGATACTTGTAGACAACAGGAAAGTATTCAGTTAGGAGGGAATATTTAACATCCTCATTGAACTTGGTACACCACTGAAGCTAGTTAGGCTAATTAAACTGCAGTAAACAAAACGCATACTGAAGTTTGTACAGGTTAAGCTCTATCATGCATTTCATGTTTGTACTGGTCTAGAAGTAAGCACAAATAATATTAAAAGAGATCCTACAGTAATAGGGTTTGTGGATATGGACTGAATTTATGGGCCTCACAATAGGGTTCAGTGGTGGGTTCGTGTGAACATGGTAATTAAATTTTGGGTACCGCGTAAGATTTGTTGACTGCCAGTGTGACTGTCTTCTTTTCCACAAACACAGCTGCATGGAATTTGGTATGCATTGTGGTAGTTTGGTATAGCAGTAGTTATGTGGAGCAGTAGGTATGTATAGTGGTTGTCACATGAATTTCATACAGCATGATTGTTTTTGCATTTGCCATGGGACTGACTATTTTATGTACATTATTTAGATATGGAACTGTACCTTGTTGTTCAGTTAGGGAGGTATGCAGTGCTGGATGCAGACCATAATGTTCATAGTATGTTATAATGAATTTTTTTTGACAGGTTGCACTCAGTTTGTGTTTACAAGCTTTGCACACCTTCATAGCAGGTGATCTCAGGACCCCAGATTGACAAGTTACAGGACTACAGTGTTTTTGTTTGTGTGCTTATTGAAGTAATCCTTTATTTACCTGACACGGTATTGTTACATTATGTTACATGGACAAAATAAAAGACTTAGTAGTGGTGTGTTATTTTATTTCAGGACTTCAAGGTAGACACATTTGAATACCGTTTGCTGAGAGAGGTTGAGTTTCGTGAATCACTAACACGCCGTTATGTTGGTGAGATCGATGCACAAATTGTGACAGCTGTCGATCGCTCGCTGGGACCTGTGGCACCTCCGCAAATTGCACAGAAGCCTCGAAATTCCAAACTTGCAGAAGGATCTGATGCCATATTCCAGGCTAAGGTTACAGCGAATCCTAAACCGAGGGTAAGCATGCTTTTTCGGGAAAGGTTCTTATAATTTATTTGGTGTTTTGAGGTGAAGGAACAGTGGTGAAAAGTCATGTAAGTGATGTAGAATTAAATGGTAGTTGATCGGGTAACAACACAGGCTGACTAGTGTTTCATTTGTTAATGTATTTTTTGACTTTGTTGTGTGAATTACACTGTGAATGTTTGTGTTTTCTCTTCAGTTGACATGGTTTAAAAATGGCCAGAGAATAGTACCGTCACAGAAGTACCGGACAAGCTTCTCGAATCAACAGGCCACTCTCAACGTTGTGAATTCCCATGCAGAAGATTCAGGTCACTACACACTATTGGCAGAGAACCCACAAGGTCAGGTTACATGTTGTGTATTGTAATATGTAACCATGTGCTTCATGTCAGCCCACTGCAAATACAATCCACTAACCTCGTACTGATTAAACTTGTTACTGTTAGCTGCAGTAAGTTCTGGGACAGAAGTCAATGCCTTGTAGCAGGTTCACTGGATGGATGTGCTCATGTGCTGTTTTAACTGGTGGGAGTGTTGGGGTGTTGACAAGAGCACTGTGTGTGTGTGTGTGTGTGTGGCAGGTTTGTGAATGAGACAGTATTTTGCTTTGAGTGGGAAATAACATCAGATTTTGCCATCTGTGGGGAAAACTGATGACAGAATTACTACTGATGCTTCACACAGTGTTTGGAGAATTTGTGGATCCTTGTTGTTCTACTTGATGGACTGAAGGATCGCTGTGGGTGGTTATAGCACAGCCTGAATGACAGGAATGTCAGGCAGATGGAGGAGGTTATATATTGTGATCCTTAATGAATGGTAGAAATGATTGCACAAGGACTAGGAATGTTGGTTGGCCATTACCACACATTGCATCCTTCAGAGATTTGGGAGTGACACTAACAAGTCAAAACTACATGAATTAGGAAATTAAACTGTAGGTTAAACTCAGGGAATGCCTGCCCCCGTTCAGTACAGAATCTTCTGTCTTCCCATTTACTAAATATATAAGGATTAATATATACAGATGTGTAATTTTGCCTGTTGTCTTACATACGTGTGAAAATTGTCACATTAAGGGAATCACATGGACTGAGGGTGTTTGAGAATAGGGTACTGAGGAAGATATTTCAGCCTAAGAGGGAGTAAGGAATGGGAGACTGGAGAGAACTGCATAATGAAGAGCTTTATGATTTGGCCTCATGCCTAGATATTATGGTGACAAAATCAAGGAGGTTGAGATGGGTAGGGCATGTGGCATGTGGGGTGGCGAGGGGAAATGCAGACTGGGTTTTAGTGGGGAAACTGAAGGTAAGAGACCACTTGTAAGACCTAGGCATAGATGGTTGGACAGTATTATAGGTCTTACAGGAATGGGACATGAGGGAATGGACTTGATTCATGTGGCTTAGGATAGTGAGGAGTGGAAGGCTCACGTGAACATGATAGTGAACGTCCAGTTCCATAAAATGTGGCAAATTTCTTGACTAGGCGAGTAACTATTAACTTGCTAAGGAGGACATTTTGCTATAGAGTTAGCTGGCACCTATTGAACTGCAGTCACACAGTGACCTAAGGATGCTGAAGCAGGAATGATGTCAACAGCTGCATGAAGATCACTGCAACATATGTTTGCTTTCTTTGAAGCATTGTCAGGGATGACAGAGTTGTGGGTTTCCATTGTAATTCTCAAACAACATGATAATCCTCAGTGCTGATGTCTGTCATCACTGACTGTCAGAAAGTACTAACTGCATGGCTCAAAAATGAAGGTAGTTTTTGAAGGTCTTTTCGACTGCAAGGTGTTTTCTAGCACATGTTTATTTTTGAGAGCACTATGGTTAGCAGTAAGGCCTTCATTCCTTCACAAGAAGAATTAATGTACTGAGTTGTGGCGACACAGAGACTGGAGGATCTTGCAACAAATACCCCAGCACA
Source organism: Coptotermes formosanus (assembly GCA_013340265.1). Classification (NCBI taxonomy): domain Eukaryota; kingdom Metazoa; phylum Arthropoda; class Insecta; order Blattodea; family Rhinotermitidae; genus Coptotermes; species Coptotermes formosanus. Next base: position 29,261 of record BLKM01004688.1, read on the forward strand.
TACAGTGGCACATGTGTTACTGAGTGCACAGTTTGAAGTTCTCACAGCAGCACTGCTGAAGATTCAAGACTTGTGATGTTGTGTCGTTGGGCAGGTAGTTTCCAAAGTTTTGAAGGATTGTAATGCCTTCTTCTGTAGGGTGAAGCAGCCCTAGAAGAATAGCCACGCATATAAACTGTGTTGTGTTACACAGGTACAGTAGTTGTGTGTAGTGGATGGCACCCTAGAAGGTGGCAAGCCAATAGTGGGAGATTTTGGGTTAGCCTAGTTACTCCTGTGGGCTTTGAAATGGGTGTGCTGAAGTTCTTTCCTCTCTGTCCCTCTCTTGGTTCTCAGCACTCTCCAGCCATCTGCTTCCCACAACTGTATCTGCACAACACTCTCTCTTTACACATGTGGCTATTCTGCATGAACTGCTTGACTGGCCCAGAAGATGAAAGCAGTACAGTTCTTCAAAATGTCAGGAACTACCTGCCCATTGACACAGCATCATGTCCCAGAAGACTTGAATGCTGTGTTAGTGAGTTGCTGCCAGACACACTGTACTCTTCCAACATCACATTGTGCAGTTGTTACATATGTTTGCTGCTGAATTGCAGTCACATCAGAGATGTGGTGCAGGCCCAAGTGGCTTCAAAGCCTGGATTGCGGATTGTGTAATGGTTTGAAGAGATGTTCTGTATTAACACTGCTTTTCTGATCATCCAGATTTCACTTCCATACGCCATGTAAATTAATATAAAGTATGTACGTTTAATTTTAGGTTGTGTCGTGTCATCAGCATATTTGGCCATTGAACCAACTGCAGTGCAGGATGGTTTCTATGACAGCCAACGGTAAGAAGATGTCATGTTAAAGTCTGTATAGAATTTATAGAATTAGCTCCAAACCTTCACATAATTTTATTGTAAATGAGAGTGTGTTCTCTATGTAACTCCCTTCTCAAAAAGATGTGGAAAGATCTTTGTCAGTATTTATCTGTTTTGTTGAGCTGTTGTTTATTGCAACATAGTAATATTTTAACATGTTTGTGTATCAACATATATAGTTGGACATGGGTAATTATGTGTGTGTGTGTATGTATATACACACACACATATATACATATACATTAAAATGACTGAAGGAGTGTCTTGTTCCACAAAGCATGGAAGTAATGAACCTTATGTAAGGAAAGACATGACTTGACTGAGCTGAGAGTGACCAGTGCAATAGCAGGAGAATGAGGAAGCCAACCCACTAGCCACATGACTTCACCGCAGTTCATCAGCAGCAGTCAGACAGTGTTGAAAGAGTGGCAGTAAAATTGGTTATCTTGGAAGGTCAGAATCCCAAATCTCAAGGTTCACAGACATTTAGACTCTGCTGTATTCTTGTCATCAAAATAATATATGGTATTCCATGATAAAAATATTTGAGAAACCAGTTGGATACAACCCATGAGAAGTATGGTAGAGTCTCAAATTAATTAGTTGGCACATATTTCTTATGTTGCAGTGTGTCTACTGTCAGATCATCTCAGGTTGAGAGCATGAGTGTAGTAGATTCTTCAGAGGGCAAAACTCTGGCACCAAACTTTGTGCGTGTGTGTGCTGACCGTGATGCTTCAGAAGGCAAGATGACTCGTTTTGATTGTCGCGTGACTGGACGTCCATATCCCGAAGTTCATTGGTTTATCAACGGCCGTCAGGTGTCAGACGATGCCACGCACAAGATTCTCGTCAATGAATCTGGCAACCATGCTTTAATGATCACAAATGTGAGCCGCTCCGATGCAGGAGTCGTTTCCTGCGTCGCACGCAACAAGTCAGGAGAGACCTCTTTCCAGGTAATATTGTTTCCATTTGTGGAAATCTTGTTATGAGTGGGCCGTGCTATGGCTGAGGCAGTTTGTGGCCAGCTTCTCCACTGAGAGGTCTTGGTCCAAACCCAGTTCATTCTGTGTGAGATTTGTGGTGGACGGAGTGGCACTTGGACAGTTTTTTTCCTCATTCTTTAGTTTTACCCTGTCAGTGTCACCTCACCAATGCTCTGTATTCACTTATTCATGTGTTACAATATTAGCAAGTCAGCATAATTGATTCACAATATTAGGGGTATGTGAGTTCAAGAAATACGTGGTCTTGTAGAACTATTTCAAGTCTAAATTTAAATTTAAGTGATCTTGCAGTAAACCCAAGAATTAGGAGTAAAATATTTTGAATTTAGGACTGGAAGCACACAATAAGCTTTGAAAACATTACTGCTGGTGTAAAATCATTGGCTGCTGTGCCCAGTCCAGTTTGCCTGCTCGTCCTGCCATTGAATGGGATTGTATTGGAAGTGTCACAATGATATGCAGATGCAGTCCATATGGTGGTAACCTGTGTTGTACGTACGTATGTACGTATGTACATACGTACGTACGTATGTATGTATGTATGTATGTATGTATGTATGTATGTATGTATGTATATATGTATTAATAATTTATTTTTGTGTTATTGCAGTGTAATTTGAATGTGATTGAGAAGGAACAAGTGGTGGCACCAAAGTTTGTGGAACGTTTTACTACAGTTCATGTGAAAGAAGGAGAACCAGTGGTTCTTAATGCAAGAGCTGTTGGCACTCCTATTCCACGAATCACTTGGCAGAAGGTAATAACTGCACTTTTTGCTTGTATTCTGTTTGAAATGATTAAGTATAAATATAATTTGCATATAATACAGTTTTCTTGAAGAATTACGTATCTGTTGGTTCACAAGACATACAAAAGTAATAGGATTTTGAGGGTTCAGATCTCCTGGGATGTGGAGCCATGTTGCTGGGTTAATGTTTCTTGACAGTGAAAGGGACATAGTACCTTTATCTTCAAGGGTTGAGGGGGTCTCAGAAGAATGTCAGATGCAGGACACGGGTGGAGGTATATAGGGTCTGTTGGTCTACTGGGTGGGTGCTAGGAAAGATTGGCATTACATTTGGGATGTGTGGGTCTAGGGTCATAATTAGGTGTGCAGTGAAGGAGCTTGACACAAAACGGTCACCAGCCATGCAGAGGCGACATCAATTTTTGTGGTCCTAAGAAGGTGCCATGGGCTAGGGAATGGTTAGGGGGGTCAGATTCATGGGCACTGTGCGGTTTTGATTTTGTTGCTGCAGAAGTCACTGATCTTTCAGGGTGATATAATCTATGACATGACAGTGGTGTTGAGTGAGTAATCAACTGTGTTTTGAAGCACTACAGTCCTTTGAAATGTTGTGAGCTACTTACCCATAAACACATCATCACATCCCAGAAGACTTGCATTTTCAGCAATGCTGCTGTAAAAACCTGAAGTTTTACATACCAAGAAGGTAATTTCAAGGTAAAATATTCTCATAAGTAAATTGTCATTGTTGTGTAATATGTTGTAGATGAAATGTTTATTAATTCCACTGTATAAAACATGAGAATTTGCTGTGATAATTTTTAGGCATTTTATGCATTAGGGATATAGGTAAACTTACTGATTCCATTGGGTTGTGTGCTTCAGTTCAGGTGTGCATCCAGAATTTTTCCTTGTGAGGGGAGGGGCCGACCCTGAGGCTGTGTATAATTTGTTTATGATTTTAAAAATTATGTTATAAAAATCATGCTGTAAGTGCAACATAACACCGTCTGCAACTGCATTTATATAGATAGAAATACAACTGCATATTCCATGACTCAGTCAAAGGGTCCTATATTCTTGCTTTTTTTAATTTTATTAATTTATTTTTCAAAATTCTAATGTACTATTCATCAGCAGACTTCAGTGGCTGATTTTGGCTGAAGGGTAAATCAGGTAAAACTTTGGATACCATAATAACAACAAAATCTTTGTTTTCTAAATTTCAGTTTTTGTGGGTTTGGAGTGCGTCCTTGCTTCAGTTGAAGTTGTTCACTGAACAGTCTGTATTGAGCCCTGAAAAAAAGTTAGTGTTTGTCTTTTTACTGTGTGTTTATTGTTGTTAATGGTGACTTGCCCATTGCAGTGAGCTGTAACGTTTGCTTTCAGGACGGTGTACCTATTGTGCCTGGTCCTGATGTGCACATAACTATTGACAGTGGAGCCTCAACACTGGACATCCCACGAGCAAAGGCGTCGGATGCGGCCTGGTATCAGTGCACCGCTCAAAATGTTGCAGGTTCCACTGCCACACGGGCACGACTCTTTGTTGAAACACCCAAAGGGTCAGCCCCTGAGCCACGGCGCCTCAACCTTCCAAGACCTACAAGGGTCATTGAACCTGAGTAAGTCTACGTATGATGTTAAAATATTATATAATAAATTTTGTAAATTATTGCTTCTTTCGTGAGATCTCATTTGATTTCCATTTATGAAATTTACAAAGTGATATTGCACAGGGGCTCTAAACACTTTTAAAAGTAAAAGTTGAGATTGAAAAGAGAAAATGTGGGGGGTGGTGATGTTTTGTATTAAAATTACAATTAAAGTTTGTGTTGAATGGGGATGTGTCCACCCATGTGTTGTTTATGCCCTAGTTGCTCCTGAATAGTGGGCATAAATCATAAAGGCTTAAATCAAAAGTGATATTCCCATCAGAAATAAGAAGTTAGTGTAACAGAACACAGCCATCCATAGGGTGTTAAAACAAAAATGAGAGAGTGCAGATTAAGAAGTAGTATACATTGGCAAGAGGTGTTAAAGTGAAAATGTGTAAAACAAGCAGGAATAAAACAAGGGCTGGGTATACTTTGTTGTGGTGGTTACATAATTAACTCCACTGTCTTACCATTTTTTTGCTTACATGCTTACATTTTGGAAACATGTCACAGCCCCAGGACTGGGTAATGGACACACGTATTGCATTGCAGTGTGTACATAAATTTGAGAGGTGCAGCTGGGATTGCACAGTTGGTAAAGTGACTAGACTATGGGTGAGACGATCCGGGGTTTGATTTGTGGCGGAGTCAAGAGATTTTTCCCTAAAACATCCAGACCAGAGCTGGGTCCCACTCCACCAAGCTTCCTATCTACTGGATACTGTGTGTTTCTTTGTCTGAAGGTGACGGTGCTGGGGCATGACACGTGCCACTGACTTCTACCTGATGGTGAGGTTAAGAGTGAACAGAACCAGCTGACTTGTGCCTCCAGGGCATGGGCAGGAACAACTTTAGCTTTTACATAAGATTGAGAGGGTCATTGAGGCCCAGGTTAGCATAGTCAGTATAGCGACTTGCTATGGGCTGGACAGTCCGGGGATTGAATCCTGGGGGGAGGGGGGGGGGGATTTTCTGCAACCGTCCATACTGGCCCTGTACAGTGGGTAATGGGTCTCTTTCGCAGGGTAAGGCAGTTGGGACGTGGCATTGACCACCCACCCCTATCTAGTGCTGAGGTCAAAGAAAGAGTAGAGCTATACCTGTACTCCCACTCTGGGCCTTCATGGCCTATTCTAGGGTGAATTTGAGAGAGTCATTAAGGTTATTTGTTTTTCAGATTGGCTCCTGGGCCTGAAGTAATTTACTTGCGTCATGTGGAGCGAGCCAAACCGCATGTACCTCAGCCAGAGGAGGAACGTATCTACCCTCCTCCACAGTTCATTATCCCACTACGTGATGTATCACAAATTGAAGGTGGGAGAGTTCACTTTGAGGCCCGGATAGAGCCAGTTGGAGATCCAACTATGCGTGTTGACTGGTTTGTCAACGGCAGACCTCTCGATGCAAGTGAGTGTTACATCTTGCACTTGAGGACTGTTAAGCGTATTGTTTTATGGGTAATGTGCAAACTTAAATGATGCTGTAAGTTCTCACAGTGGTGTTGCTGATGACTCAGGTGTTCTGGGATGTGACTCTGTGTTCTTGGAGGATTGTAGTGCCTTCATCTTCAGGGCCAGACAGTTCAAGAAGGATTCTGTTTGACCCTGAAGATGAAGGCGCTACGAGCCTTTGAAGCATCGGGAACTGCTCACCCGGTAACACGCCATCACATTACAGAAGACCTGAATCTTCTGAATGAGACTGTTACATATAAATTGTCTTCTTTAGACTGGCTGGATAAAGTGGCTATCATCCGCACATTTTAACTTCTTAATTTACCATGTTGAGATCTGTATCCTCCTGTGCCATATATCTGAGTAAGGATATGTTGCTGTTCCTCAAAAAAGAAGATCAGATGGATGGGGCATGTGGCATGCATAGAGGAGAAGGAAAATGCATGCATGGTTGTGATGGGGAAACTGAAGTAATAAGACCACTTGGAAGACCAAGGCATAGGTGGGAGAATATTAAAATGCATCACAGAGAAATATGACGGGAAGCTACAAATGGCGTCCTCTTCTGAACGGGGTAATGAACCTTTGGGTTCCATAAAATTTGTGGAATTTCTTGACTGGCTGAGGAACTAGTGGCTTTTCAAGAACCCCTGAACTGTATGGAGTTATTTTGTTACATGTATATTCATGTATTACAAACCTGTCAACCAGTCAGTGACCATAATGATGTAGATGGAATTATACTCTCTCCTTTAGCTGAAGTCTGGAATGTAGAAGACTTTAATTTGTAAGCCACTCACATGTGTGTAAATTATATCAACATATAATATGTTGTTTTTGTTTTGTAGGCTCCCGTGCTACGGCCACATTCCGTTTTGGTTTCATAGCACTGGATCTTATCAGCATTATTCTGGAAGACAGTGGAGAGTATGTATGCCGTGTGACGAGTCAGTCTGGGTGTGTCGAATCTCAGGCCTTGCTGAGTGTGACAGGTAAGTCAGATTGGCAGAAAGATAGATTTTATAATAGCACGAAGACTGACCATATAAAGTACAAATGAAACTTATCAAAGCATACCAAAGAGGTCCTTAGCATGGACCTCACAGCCACAGATACGCATACTTGATTTGGGTGCAAAGGGCCAAGATTAAATTTGGAAAAGCAATGAAATGATGAAATGATGAAATAAGACCTGAGTGCTGTGTGGGGTAAAATGTTTCAGGGACCATTGGAGAGAATGTACAGAGAGGAGGAAGGCTGGAAGGCACTGCATATGTGCCATCACATGGTGTCACACTACATGTGGCACAGTGTAGTGCTTTAAACACTAATGTGTTCTATGTATGCAAAAAATTTAAATGATAATTGAGAAACTCAGTGTGGCAGTGAGGTTTGTCATTATTCTGAAATGTTGACACCAGCAGTAATGTTAGCCCTCTTACAAACATCTGTCTTTCAGGTCGAGTGTCTATTGAGCAGTCTAGCCAGCATCCAGACAGCTTGCAGTACATTCAGCAGCTGGAAGATTATTCACGTTACCAGCGAACTGAAAGTGTGGAGGAAACTTCTGCCCAGCGACCAACATTCATCCGACCGCTCCAACAGCTGGGGGAGTTGCAGGAAGGGCGTAATGCCCACTTCGAAGCTCAGCTCACCCCAGTCAGTGACCCGACAATGAGAGTGGAGTGGTACAAGGATGGCAGACCGATCACAGCAAGTGAGTAATGTTTCACCCTTCAGCATGGTGGAGATGTAAGCAGGTACCCATGTACTGTAATTTATTGTCATAATGAACAGTTTAGTTTCATATAAATTCATATGTATGTAATAGTATAGTCTCTGAGGTTCTTGCAGTAACTGAAAATAGAGGGGGTGAAAAGGTAAATAATGTCGGTAACAGAATTAAACATTACTGGAATGGGGTTGGGAAGGAGGGGAGAAGAAAGAATAGAAGAAGAACTGAATCTGTGGGAGACTTCTTGAGAGAGAAGTGACTGCTGCTATTTCAACGGACTGCATTTATCTGAATATGATCCCCCACCTCCCTGCTTACTGAGATTGTGTTTAACTTTTTGTATGATTATAAGGTGGCCCTCCTATTTTGGAGGTGATGAATTAGGGAACAATTTTTTTGTCATATTTTGAGCCATACACAGGGCTGAACTGAAGCTGGGTCTATAATTGCTAAAGTAATATTTATTTGAGTGTGTAAATGATAAAATGGTATCAGCTGGCCGTAGCAAATAAATCTTGAGCCAAAACACTGAACTGAGTTTGTTTACTTGATGTTGACAAGAAGTGGGGATGATTCACAGTGAAAGTTAGTAACAGGCCTGGCTTGTGTAGTTGAGCTTCGTGTTTACACAGTGGTTATGTGGCTGGAAATTGTTAGATATGGGGTTTTAATAGCAGTGTTGTTCTTCTGGGATATGACACAGTGTTGTTTGGTAAGTAGTTCCTCACATTTTGAAGGTTCATGGGCATTGCTACCCGTGACTCCTCCTGCTTGTCCTCTGTTATCAAGTCTCTTGGAAATAATGAGAAGTGGTTGTTAAATTTCAACTTTATAGACTGAATTGTTTTGAGTATAGGTCAGCACATTTAATAAACTGAAAAATTTAACCTTCAAAATAAGAGCTTTAAAATGCATATTGTTGCGGATTTTATAGGGCATTCATTGCAAATGTGTGACAGCCTTTTATCAGTTTTCCTTCTGGTGATGAGAGTGTGGCCAGTAAAGTTTATTAACAGTAACAGCTTGAGAAATTGATGTGAGGGAAGTGTCAACTTTAGCTACTAATTACAGGCTCTCGTATCACCACTATCTTCAATTTCGGATACGTCTCCTTGAACATCATGCACCTACGGGTTGAAGATGCTGGAACATACACTGTGAGAGCTGTGAATCATCTGGGAGAAGCCATCAGCACATCCACACTAAGAGTTCAGGGTAAGCACTGTGCGCTGAATCTTCAAGCCTGAGAACAGATGTTGAGTGGGAACTAGCACGTCTTGCATAAAATATTATCTGTTTAGTGAACGGATGTTGCTTGTAGCCATTTTCCACATTTAAATTCACTGAATCCTGATATGTTCAGGCAGGTTAAATTATGTGACCTTCATGTGCTACTAGCAGATACACCCATTATCTTGGTCATCTATGATTTGATTCCCAACAGGGGCAGAAGATTTTTCTCTTCTCCAAAACATATATACTGGACCTTGGGCCATCCCAGTCACCTAGTCACTGGGTATGAGGGGCTTTTCCCACATGAGTCAAGCGGCCAGGGTGTGAAACTGCTCACCTTAACGGAGTGCCAAGGTTGAGAGTGGGTCAAGCTATACCTGTGCTGTCCCTGTCTTGTCTTCAGGGCATGGACAGGGACAACTTTACTGATACCTTCACAGGACCTTATGAGGGATGTTTGCACTGTGTTGTTACAGCAAGAACCAGTGTGACTGGTGACCTGGGATTTCCTGAGCAGCAGCGTTACATTGAAAAGGTTGAGGAGCTGGAAGCCTACCAGCAACAACAGCACTACAAATATGTACAGGAAGTGCCTGAGAGCACTACTCCACCTGAGTTCAAGTCGCCCATCAAGGATCAGAACAACGTCCGTGAGGGCGGATTTGCACACTTTGAAGCCCGACTGGAACCCGTTGGTGACTCGACACTCCAAGTGGAGTGGCTCAAAGATGGTCGTCCAGTTGAAGCAAGTGCGTACAAATTACCTCAGGTCTTGAGTGTAATTATATTATTGTGTGAAATATTTGCACATGTGAAAAATTATGGTAGGTGTACTCTGCACTAACGTACTATATTTACCTAAATATAACCTTTTAATGCCCAGTGATGACAAGTCAGTACTGAAATGGTGAGTGGCACAGTATTGACTGGAGTTGTCAAGAAAAGAAAACCCCATTAGAGGCAAGGGTATTGGCACCTAACCCTGGGCCACTGGGGTGTTCTGGCCATTTGAATTTTGGTTGTTAGGTGGATAAAACAACCCTGCATATAAGATGGCCTTCCTTCACAGTCTTCAATTTTTCCAGAACATACCTGTACAGAGTGTGTTTAACCTTGTGTGCAATTATGAGGTGGTCCCACATGTCTCAAGTGATGAACAGGAAAATAAAATTCTCGTCTTGTACTGAGGCAAATTGTGTTAAAGCAGCTAGTGTTAAAGTTTTCCCAGCTGTAGTTACCTGTATGTACAACACCGTGGTAACACATCATGAAGATGTGTGTGTGTGCGCGCGCGCGCACGCGCTCGTGTGCACACTCTTGTGAGTGTGCATGTGCGCTTAGGTACATAGGTACATACATATGTATTATGTATGTATGTATGTATGTATGTATGTATGTATGTATGTATGTATGTGTGTGTGTGTGTGTGTGTGTAATTAATTATTTTTATAATATTCTGATCGACATTTTACAGTCAACAACATTCTTGTTTTGAAACTACACAACAAGAACAGTATGCAACTTCATATATCTGATAGCAGTAATTAATAAATTAATACTCAGACTTTTTACGGACTCTGTAAAATGTGTAACATTTTTTTGCTGTTTTGTGGAGTAGCTATAAATCAAGTTCATTATAATTTCACAGTATGAACCTCTAAATATATTTATTTTTGAATACCTAGTTTTTCTTTTTTCTTCTTTAAAGTAGGAATTGAGTGGATTTTGAGGTTTTTACAGCAGTATTCACTGAGTGAAGTACTTTACATTGAAGCACCATGTTGGTTTGGAAGCCATGTGCAGTAACTTGCTCTCTGCATGTTGAGGATAGAAAGTGGAAGTCAGAAAGTTCTCACGGAGTGTCAAAAATGTTTTCCTGAGCAGCGCAGTGCAACAACTTAAAATATCTGACAGAAATAAGTAACTGAATGTGAGATGTGGGGTGCGGGTATGGACAGCAGTGTTGCTCAGGATTCTAGCTGTCTAGGATGTGGCACTGCATTGTTGGGAGGGTAGTTCCCGGCATTTAGAAAGATCATGGTGCCTTTATCATTGAGGGTCGACTAGTCCACTGATCTTGAAGATGAATGCCTGCCACTTGCCCCTCACATGGCATCACATCCCTGAAGCCTTGATTCTCCAAGTAACTGGACTCTGTTAACAGAATGCGTATGGAGTGTGTTCAAAAGTTCTTCATAATTACCAGAATTATGGGAAATTCGTTGACTGTTTTACTTACAGGTTCTCGAATTACTACTTTCTTCAACTTTGGATATGTGGCCTTAACAATTAAACATGTGACAACGCATGATATCGGTGTGTATACGTGTCGTGCATACAACCGGTTGGGGCAGGCAACCACTTCGGCTCAGCTAACTGTTGTTAGCAAGAAGGATATCATTTTAGACAGCCAGCATCCTGGTGGTCTTGAGAAGATCCATTACCTTGAAGATACGAGGTGAATTGCAGCAATATGAGTGTTTTGCAGAACGGTATTTCTTGGAGTTTGAATAAATTTTTCTTATTTAACAGTTTCCTTCTTTCAGCCGCTATGGTCGCAGCGTACAGGAGGAAACCACAGTAACCCAGAAACCAAGGTTTTTGGGCCCTCTTAAGGGTACGAACAAAATTGTAGAAGGACAAAGGGCTCATTTTGAAGCCAGAGTAGAGCCACAAAATGACATGACCTTGCAGGTTAGTAATATCCTGTCACATCATGTTCTTATGGACAGCTTACTTCTACTGGCCTGTTTTATGTTTTAGTGTTGAATTTGATTTAATGTTGGCTTATGGGTAGCTCACTTATTTATATGAATGGTAGCATTTATTGTATGGTGTCCTTATGCTAGTGACTGGATAACCTTTGTTTGTGAGCTCCAAAACACTGTATGTTGTTGCAATCAGCATGGCATGGTTACTGCTAGGCTCACTTCTGAACGGCCAGGCAGAAATAAACCTGTTGCAAAAACATTTAGTCTGTAGGAAATACATTCATAGCGTCAGTCGCTGTGGACATTTTGAAATGTGCAGAAAATGCTTGGTGGTGGACATGCAGTAATTCCCCATGCAGCTTGCCTGTTCACCCCTGTACCAACAACCAGCAAGTAATCTGGTCACTACTGTATATCCTCAGATTTCTGACACAGGTTGCTTTCCTGGTTCCGTAATAACATTTCTGGGATGGTCTTTAGACTTTCAGTACATATTATTATTTCTGATCATACGACCTTGTGTTAGCTTTATTGAGATGTTTGTAAATTTTTGCTCAAGTGGGCATGAATTACATTTTTCCAACATGTTTTGTTTTGCTGCTAATATTTCAATGAATAGTAAATAATCTCAAATAGTTGTGTTTGTAACTAGTTAAATTAAGATTGTATGGTCAATTTCTATGAAGTTAGATGATATTTAAGCATTTTTAGAATCCCTGTACTTTATTGACACTTGAAGGGTACTGAGAACTCTTCTGTGTCACCAAATTAAAGATGTGTGTGTCTCATTAAAATTTATGTTGTGCATAGTCTGTATGTGTTAGCCACTGAATCTGTGATTCTGTGTTTTTATTTTTGGCCTTTATTTTGTGTGGTCAGTCTGTCAAACAGTAATACGTTTGTTATTCCAGTGTCAGATCCTCAGAATTTTAATGTCAAACAGTAATAAGGTTGTCATTCCAGTGTCATATTCTAAACATGGTAATATCGTTACACTTGTTACAATGCTGAAAGCTGTAATTGGTAAACTTTCTTGTACCTTTCCAGATTGAATGGTACTTTAATGGTAGAGTTATCCAGAGTGCCAACAGGATCCAGACGTACCACGATTTTGGTTATGTTGCCATTGACATTTTGAGTGTGCGCTCGGAGGATGCTGGAACCTACACAGTTGTTGCTAGAAATGCGCTTGGAGAGGCACAACTGTCAGCAACAATGGAAGTGGAAGGTTAGTGTATGTAATTGCGATGAAATTTGTTCTGTGCTTCTGTTGGTAGACATGTCTTTTTTCATTTCACTGGTGTTTTCTGTTATGGTCAAGCCTTTTGGTGTACTGGTGTATTGTAGGGTGCATTTTAGCATCATGTTGCATGTATTCATATCACTGTGTATGTACATGTAACTGCGTGATTTGTTATTGCCTTACCATTCTTGGGCAAGGATGGAAGGTCACATGCTGCATTGGTAGAAAAGATAAAGGAAAAGTTGTCCCTGTCTATGCCATGAAGGCATACCGGGGGAATAGAGGTATAGCTCCACTCATCTTGTTGCTGCATAAAGGTGAGTGGTCTGCATCATGCCCTGGGAAAGACCCTGGTACGCATTGAAGAGGAGGCTGGGTCGGCCCCAAGGCTGAGCTTATCTGGACATTTTGGAGAGACATACTAAAATATTTGGAATTAATGAAAATGTCTAATATTAGAACAAACATGTAGATGGATATATGAGATCTGCCCTCTTCTGGGATATTATGCGGCATCGTGTGGCAATAGTATTCTGATTTTTCGGGACAGCTTATTGGTCCCATCTTCAAGAGTCAGGAGTTCTCTTTTCTTCTCGGACTCTTGACCCTTGAAAGATGGGACTGATAACACTGTTCCGAAACATCTGTAAACTATTACCACACGATGCCGCCTAACATCCCAGAAGAGCACAGATCTCATCAACAAAGTGGCAGAAGTCTGAAATCGTTTAGATGGATATATTTTTTTTAATATCGAACATTGTTGACTGTTTTACTGGTACACTGAGAAACTTTTGTGTGCATGGAACACTGTGTCTCGGCATGGCTCACATGCTTCAGCACAGGTCACACAGCTGCCTGATTAAAAGATGGCATCAGAACCCAGAAGACTGTAAGTAGCTGTTCTGAAAGTCTGCTTGAATGTAGCATCTTCAGTTTGTGATCTTAAGGTGATTCATTTCATTATGTTGTAAACATTAACAATAAACCCCCTGTATGTTGTTAAACACAGCTGTTTGACAGACATATAGTTGTTTTATTGTGAGACTGACAATATTTTTGTGATGAACAAAGAGACATTGTAAATTTGCCTTGCAGTGCGTTCCAGTATTGATACCACCAGCATGCACCGCTCTACATTGGATAAGACACAGCGTCTGGAAGGTTCAAAGTTTGTTGAGCCACAGTATCATATTGAGGAGATCTCAAAGTCAAAGCCTATTTTTGTGCAGCCACTTTCAGACCCTAAACCTGTTAATGAAGGAAAGAATATTCATCTGGAATGTCGATTGGAACCCATGGGAGACCCAACTATGCGTGTGGAATGGTTCTGCAATGGCCGACCCGTCACCGTTGGTAAGTTGAAAGGTGTTTATTACCGAAACTGGTTTTGTAATCCACAAAGAATGGGAGTTTTGTGGTATGATATCACAGAACCTGTTGGACAATGATACTGCCTGTGTCTTGCATCTGGGAACTCCCTGATTTGAACCTCAGCTGGCATGTAGCTCTCATGGCAGGTTTGTGGTTTTTCTCAGTCCTTCCATGCCATTGCCTTAAAATACAGTACAGCTGCCTTTGCCATAAAATAACCCACTAAATAAATAAACAAACATTCTCATATCCAGATGATGGTTTCCTCCTTGTAGTGTATTTTTAAAGTAATTAAGTAGTTCCATTCAAACTCAGTAATGTGATAATGGAAGGGTCACCCTTCTTGGACCTTGCCACTGACACACCAGTTGAACCCTTACTCAGAACGCAGTACCGTTCTATAAAACACAGGACTGGAGGCGGGTTAGGAAAGCAATTTGCATGGAAGAAGAGAGCTACATTTGTGGCACCAGTATGGTATGTATGCAGTTGCTTCAGCCAGTTGTTGATGCTGGTCAGCCAGCAAGCACACGATCACATCCCTTGCTACAGTGCATGTGCAGTCACCCACTTTTGTTCCTGGATTTTACTGGAATGTGTTTCAGTTGAACATTCTCAAGTTGTTTGTTGTGATAGGTGTGCAAAAATGCAGCTGTTGTTAAGGTAAATTATATAAAAATTACAGAATAAAGTGTTAACAATTGCAGATGGGTGTGTCACTTTGGTATGAATTGTAGGCATGCATATGAGACCTGAAATGGCATGAGAGAGTGAATGTGTAGGTATATATATGTGAACGTTTGTGTGTATTCACAAGTGCCAGTACAACATACAGGTTTATTTTTGTGTGTGAAAACTGTCTGTTGCAGGAATGTACTGGTATGAATTGTGTACAAATGTAAATATGTTTTTTTAATTTTTAAATGTTTTATTTTGGAACAAAGTATTGGATAACATGAGATACCGTGTTCTTAGAAGTATTGTTTTATCTTAATTACTACATTTTTATTTGAGTAGTCATTTAAAATAATATCTAAATATAGTGAATGAATACTATACTGAACACATGGCATCATTGCAGGGTCACGTTTTCGTACATATTATGATTTTGGATATGTTGCTTTGGATATTGTCCATGCCACTGCAGTGGACTCTGGTGAATACACTGTACGAGCTACAAATCATTTGGGATCAGCTCATTCGTCTGCGTGTGTGAGGGTAAGAGCTCATGACATGTCAATTTGATGGCTGTTAGATGTTCATACTGCTTCCAGTTCTGACTCCATATTCACAAGAACCCATCACTTGGCCTGATCCTGAGGCATACTAATTCAATACATGTCTCTCCAACTGGTTTCTTTAAGATCCATTTTAACCCTGTAAAGACGAAGGGTATCTGTTTTATTTAAGGACTCAGTGCGTACCGCGCTGTAAACACTCTCCACTTCGGTTATAAAAACCAATCTCTTAATGTTTTATAAGGCAAAAGTTGCTGTTTGTTCTGAGATCCATACAAAACACATAAACGCAATGTGGGCACCACATAGAATTTTTTAATGTTACACCTGGTGGTATGTAAAGTTACCGCTAGGCTTTAAAAGGTTAATATGGCTTTAAGATCCATTTTAATATCCTGTTCCCATTTATGCCTAGTGGTCCAAATTGTCTCTTTCACTCAGGTGTCCCCACCAAAATTCTGTACACATTTCTCTTGTCTCCCATATGTGTTGCATGCACCACCGAGCTCATCCGCCTTGATATGATGATGCAAATAATTGGTGAAGAGTGTGGATTGTGAAAGTCTTCCTTGTGCTTATTTCTCTGGTATCCTCTTACTTACTCCACATGGGGCTCAAATATCTTCCCCAACACCCTATTCTGGAACACCCTCAGCCCATGTTCTTCCCTAAATGTGACATACAAAGTTTCACATCCATAGGAAACAACAGGCAAATTTTATAGTGCTGTATATTTTAAATGTTTATTGTCTGTTGAATTGTGGCTATTGCTAGTGGTGATACGAGTTAAAAATTGTTAATGACATACTTTTGTAGGTGATCAGCAGATCAGACATTCTGACAGAGAGTCAAAATGAAGCTGCATTAGAACAGATCCAAATGCTGGAAGACTCTTCCCGCTATCGAAAGCACGTGACTGATGATATAACTGTAGTGCAACCGCCGCAGTTTACAAGACCCTTACATAATCTGGAGACCATTGAGGGAACAAATGTACATCTGGAGTGTCGTTTGCAACCTGTTGGGGACCCCACTATGAGAGTGGATTGGTTTGTTAATGGAAGGCCGGTTCCAACAGGTAAATACAGTTGCTTGACAAACACTAGCAATTTTCATGTTTACAGAGTGTTCTAGGTTCCAATGGGTCAGGTACTTAAACCCTTCTTTATTGCATATAAAATTGCAAGTATCAAATGTGGAATGGAATATCGGACTGAAATGAATGGTACCATGTCATAGCTGTTGGTCATTTTCCACAAAGTAAGTAGAAACAGTGGCAGCGTTAGACTAGATGCTAGAAAGTGGTCCCCTGGCTGAAATATGCACCCCGCTTTCCCCCCACATTGCATTTTAAGTAAATGCAGTAATGCTTTACTTAGTTTTTATTATTACAAATTCGTGATCATCATGGAACAAGAATGATTTTAATTTTTTGATCTGGTATTTTTTCTTGAATTTTATGCCCCAGGTTTAACTTAGCAGTCTACACACCTGCCTGGTTCACTTATATGGATGGCCCACCCCTGAATAGAAATGCCACATTACTTGCACACAATACAGTTTTTATTTGTGTCTTTTTAATCTGTTGAAGTAATTTGTGATGATGATCCTGTAGGAGTTGCAGTAAGCTATAATATTAGACCTTTGAATATGCTGGATGAGAGTGCTTGGAGTTTGAATAAAATATTGGAACAGTGAAGATCAAGTTTTGTGGGATGTGGTGCTGTGTTGTCAGATGAATGTTTTATAATGTATTGAAAGCCCGCAGTGCCTTTGTCTTTGTAGTTTAGCAGTCCAAGATGATGGCACTGTGGTCCTTTGAAGTGCTAGGAAGTAGTAGTCTGACACAGTGTCACATTCCAGAGATTGAATCTTCAGCAGAACTGCTGCAAAAGTCTCAAGTTTTGTACTGAAACACCTTTCTCAGGTTTCCTCAGCTCATTTATGTATGCTGTTAGGACTTTGTGTCAACTGAATGTATTTTCATTCCTTACAAACTCCTAAAATATTTTTTTGTGTGCTAGGTCACCGATTCCGACCTGCATATGACTTTGACTACGTTGCCCTTGACTTGTTGGGTGTCTACCCTGTGGATTCAGGTGTTTACACCTGCCAGGCACGCAACCAGCTGGGTGAAGCTGTGACCTCTTGCTCTGTGAGGGTCATTGGTAGGTAACATGGTTACGTATGTCATGTCAGTTGTAACCAAGTGCCTACACAGTTGTATACAAGATTCTGCTCTGAAATGTTGCTGCATTTGTAGATTTGTAGTGGGGTTCATTAGTGTGAATCTGGATGTAATAGGTCAACTATTGTTACATATTCTGCATGCATCCAGTATGGTGGGAGTATGCATACGTTTGGATGGTACATCATCTATATACAGACTTCAAGCAAGTATTGGAAGATGGTACTTGAAATGTATAGTAGAGTATGTATGGGAAAACATTTGTCTGATCCATTTTGTTTTGAGAATGGTTTGAGTCAAGGAGATGCTTTCTTGCCTTTGGCTTTTGACTTGCATTAGAATATGCTGTTATGAAAGCCCAAGGAGATCAACAGGGACGGAAATTGATTGTGACACATCAGCTTGAGGTATGTGCTGATTGTGTTAATTTGTAGGGTGAAAATGTAAATATCGTACTGAAAATGTGGGAGTTTTATTAGAAACTAGTAAGGTAGCTAGTACATATGTAAATGCAGGGAAAACTATATATTTGTCTTTTTCATCACTGGAATGTTGAATGTAGTCTTAACGTACAAATGGCTAATACACTTTTTGAAACTGTGGTAAAGTTGAAGCTCATAATTAATTTGAACTGCCTTATGTTTAAGCCACATACGTTTCTCTCTGCTTCAGCCAGGAAAGATCTTATTCTGGATTCCCAACACCCATCAGGCTTTGAGAAGATCCAGTACTTGGAAGACACCTCTCGGTACAAAAAGTCTGAGTATGTAGATGAGGTGGTGAATGTCAAGCCACGTTTCCTCACCAAACCAAAAAGTTTGGAAAACATGAGAGAAGGACAGCATGCTCATTTTGAGTGCAAGTTAGAACCTGTTACTGACTCGAATTTGAAAGTTGAATGGTACAAGAATGGCCGACCAATTACAGTTGGTAAGTATAGTGTTTTGTTATGGAGGAATGTCAGAAATGTCTGTTATCATACTCTATAAATTATTGCAAAATAGGATTCTGAATTTTCTGCACTTCAGTGGCCAAATAACTTGCAAGCTGAGCCCCCTAATACTGTACATAACTCTGCTCAGCATTATATGCCCACTGCTAGGTTTAGTTGGCATGGCCAGACACCATTATACCCCTTTCAAAAACTTCTTTCTTGTGGGAGTACATTAATATTTTCAGTTTCTGCGGATGTTATTGAAAAACATTTGGTGGTTCATGTGCAGTTCTTTTTGCCCAGCTTGCCTGTTCACCCTCCACCAACAATTTGCCAGTTCTCTGGTCGTAACTGTAGGTCAGTTGATCCTTAGTGGATGTGCACTAGGTGACAGGCTAAATCCTTGGTTGGTATCAAACCCTCTGACCTGACATTTGGTAAGATACAGAGCTGGGAGAAATGGGTAAAAACAGAAACAAGGAAGGACTGTGTATGTTGATGTCATTTATGAACAGTAAGTGTGAGTGAGGCACAGCATAAAGCTAGCTAATAAATCCGTAGAAAATGTGGCAAAGTTTCAATGTTTGGGAGCAACACTAACAGATCAAAGTTGCATGTGTGGAGAAATTAGGACATTAGGTAGGAAATTCCTGCTACCATTCCATCTTGAGCCTTTTGTCTTTCTGTTGGCTGTGTAAAAACATAAAAGACTGAAATATACAGAAGAATAATTTGCCTGTTGTTCTATATGTGTGTGTGTGAAACTTGGTCTCTGACATAAGGGAATCACATAGACTGAGGGTGTTCAAGAATAGGGTGCTGTGGAATCTATTTGGGCCTAAGACAGAGGAGGTAACAGGAGATGGGAGAAAACTGGATAATGAGGAGCTTTATGGTTTGTGCTCCGCAGCAAATGTTATTCAGGTGAGCAAATCAAGAAGGATCAAATGGGTGGAGCTGATGGCACAGACAAGGGAAAAGAAAAATGCATACAGGGTTTGTGTGGGGAAGCTTGAAGGAAAGAGACCACTTGTGACCATTTTTGCAAGTAGCTGAATGAGTAGCTGTACAAGAATGACTCTGCTTGGTGTAGTTTGTTAGCTAAGTGTGACCGAAGCGTGGGTAAGGTTACATAACAATTTTGTGTTGCAGAAAATGAGTTTCAAACCTTTGGAGCCTGGAGCATCTAACAGGGAATTGCTGATTTGTTTTAATGGTTTCAATTTGCAGGCCATCGTTTCCGTCCAATTCATGACTTTGGGTATGTGGCTCTGGACATAATTGACTTGATTGGTGAAGATTCAGGAACGTACACATGTCGTGCCGTCAATCTCATTGGAGCAGATGAAACTACCTGTAGTCTAGTCTGCCGAAGTAAGACATTTTTACTGATCTCAAAATATGTTTAGTGTGCTCTAGATAAAAATATTTGTATTAGAGTAATTCTTTTGTATTTACATTCTTCATCTTGTGGTATTATGTGTTTGTAGTGTAGTCTCAGTGTTTGTGACGAATTGAGACTGATAAAAGTATCGTGAACACCGGAATCATGAAGCCTGTGATCACTTTTCGGTGTGAAATATGTATTTGGTTTCAAGATGTTATGAAATACCAGAAATAAAAATATAAAGTTATGTAAAAAATCATGAACAGCATGAAAGTTTATTTTTAATAAGATGCAGACCCTTTTTGGAAGCCTAACATACATTAAATGGTGGAAGGAGAGTCTCATTCTATCATGTGTCAAGCAGTCAGGCTGAATAGAAGCCAGGGCTTGACTGAACTGAGAGTGATCTGTACAATACCAGGAGGATGAAACAACATATTAAAATGAGTGATTCTGAAAGGTCAAAATCCCAAACATGGAGAGTCATGAACATTGAGGCTGCTGTATTTTTTATAATTGTGACAAACACCGCTTCTTTACTTTATTCACACACCATGTTTCGTAGTGACATTTTAGGCATTTTATATTGTTTTCCCCCTCTAGTTATATGTTTTAATAATGAGTCTAGTTTTATGAGTAAAATGTTAAAGTGGGCACATGTAATGATTAAACTCTTGTAGATTATATGTATTGAGCAGATAAAACAAAAATTATATTTGCTGATTAGAATAGTGCAGTTGTGGTAAATATACTTTATATTTCCTGTGACAGGTGGTGCTCAGATTCTGACTGGCACTCAGAACGAGTCAGGTCTCGAACAGATCCAGTACTTGGAAGATCGCTCGCGCTATCAGCGCTCTGAATTTATTGAAGAGACGACAAAACAAGCACCGATCTTTACAACTTCACTGAAGCATATTGACATCAAAGAAGGGCAGAGAGCACATTTTGAGTGTCGTCTCATCCCAGTGTCTGACCCTACAATGAAAGTAGAATGGTTCCATAACAATGTGCCTGTCAAGTCAGGTGAGGATAGTGAAAGTGCAGCAGATAACTAGATTTACAGTTCTTATGCGTATTGCAAGGAGCTGTCATAAAATGAGTGGAACAGCGTAGAATGGAATTGTGTGTGTTGACTGACTGACTCCATAGAGCACATTCCTTCTTGAAAAGCTGCTAGTGCCTCAGATAGTCAAGTAATTCTCTGCTTTTTATGCAACTTTAAAGTTCATTACCATGTTCACAAAACCCCGCCACTTGTCCCTATCCCTATTCTGAGCCACATGAATCAATTCCATACCCTCCCATCCTCTTTCTTGAAGATGAATGTTAATGTTGTCCTATCCATGCCTGGATCTTCAAAGTGGCCTCTTTCCCTCAGGTTTTGCTCCCAAATCCCTATACTCAGGAGGTTTGTATGTTACATTATCTGTATTTTTAATATTATTAAATATCACAATGCATTGTTTTCTTTATAGAGATGGCCGATATATGACTTTGAAAATATTGTGCCTTTAAGAAACTGAAGGAATGATCTGTTGAAGATATAGAGGGACAGACTTTGAATCAGGGTTTAAAATGTTCCTTAAGCATGTGAGGCTGTGTTTATATGATTAAATAGTTTTTGTGTTTATTACACTTAGTACTGCTTCGTAAAGACTGGCATTAGTCCAGTTTTAACCCTTGATGACAATCTGAACTATATGCAGTAGGCAGTGGAAACTGTGGTACATAATTTAATTTGTCTGCTGGTTTGAATACATTTATATTTTGTTCTAAATATACTTCAAAGTCGATGAAGAAATGTGTTAACTAAGTACTGGATGTTAGATACGTGTGTGAAGCAGAGTCAACATTTTCACATAACTCCTTAGAGGAGACAGAAAAAAAGGCATTTAACTTCACAGCTGAGTTCTAGCAGGCATACAACCCATTTGTTTTTGTCAAAATTGTATCATCTTGTGCTACCCTTTCTGCACTATCTTTTCCAAAAGTCCTTCTGTTCTCTTCTTTGTGTACTTTCAATTGTTGCCTCCTCAAAGTGAGGCCGTTCTGTATAGATGACGTATCTACAGCTGTTAACTGTTGAATGCATATTCTGTTTTATTTGTTGTGCATAATTGATTAGTTTTGTTGCCAAAGATGAAATCTTGAAAGGCACTGTTTTTCACATTGTCAGCATGCATTTTTATAAGTAAGCTTTTAGTATGCCTTTTAAGTCTTATTTAGACTCAGTAGCTCTGCACTTTACATGGTTCTAATGTAGCCTATGCCTACTGTTTTAGGTGATGCATGTGTGTAAGTTAAGTAATGTAACATTTTTTCTTTTTGTTGCTAGGTTCCCGCTTTACAGAAACAAATAACTTTGGGTTTGTTGCACTGGATATCTTGTACTGCTATGCGGAGGACTCTGGCACTTACACTTGCCGAGCAAAGAATATTGTGGGAGAGGCGGTTACCTCAGCAAATCTTGCAGTTCATTGTGAGTTTACTGTTCTTGTTAGTGGCCTGATGATGACTCATTTTTGGAGCCGAAACTAGTTGCCAAGATAACCTGTACAAAGTAGCATGTTGTGTGTTTTCAACAGTTAAGTAAATATACTGTGTAATAACTGTTATTTGTTCCATTGAGATCAGTGATATAAATGTGATAATAGAGGATGTCCCTTTTATGTTGTACCTGAACATAGCTTTTGTTGTGATAAGGCTCCTGTGCTCAGGGACATGACAAAAGGGTCACGGTGTATAATACTTCTACAAATTCATGTCTGTATGCCTGAGACAATTAAAACGAAAGAAGGTATTTGATTATATAAAACTATGGGCAGTTTGTTTTTTCTTTATGTGCCTCAAAGTCACTGACAGTAATTTATATTTGTGATGCATTTTTTATGCAGCCAAGAAGTCTATATACCTTGAGTCACAGCATGAGAGTGCACTGAACCGTATCAATTACTTAGAAGATACATCACGCTACCAGCGACAGACTGTGCAAGAAGAGATTGTCACTCAAGCTCCAATGTTCACCCAACCAATGAGAGACATAAGAGTTGCTGAAAACCAAGCAGTTCACTTTGAGGCTCGTCTTATCCCTGTTGGAGATCCTAAACTGAAAGTGGAGTGGTTACGCAATGGTGTTCCTATCCAAGCATGTGAGTGACAAGTTTGTGTGTTAGAGCAACAGGTTGGGAAGGGTGTGAGTGAAGTAACAGAACACAGAGTTGTGAGGTCTGAGGTTCTCAGACCAGTGTTGCTGGGGATTGAGGTCTTCTGGGATGTGACACTGTGTCACTGGGTGAGTTGTCTGTAGCATTTCAAGGGATCATGTTGTCTTTATCTAAGCAGGGTCAAGCATTCCAAGAAGAAGAAAAATAGGTATTTTTCTTGGACTGCTCAAGCCCGAAGGCAGTATGATCCTTTGAAACATCAGGAAGCACTCACCCCGTGACAGCATCACATCACAGAATACCTGAATCCTCAGCAACGTCACTGTGAGCGCCTCAACTCTTGCATTGTTTTGGAGCTTCCACTGTCATTGTATCTGTACCAAGTAACTTAGGCTGATGTCCAGACAGAGCGATGTATTGTAGCTATCCCACTTGCACTTTTGGCCTTGTCTGTCATTTTGACCACTGATCACTGTGCAATATTCTAGAGTTTATGTTTGAGCTTTTTTGTGGTTGAACCATAGGAAGCATTGCAGGAACAAATTTTTCGAACACTGATATTTCATTGTTCTTAAATTTTGCGGCCGCTTTATATCTATGTATTATTTTGATTTTATTTTGTAAATCTTGTATTTATTTTGTGTATATCCTTTTTTACACCAACCTTTTAGTGAAAGTTACAGCATTTTACCCCAATTTTGTGAGATGTTTCCTATGGCATACCTGTGATTTGGGTCGCCAAACATATAAATATGAAATGCAACATAATAGAACAAAATAATTTACTGTACAACAGACAAGGTGCAGCTGGTGTTTGTGTATGTGAATACCATGAAAAGTCTAAGTGTGCAAGGAATATAGGGAGCCCAATTTGCAAGAGATGTATTCCTCAGCAGGTATTTTGTGAAGATATGTTATAAACTTACCTTCTTTGTATACACGTTTCATGAACAGTGCATGTATATAACAGAACTGGAGCTCACATTTTTACATTATATTGCATATTTATAAATGTGATGTTGCGTCAAAGTGTTTAAAAAATGTTTTCAAGCGCAAAGTGGTATCATCATTAGAATACCTACAGAATGCAGTTTACAGACGGCAGTAGGCATGGAGGATCTGTTAATGACGTACACATAGAAACTGGTGTGTTGCATTCTCTTGCATTAAATTGCCTGTGTTATGAAACTGTGTATTATTTCAAACTATCAGTTTCTGTAAATCTAATTTCATCCTTCTTTGTTAGCAACTTACTAAACTATTGGAACTTCGCGGAAGTTGAGACATGTTGCATATTAACCATTTGGCGTTGAAAGGTGACCTCAGTTGCAGTGTACGGCTAAGTAATGGGGGCTGTTTAAATCCCTGTTTTGTCAGAGTACGCCAGGCATTCTGTTGCAGCATGAGAGGTTTGCTTCATGATTTGTGCTGCTCACCAAATATTCTTTGGGGCTACAAGCAAGAAAGGTGAGATGGGTGGGTCATGTGGCATGTATGGGGGAGGAGAGATATGCATGCAGGCTTCTAGTGGGGAAGCCTGAAGGAGGGGGACCACTTGGAAAACCTAGGTGTAGATGGAAGTGTAATATTAAACTGGAAGTTAAAGGAGTCAGTTGGGAGGGCATGGACTGGATTAATCTGGCTCAGGATAGGGACAAATGGTGAGCTCTTCTGAATGTGGTAATGAACCTTCAGCTTCCATAAAATGCTGGGAATTTCTTGCTTAGCTGAGGAGCTATTGGCTTTTCATGGAGGACTTTCCTCCATGGCATTACTTGGTTTGTTGGGTGCTTGGTCAGTCAGTCGGTCAGTTGGTCGTATTCATTTTTAGTTTTAGTGTGATCTGCAATATTGAGTCACTTTCTATTGTCACACATGCATGTTTGCGTGTGTGTATGTGTGCACGTGCATGTTTATGCACATGTGCATATGTCATCATGTGGTACACAGTTTATATTTTTTACAATTTGTATTGTTATTCTTTCAGCTAACCGAGTAACTACTATGCATGACTTCGGTTATGTTGCACTGAACATGAAATATGTGTACCCTGAGGACTCAGGCACTTACACATGCCGAGCCACGAATGAGCTAGGAGAGGCTGTTACTTCGTCCACTCTCGTTGTTCACTGTAAGTAGATGCAGTGTTTCTAAACAATTTATTTATTTATTTATTTTTACAGAATACAGCTTTACGCATTAGGTTGAAAAAGAGCATTTGGTTTTTGCTCTGTGTTCAAGAATATATCTAACTTGCAAGTTCTGTGATGCAATCTTATTATGAAACATCCTGTTGCATTTTGTTACATTCTCTGAAGGAAGAATTTCTGTAAGACAGCTTTGATTGATACAATTTTATGTGTATAACATTTGCTGCCTGGTTCATGTGTAAAAATTGAGTTATTATCAGGCCCACATAAATTAACACCCAGGGCAATTCATGATGTACCTTTATCATTATTATATGCTGTACACAGTACTTCTATATTTTGTAACTATAAACAAAATATTCATAAAATATGAGGTTTAGTACATGCTAAAACATAAATTTATAATATATTGTAAGAAAGTAACAAGATGCTTTCGGTGAATGAGTATTCTTGTATTGAATTCATCTATATGTCTCTTTCATATATATAGATAGGCCTGATGATGGGTTGTTGTTTAGATGCAAAATATGTTGTTTAATCTGGTACAAACAGACATGTATTAGTGTCTTTGTATAAAGTTATCACTGTGAAATTTTGCAGTTTCAGTTGTGGTTTATTACTGCTCTAACCAGTGTTACATTCTTATCATGTACAGCCAAGGCTTCGTTGTTGCTCGAGTCCCAGCATGAGGGTGCTCTGGAGAAGTTGCACATGCTGGAAGACTCTAGTCGCTACCATCGCCGTGAAGAGGAAGAGATTATTATTACTCAAGCACCTCACTTCACAGCCCAGCTCAACGGTCCTACCAACCTTCTGGAAGCACAGAGCGCCCATTACGAATGCCGTATAGAGCCATACCCCGATCCAAATCTGAAGGTGGAATGGTTTCATAATGGAAAACCATTACAGACTGGTAATATATGGTGTGATTTAACACCCTTGTAATGTAGCAAGCAGAATAATTAACAGAAAGGTGATGCACTGATAACCAACGCATTGGTAGCACACACAGTATGCTTTACTCTTTATAGAAACATGAACAGCAGTTTGTTGTAATATGGTGGAGCAAGGTGAGTGTTGTGACCCTTGCTGTTAGGGATTTCAACCTGTCATCATTGTCCATTTTAATACCACTGTTTGGATGTCTTGTGACCAGTTCCAACAAATTACGATGAGACCATATGAGTTACAAGTCACCTTTCTGTGCTTTCCTGCTGTTGCACAGATCATTCTGTGCTCAGTCAGACCTGGTCTTTCATGAAGCGAGGTTGTGCTTTTGTGCTTTATGGAATGACACACTCCTTAAATCATTGAGGTATTTTATGCTTCCAAAAGTGTTTTCATTTTATTTAAAAAAACTTCAATGATTTTTATGCATTTTGAGGTTACTTTATATTTTTGTTGCTGGTATTTCATAGGTTCTTTGAAACAGTTAGTAGTTTTACGTTGAGAATGCATTCCAGTGTTTGTGATTCACATGCTTGTGACAGTTCTATTGGCCCTGGTTAATCTGAGCATTGACATGCTGCTGTGCCCTGTATTCTGTCATCTGGTTGAGTGACCTCAATTCGTGACCTATTCCCCTTCAGTCTGAGGGTGAATTCATTGCAGAAAGATTGAGAATAACTTCATGGCAGTGTCTCATGTTTGAAGACTAGCCCCATTAATGTAGTTATTATTTGATTGTCTCTTTCCATTGTACATGTGTCCAGAAAAAGGTCAAATTTCATCAGAAATGACACATGATTTTAAAATACAAAACACCTGTATTACAGTGCATCTAGAGTGCCATTGTTGGTGCTCGTCAGTCGTAATGCTGGTGGTCTATGGTATGTAAGCATAACATAAAAACATTAAATTTTCCAGGTCATCGTTTTCGAACCACATATGACTTTGGTTTTGCTGCACTCGATATCTTGTCAGTGTATCCAGAGGACTCAGGAGAGTACACTTGCAAGGCAACCAACAAGCTGGGAACGGCCAGTTCATCTATCAAACTTAATGTTAAATGTAAGTAACACTTCAAGAAGGTAAATAGTTTCTTGGATTTTTAATAACATGTGGGATATGATGCCGTGTAGTTTGGGGTTAGTTCCTACCATACGACATGGTGGCACATAATGGCATCATATCCCATTACCCTGTAGTTTTGTAGTGACTGCTGTGACAGCCTGCAGTCTTAATATATACTGTAGCGGTAAGACTTGTGTTTGGAAGTATGTGGTGTGCTTCTCATCTAGGGTACTGGCTATTAGGACACATTTTTGTGGTTTCAGCTGTCTCTCTGATAAGGTTATGGTGTAGCACATTATCTTAAAATAGAACATAACCATTGCATTCCAGATCCTTACAAAATTTACCATGAACCATGCTTCTGTCTGAGAAAAATTTGGCTTGTCTTTCTAAGAATGACTAGTTGTAGAGGTGTGGTGTCTATGACTGAACCAGTTATTGTATCACTGTGCTGCTGTAGTGAAGGATATCACATTTCAAGTTAAATAATGCAGTAGAAATACAAATGTAAAGTAGTGGAGTCAATCCAACGCATTGCTGTTTGTTGCCTTTGCAGCTCGATCGTCCATCATTCTTGACACGCAGCATGAGGGTGCCTTGCAGAAGATTCAGTACCTGGAGGATGACTCTCGTTATAAGCGAACCAGAACCGAGGACACGGTTATTGCTGAGAAGCCACAGTTTGGCCGACCACTGCGGAATGTGGAGCATTTGCCTGAGGGTCTTAACGTTCATCTAGAAGCAACTTTGACTCCTGTTAATGACCCAACTATGAAAGTGGAGTGGTACTGTAATGGACGACCTATTCCTCAGGGTGAGTAATTTGACCATACTTGGAATTGCTCTTTAGAATGGAGGCCGTTAGATGAGGACATGTTTAAAACACTGAGACTAATTATTGTTTCTTAGGTGGGAGCATCCAGATTAGCCCTTAACATATATTCATCTTAGTAAAACTCAAACATTTTTTAATTCTGTGAATCAGCAGTGTGAAATAAAAGAATATAAATTTTCAGCAGTTCATTCCAAAGGAAACCCTGTGACTGGGCCTAAGATAATGGAAAAGCTAAGTCTTTGTATGATGGAATGAAAATAACTGACAAGTGTTCGTTCTCTGAGAGCTGGCTGCGTAATTTAGGTACTGTCTGATAATTCGTAATAGTTGATAGTCTCTTACCTTTGTGGACCTGCGGGTGTCAGAGGAAAGGAATTCTTCTGTACTTCTCTTTGTAGGACCTAGGATTTTCATTGTGAGTCAGGGGTTGTACTGTAATTGCTGAATAAATTATTATTGTTCTAGGTCATCGATTCAAGACAACATATGATTTTGGGTTTGTGGCCCTGGACATCTTGTATGCATATGCAGAGGATTCTGGAACATACATGTGCAAAGCCAAGAATGCTGTTGGTGAGGCTGTTACTACATGCTCTGTGAAGGTTGAAGGTATGCTGTGCTGTGCAGTTTGTGGTTAAATAAGGCTAAGTTTTGTACTGACTGTGAAGGTGTTTCCAGCTGTGGGCAGTACATAGTACTTCACAAGCTTAAAAATTTCGGAATATTCCACTTCTGAAGCCCTCAGTCCATTGTCAAAGTAAAGATGAACCTGTCCCTCTGCATGCCATGAGGCCATACAGGGGAACAGAGGTATAGCTCCACTCATTCCTAGCCTCACCAGTAGATGGTAGTGAGTGGTCAGCTTCATGCCCCAGCGGCTTTGCCCCTCTGAAATACACAGTGAAACGAATACAAGTAAAATGGAAAAACTTGGACACAATGATTTCCAGAACAGGAATTTACCAGGATCGTGATGGAGGAAACGTGGATTTTAAATGAGCGTCCGTTTTTATTAACTTACAGTTGAACCCGGTTATAACAACATCGGTTTATATGACACCTTGTCTATGGCGTCAGATATGCTGTGGTACCAACTAATTCCACCCCATTAACCATAACATTATACTCCTCACTTATAATGACATTCGTTCATAACAACACGACATATTCAGTCCCTTTCATGGTGCCATAACCGACTTCGACTGTGTTTTATTGTTGTATATTATATATTATATGTATTATTATAATATTAATCTTATTAAGTTAAATCATGCATCATGTACTTTTATATAATTGTACAGTAAAGAACAACAGCAATATACAGTATCACATCGACAGCAACCAAAAGTTCCGTATTCATCTGGTATGTTTCAGCCAGACTGGACTGTCATCAGGGAGAACATGTACAATACACAGTAAAAACTACTTAAGTTTCACATTAGGCAACAATTGCTTTAAGTCAGCTGACCTATTACAGAGTATAATTGTGCATTAGTTTATTGCCAGAACGTGTGTAAAATGTCAGGATTCTGTTCTGTGATGAAAGCAGGATGATATGGTAGTGTTTCATTGTAATGTACAATAACAATATAAATTTGCCTTGATGATGGCCCAGTGTGGTTGGAATGCGTAGGAGCAGTATTAAAGTTATGGTTATACACCATAACATACTGGGTATTGTTGTTGGTGTTTATCAAAGAATTGCACTTGTTAATAGTTTGATTCTAAAAAGTTATAGGCATAATGTAGATAGGTTTTTAAAGTCAGTGGTGTTCCACTGCTTTGGCTCCAAGAACATGAAACAACAGATTGTAGGCAGCAGAACTGTAGTTTTATATATTTTGAGGAATACAGGTTCTCAGAATTTGTAAATATTTAAATGTGTAAACTCACATATGTAGTGTTGTTTCATGCGCGCAACAATTTTATTTATAATTGTTCAGGATATGCTAAACTGTATGTAATTCTCCACTGCAGCCAAGGCTGGCTTGTACCTGGATACGCTTGATGAACAGAGGCTGAAGAAGATTCGTGATCTGGAGGCATATGAACGTCCATCCAAGGCTGAAGTTGAACCTCAGGCCCAGAAACCAGTCTTTATAACTCCACTGAACAAGTTAGTTATGTTACAAGAGAAACGTATTGCCATGACAGCAGTTTTAGGGGTTTTGTGTGAACATCGTATCATGTCTGTGTCCCTTAAAGCTATAATAACTGTTGAATGAGCTGGTAGAACTTGTTGATTCTGTGGTACAGAGTGCTTGTTGAGAAGCTGGTAGTGCTTAATCTACTCATTTTATGGAACCCAAAGCCTATTACTATTTTCACAACAGCCTGCCTCTTGAATCTATCCTGAGCCAGGCAAATCTAGTCCAAACCCTTCCATTCTCTTTTTGTAAGACCGTTTTAATATTATCCTCCCATGCTTAGACCTTCCAGGTTGCACTAGCCGTCACACGTGAATATGAAAATTGAGGTAGCTGTCATGCCACCAAAGGCCATATGACTTCTGAACTTTCTGATTTCTTACCATCAGTAATGCCAACATTGCTGCAGTATTAACTTGTGTAGTGAGAGTTACAGTAGTGCCACAGTTAGCATGTGGTAGTATTTGAGTTTGTGGAGAAAGTAAAGTTAATGTTGCAGTTCACATATATCAGTTTGCAGCGAATTGAATGGGAAACCTAGAATTTTGTACTGAGTGTGTAAGTGTTTGTGCCAGTAAGGTTGTGGTGTTTAGACCATGCAGACTGGGAAGGTGTGAGGTGGACCGATGTAGATATATGAATATATGTGGGAAAAAAATCTGAGGTCTGTAGAACCCTGACGCTACATGGCTGCAGACACATGTATATTAGAACTATGACTGAATAACCTAACTCTGCATTAAGTAACTTTAAATTTATTCTGTGGTCTACTTTCCAGCTTGGAGAATCTAAAGGAAGGTGACCATGCTCATCTAGAGTGTCGTGTGGAACCAATCAATGATCCAAACCTGAAGATAGAATGGTTTGTCAATGGTATAGCAATCAAGACAGGCCACCGCTTCAGGACCACACATGATTTTGGTTATGTAGCTCTGGATATTTTGTACACATATGCTGATGACTCTGGAACTTACATGGCCAAGGCTACCAACCTTCTGGGCGAAGCTGTGAACACTTGCCAAATCACTGTGGGCGGTAAGACACACATCACTCACTTGTCACATATTTGTTTAAATACATTTGCAGTTTTGTTTGTGCTTTGAAATTGACAACAGCTGTTGAAGCTATCGTGATACCAGTCTGTAAGTACTGAATACTGGCCATGAAGTTTGCGTAACGTTATAGCAGGAACCTGCCTGTCACTTGTGTCCACCAATTTTAAGGCCATCTGTTATCTGATGCAGTAGATTGTTGCTGTATGTTTCAACTAATTGTACTCATGATAGAGTAAATATTCCTGTGTGGGATTTGAGGTTCTCTCAGCAGTGTTGCTGAAGATTCAAGTCTTTTGGTATGTGACACTGTGTTTTGGGTGAGTGATTCCTGATGATTGAAAGGATTGTAGTGCCTTCATCTCCATTGTCAAGTAGATGAAGGCACAGTTATTCTTTGAAATGTCAAGAACCAGCCACTGAATGACACAGCTTCACAGCCGAGACATGAATATTCAGCGCCATTACTGTGAGGACCTCAAATCTCACACATTCTCACACTTTCATACACATGATACTCATCCACTATACTCTTCAGTTCTTACAGTGTTCACTAAGTGATGCTTATTTCTTTAATATGCATGTGAAAAATGTCACTTCAGTTTTCTTAAAACTGGAAATCTTTTGATCCAGATTTGGGAAGGGCTTATCAGAGTTACTATAACTTGATGACCAGTTATATCATCACTACTGCTGTATGTAACCATAGCATATGATAACAGTGTTAATCATTAATCAGTATAGAGAGCACAGAGAAATCCTGCTCTAAGCATTCTTTCTGTTTGTAGCTCGCCGCAGCATTTACCTTGAATCTCAGCATCCTGAAGGTCTGGCCAAGATTCGTGAGCTGGAGGCACAGGGCCGACCTGCTCGATTGGAAGTGGAGGAACCAGTAGTCACTCCGCCGCGCTTTGTTACTGAATTGAGGGTAAGAAAGGAGACCACTGTAGCTGTGCTTGAAGGAAACTGCAGGATGATTAATTGAATTTGGGAGAGGTGGTTATCACCCAGGTTGGAATAGTCAGTGTAGTGGCAAGGCTACGGGCTGCACTCTCTGTGGTGTGAATTGCTGCAGGGTCAAGAGCTGTTGTGACCATCTACCCCCTTCTTGGTTGGTACTGTGGGTTTCTTTCAGATAAGGGGCTGGCATGAGGCTGACTACTCACTTCTGTATAGCGCCAAGATCAAGAATGAGTGGCACAAACACCTGCACTTTCCTGTATGCCTTCATGGCTTGCACAGGGACAGTGTTACATTTAGGTTTATGGAAGGTTCGTTAAAGACAAGTCTTTAAGCACTGTATGTTGTATTGGTATTTAAAGTGTGAAATGCAGCATTCTTGTGTAGTATGTATCTGCCATCACTGTTCACACTCGTAGTAGTACTGCAATCCTCTCTTTGGCATCTTTCAGTCCATGGCAGGACTGGTCTTTCAGTGTTGGCATTATATCTGGGAGGCAGTTGTACCTTATGACTGAAGGCTGCCCCACGTCCGTATCAAACAACTAATTTTCAACATTTGGCCAGTGTGTGGCTGCATTTTGCAAGTACCTGGTAGCTATCAGTGTAGTCATGTTAATGCTACTGTGCATTCCAAAAACATTGTTACTTCACTTTTTTTTCTTGAAAATGTCTATTCTGGGAGTACTGTGGGTCCAGACTGGGAATCGTGAATGATTGACATACGGAAGCGACACTAACGTAGGATGCAATACATTGTTTACATGGGCGATTTTTTGGGACCAAGAGAAATGAATGATAATTGTGGGAAAGCGTTACATACAGGAGCAATGGATAGGTGTTTTACTGTAGTGGGAGTAGAGATACAGCTCCACTTGTTTTTAACCGCAGCACTAGATGGAGGTGAATGGTCAGCTTCATGCCCTGGCCGCTTTAACCTGAGGGAAAGAACATGCTCTCACCTGATAAATGTGAGGGTAGGTTGGTTCCAGAGCCGGTCTGAACATTTTGGCAACGAGGAAAATTTCTTACCCTGATAGGAATCAAACCACACATCATTCAGCCCATAGCCTGGTCACGGTAATGAGTGAGCTATTCTGATCCTGGCATTGCATATTACAGTTGTTCTTGTTTTTTGTGTGGGCATGTGTTTAGGTGCAGAAGTTTGTTTCGCCCCGCTGTTCAGTTACTGAGATTTTACTGTGGAACGCTTTTTATGTGTTTTGTTTTGTAGGGCACAACTGACCTTATTGAAGGACAGACTGCTCACTTTGAGGCTCAAGTGGAGCCTCTGCATGATCCAAACCTTCGCATTGAGTTCTATCACAATGGCAAGCCACTTCCTTCTGCCTCACGCTTCCATATCACATTTGATTTTGGGTATGTTGCTTTGGACATCACTCATGTGGTTCCTGAAGATGCTGGAGAATATACAGTCAAGGCTATAAACAACTTGGGGCAGTGCACCTCATCTATCAATCTTAGAGTGCAAGGTATGCTTTATAGGAATTCAGTAACACAAAGCCTTCTTGCAAGGTTTGAGGTTTCCCCTGCAGTAATATTGAGGATTCAGGGCTCACACGTATAACTGGGGCCTTTCCCCAACTTCCTCAGTCAGTCTGACAATCATTCCTAGCCTTCCACCTACCAGACCAGCATACTTTCATATCTCCATATGTCACCCATGTTTGGCATTCGTCTTGGATTCTCTGACTCATGAAGATGAATGCACCATGTTCCTTCAGAACACTGGGAAACACTCATCCCATGACATAGCATCACATCTCAGAACACTTGAATCTTCAGTAACACTGCTGTGAGAATTGCAGAACTCACGAAGTACTGTATGTTTCACTTACTGCAGTTATTTAC
This sequence comes from Coptotermes formosanus, assembly GCA_013340265.1. NCBI lineage: Eukaryota > Metazoa > Arthropoda > Insecta > Blattodea > Rhinotermitidae > Coptotermes > Coptotermes formosanus. The sequence continues at coordinate 63,239 of BLKM01004688.1, forward strand.
AAGAGTATGCTTTCATCTTGCAGCAAAGGGTAACATTATACTTGAGTCGCAACGCCCAGAAGGTCTTGAGAAGATTCGTCTACTTGAGGGAGCAACACCATTCCAGCGGCCTGAAATTCAGGAGCCACAAACACGACAGCGTCCTGTATTTACACAGCCCCTTCAGAACATTGATGCTATTGCTGAAGGACAGACTGCCCACTTTGAATGTCGTCTGATCCCTGTAGGAGATCCCACACTTAAAGTGGAATGGTTCAGAAATGAGAAACCTCTTGAAACAAGTAAGATCATTATATAAGTTGTCAGGTGTGCATGGTGGTTGTTCAAACAATTGTTGCGTGTTGCGTTTCTGCACCGTGTAGTGATTGAATGTTTCTATGTTTTGGAGGAGCATACTGGCCCCATCTTCACAGTAAGTGAATTGGTTCATTTGGATTCCGGAGGGATGTGATGGATGTAACTGTGTTGGTCATGTCGGATGGCTCGAGTTTATTTGGCTGAACACAGCTAGGGAAAGGTGTTGGAGGAGTTTGGGCTTGTCCCAAGTGAATTGCGGTTGGAAATTCCAAAAGTGGCACTTCAGGGCCTCAAGCAGTGGGTCATGACTGTACCCAAGAGATTCTGTTTTTTATTTTACCCAATTGAGGGTGGGGGAGTGGTAAGTTTTATGCTGTTGAGATCATATTCACACTCTTTTCATGGAAACATGGGAACTTGCTAAAATGTGAGGTGTGTACTCATTAAAATGTGAGATGTGCATACACACTAAGGTATGGGATGTGCATATGCATTAAATATGAGATGTGCATACACATTAAAGTCTGAGGTCTGTGTACACATTAAAATATGAGATGTTCGTATGCATTATAATATGAGATCTGCATAAGCATTAAAGTGTGAGGTGTGTGTACACATTAAACAAACTTTCTATATTTGTTTTTGTAGGTTCTCGTATCACAAGGACCCATGACTTTGGCTTTGTTGCCTTGGATATGACACATGTCCGAGGAGAGGATGAGGGTGTCTACATATGCCGAGCTTCCAATGCACTTGGAGAGGCTGTGACTACAGCTTCAATGAAAATCAGAAGTAAGCTAGTGAATCGTATTCATAATGTCACTAGAATCACCACACACTGCTGCACATTACAAGCAAAGGAACTGTGGGGGGAAAAAATGTCTGTGACAGGTTTTATGAGGTATAATAGTGTGAAGGCTGAGAGTGTTTGAGAGTAAAGTGCTGAGAATGATATTTTGTCCAAGTGGGGAGAAGTAACAGGGGACTGGAAAAAATTCCGTAATGAGGAGCTTCATGATCTGTAGTTCAAACCAAATATTCCTTGGGTGTTCTAATCAAGGAGGGTGAGATACACGGGACATGTGGCACGTGTGGCAAGGAAGAGAAATGTGTACAGGGTTTTGGTACGAGAACTTTAACAGAGAGTACTTGGAAGACATAGTCATTGATGCGAAGGTGGTAGTGTATGTAAAGTAAATTATCATTACTCTAGTTGTAAGCAGGTTCATTTGTTAGCAGTCACTGAAACGAGAAATATTGAAAGTATATATGAACAGTATGACTGAAGTGCCAGCACGAAATCTTGTTTCACTATGAATCCAGAAGTTTTCCTTTACAATAACAGACACATCGATAGCACAACCATGTCTTTTTTGTTATGAGTGTTTGGCCACACACATGTATATGCAGCGCTTTATGATTTAATTGTGCAGTTACTGGGTGTGTCATGTCTTACAGAAATATGAACTTTGCTATGAAGATGTAGATACAGTAATGTGCATGACAGTGGTTGCTCTTGTATCTTCCATAGGGCTGGGTGGTTGTCTTTTGTGTTGAGGTAGGATAGATCTGTTTTAAAATTTTGTATGATAAATGAAAATACTAACTGCACTGACCTTTTGGCAATAAACATACAAACTTGTAGCATCTATCAAAGTCCCTCTTACTATTTATCTTATTTATTTTTGGTATTGCTGTACTTTGTCTCTGCTGTACACTGTGCATTAGAAATTAAAAACTTGTTACGAGTTATATTGTCATATTTGCAGCAACACACTTGTAACAGTAGCTGGGTACAACCAAGAACCATACAGAATTTTCATGTGTCAAAATTCACTCAGTTGTAATCTAAAGGAATTCAGATTTTTGAACTTTTTGTACATAACATGTCATTTTTTGCCTTTCTGTCCCTTTCGTATATTGAGGAAGGAGTAAACAATATTTTTGTTGTGTAATTTTTTCCATGGGATAGAGTTATGCTGGATAATATATTGTGGCAGGTCAGCTGATCAAGAAATTATGGCTTAAGTATGCATTATAATTATTTGTGTACGTGAAAAGTTTTATCTCATTTTGGGCTTTATTCAGTTACAGGGTCACTGATAAATACACTTAATTGTGTTGCCATAATTGTTAGAATATTTGTCAGGGTTGTATAAAAACGGTAGCAAGAATTAACACTGGTTCCTTGTGTGTCTGTAGCCAAAGCAAGCATTCAGCTAGAGACTCAACACCCTGAAGGCATGCGCAAAATACAGCAACTGGAAGAAGGCCGTGCGCCTCCGCGTCCAGATGTACCAGACCGTGTGTTTGAGAAGCCTGTCTTTACGCAGCTGCTCACTGGTCCTTCTGAACTGTGGGAAGGACAGCATGCACACTTCGAGTGTCGTGTTGTTCCTGTTGGTGACCCAAGCCTGAGGTTCGAATGGTTCGTGAATGGCATCGAGCTGAAAATGGGTATGTTCTAACCTAATGGAATGTGTCGGTTAATTGCGCAGTGGACAGGAATGGTTACTAATAATCTTCTAACCAATGTGTAATTGATACCTTCAAAAAGCTTGGTTTCTATTTTAGTGTGCAGAAATTCAGTTTTCAGTCAGACTGATATTGTATGGCTGATGCATGCATCTCATCCTAGCATAACATTATTAACTGAAAGTTTGTGGGCTTTTTGCCAGTTATGTGACTGGTTGTTACAACAGGTAGATGAACTAACATGCAAGATGAGAGATTCGAGGTTCTCAGAGCAGTGTTGCTGAAGCTCCAAGGGTTACGGTGTGTGATGCTGTGTCATCAGGCGAGTAGCTTGTGATGTTTTGGAGGATCACATTGCGTTTACCTGCTCGGTTGTGCGGTTCTTTTTGGACTGCTTAACACTGAAGATGATGGCACTGTGATTGTTTGAAACATCAGTCGCTCACCCAGTGACATTGTCACATCATGGAAGACTTGTAGCTTCATAGGGGATGAGCTTGGTGAACTTCTGAATGTTGTTTCAGTGGCACAAATTAAACAAAGGATATGAGCAGATGCTAACTGATTTCTGTGAATGTTATTTCCAGGTGTATTTGGTTATGTCCTGAACACTCAGCTTCCAGGTATTGATAACACACTACATTATATAATGGTGGAGGCAGTTAAGGATCTTAAAGAGTTAAAGCCAAGGAAGTAATATATTAATATTGGAAGGTCCTTGAATTACAATTAGCAGGGTGGTTTTTTATCAGTGAAAAGGAAAGAAAAAAGTACTGTGCCCATTTGCCAGCAAAATAACAGAGTTTGCATGTGTCAATGTATCTCAGACTTTGTGTTACTGGTGGACCCTTTACAAAGTCTCACAATTCTTAAGACCACCTCTCCAACTTCTCTCAGCTCACAGATCCACAATTCACAGTAATGGTAACCTTTGCAGTTTGAGTAATAACAAACAGGAAACACAATACAACTGTAAAAGGCTTTATTGAAGTCAGTGTAAAAGTTCATAATAAAAACTGTGGTTTTTCCAGCATGATAATGGCTTGTATATAAAGCCAGAACATGTAGCTGTTGGCTACAAAAATATGTATTGTGGTGGTGGTTACAGTATTAGCTTTTACTTATTAACCCAGTGGGTTGAATGAATGTAAAGACAGTCTCTAAGGTTTGTTAATTTAGTTCGTGTTTTCACCTGAGTTTTGTGTTTGGGTTTCTATATTTATTAACCATAACATGTTTGGCAGGTACCATAATGGAAGACAAAATGGTGTCAAATATGCAAGACACCCAATAATATTTGAAGTGATACGTCATTAGATACTTGCTGTGGAATGTGTTGGTGGGTGAGGAATTGCTGTTCATTTTATAACTAAATATTCTGTTTCCTTGAGTCATCTGATAACTGGACAAGACCCATGTCTTTTTGAGATCACTAAATGTTTTATTGCATCACATGTTCCTTATTGCAAGGAGATACTGACGTATGATGGTAGTGCTGTGTTAGTGACACAAATACCAGTCTATGGCTGGTGGTAGAGAACACATTAGTGTAATATTATTTTAAACTGAAATGATGCAGTTCCATATAGTTATAACACTTTGTTACTATTTTCAGGATCTCGCTTTCATGTTACACATGACTTTGGATTTGTTACTCTGGATATCCATGCTGTGGTTACTGCGGATGCTGGTGTCTACATGTGCAAAGCCATCAATAGTGCTGGAGAGGCAGTATCATCAATATCCCTGAAAGTCAAATGTAAGTTTGACATATTACATTTAGGATTGTTTGGTTTTCAGATTGACTGTGTGTTTCTAAGGGAACACAGTGTTTTAGGAACTCAGATCTGTTTCTGTGTTCAGGTTAAAAGTTGAACTACCTCGTTGGGTATGTCCAATAGAATGAGTTGCTCTCAGTCACTGGTTCTGTGATTGAGAATGGGTTTCATGTTGGACCCATTTGATTTAGTACTTCCTTATCTCTTTATTTGAGGTTGGAACAGATCTGTTACTAAAACATTGTGTTGTGTTTGTAATGTTAGTTGATGGACAAAGTTCAGGAACCAAGTAAAGCAGAATGACATACTGTATTTACCCAAACATTATAACACATTATATATAAGACAGCCCCCTCATCACATTCTTTGATATTGAGGATAATACTTACACATGACATGTTTAATTTTGTGTGCAATTATAAGGTGGTGACCACACATTTTAAGGCATTGAATTATGAAAAGATTTTCATTTTACATTCAGGTAAATTTAATGTTTGTCAACACATGCAACATGTGACATGCCCAAAAATAATGTTTCTGTTCGGAAAGTCTCAATAATTACTTTGATTTCTTTAAACTTGTTATGTGTAGTGTAGCGTCACTGTATTTGTGACTCACTTTGTCAGCACATGTTGAGAACATACTTACTGCGTTTGTAGCCACAGTAGACTATGAACATAAAATTGCTTTTCTTGAAGCTCGTTCATCAATTGTTGGTGAGCCATTGCAGCCAGATGCATGGCAGAAGATCCAGCTAAAAGAGGCGGAGATGAACAAAGTACCAGAGATGTTTGTGGACACAACACCACAGCAGGCACCAGTGTTCACCACTCACCTTGTGAGCCATGATAAACTGGTTGAAGGACAGCATGTCATGCTGGAAGCTCAAGTGGAACCTCGTGCAGATCCAAATCTTCGAATAGAGTGGTTTAAGAATGGAATCTCCCTCACTACCGGTACGTATTGTGATACTCAAAGTAGCATTTTGATTTTAAGGGAATGCAAAATGAGAGGATTTGGACAACCCTCATATCTGAGTCAGTGGCGACTTTGATTTGGTAATGCAGCAACAGTATTTACTTAAAATTATTGTGTAAAATTATATCAGTCATGCAGTCTGTAATTAAGTATTTGATACTGTGTTAGTACATTTACATCACTTACGCAGTCTGTAATTTTTCAACAGGTACCCGAATCCGAAGTACATTTGACTTTGGCCTTGTTACCCTGACTGTGAATGGGCTCAGAGCAGATGACTCTGCAATCTACACATGCAAAGCAACGAACCTACTAGGAGAGGCTGTGTCCACATGTACACTCAAAGTAGAAGGTAGTAACAGGACTTTTGTAGAAGATTCTGACTTTATTCACCATAACTGTGTACTGGGAAAATACAATGAAATGAAACACCATAAACACTTGCTTACTAAGTATGTGTCCCTAGTGTTGGTGGTTCTTAAAAATTTTAATCTTTTAAACAAAGTTACTGGAATATCTGGAAGAAAACTTTAACTCTTAATGATAGGTAACTAACAAACACTAGAAAATACGGATTTTGCTACTGAGACATGCATGTTAAGATCATAGTTTTTCATTTCACCTGTAGATTATATGTTGCATATGAGTCATATGAGTCACAGTTTTTCTCTGCATAACTTTATGTGTCTCCCTCATGATTATTAAACTGTTGACCAAAACTGTTAACACGTGTGCCTTTATGGTGCTCGGTTCAGTATTGGTATGCGTTAAGAAATCTGTATGTAGACATAATTTGAGTCCCATTGTTTTATACTGAATGTGTATGGAAAGCATAGTCCCCCAGAACTCCTGTCACTGGAGTGTGTTTGCAGATTTAGAGCCATAAGATCACACTATGCAGGACTGTGGATAATGTGAATTTGTTAGTAATTATACTGATCAAATCAAGGAGGATAAGGATGTTGGGGAATGTGGCATGTATATCGGAGAAGAGAATTTCATACGGCATTCTGGTGGAGAAGTCTGAAGGAAAGAGATCACATGCAAAGATGCGCATAGATGGAAGGGTAATATTAAAATTAATCTTAAAGAAATAGGATGGGAGGGCACAGACTGAATTTATTTGGCACGTGATAGGGATGGGTGGGGGGCCTTTGTGACTGCAGTGACGCATTCCCTGGCAGTGTGGCCTTTTTAAATGCCATCAGTACTCTTTCAGGCTTTTTAAAGAAACTTGAGTCAAAAATGCATGCATTATAAGTTTATGTTGTTACATTAATCAATTAATAATTTGTACCAGTTTTTAAAGAGGATTTTAGAATATCTCTGTAGAATGATATTAAGTTTTTGTGTACTTGGTTGATCATATTTCTTCATGTGATACTTGCCAGGGCATGGAGTTCTGCGAGGTGCTACACCACAACTCAAACACATAATAACACTGGTTTCTTTTCTTTGTTTATTTGCTGAGCAAACTACATTTTCACATGGTTGCATCCTACTTTTTGTCATTTGCTAGAATATGAACCAGTTTATGAATCTTGAGTCTGCTGTGTAGACAGTTGTCTGGATTTGTTGCCAGCTGTGATTTGTGTGGCATTGCTGTTGGTGCCATTGAATTGAAGCAAGTGATTACTCATCCCCATCATCATTCTTATCTTCTCTGTGTGCTGGACCTGTCATTTTCTGAATAGAGTTTATGAAGACATAGTCCCTGCCCTTCTGATATTGGTCTACAGTGTATTTTTTGGACAATATAGAACTGTTTAATGCAGATGTTTGTTGCAAAAATAGCATAAATCCCTTGTGCCATTTCTCAGGTTTTCAGCAGAATGGGTGATAGAGCACCATGTGATCTGTCATCTCCATGCTTCACATAAATTTATTATAGTCAATTATTCCTTGCTTCATTATACACCATTTCAGTTTTTCTTTTCCGGTTCCACAATTTTTGCTGTGTGTGGGGTAGAAATAAGTTTTACATCTCGTTTATCTCATCATGCTCGTAGCAGATCTTGGCCTTTATATAACTAAGCCATCACTCCTTTCCTCAGTGATTTTATTTTTTCCTTAATTTTCATCATTTGAAGTCACATTGAAGCCCTGCTACCCATGATGTAAATGTCAGGTGTGGATCAGTCTTCTGGTTCCTGCACTCCACTGTTATCATGTCCTTAGATTTCTTGTCATGGGGTATGTGAAGCATTACATTTTCAGAATGTCTGTGGATGGCATTGGAACCCTTTATGCAAGGAAAATCAAAGTAATCCGAAGTGTGGTGAAAAGAATGCTTACCTGTAAATGGGTGGAACTGAATCATTAGTTTTATGTGATGAGGGCCACAAGAGATTTCCATGTTGAGATGGACTGAAGGATGCATATGTGTCTTGAGTTATGGAACAGTTGGTGAAAGACCGCATATTTTTGCCTATTTTGGTTATTAGTTATTTTTCAAAAATATGAATAGGACATTTGTGGACACCAAGTATGGGAGGTTTAGAATCATGAATAATTGTTTATTCATGTACAGGTAAGAATTCACAGACTTATGTTGAGTCACTGAGTTGCAGGATCAGTCAAAACACTGCCAAAATAGAATGCAATTCTTGAAAGAGCTAAAACTAAGAATGTGTTGTATCATTTGTTATTCTATGAACCCCCAGACAAGAGTGTCACATTCAAGGTTAAACGCTTGTTGATGCGTAGGGAAGATTTTGTAACTGTATGTTTAGTCATCACAGGATTGTAGCTGGCAGAATGAGCCCATGTAGTGTAGCATTAAAACACGCTAGTGCCAGGCAATGGGTGGAATTGCCTGGGCATTAAATCGCACCACTGTGAGGTGAGGAGGTAATGAAGCTTCTGGTTCAGTAAAATGCAGAGCGGTTCTTGACTGGTTGAGGAACTGTCACCTTTTCAAGAAGCTTTATGCTTCATACAGTTAGGTAGATGGTTGGTTGTTCAGTTGGTCAGTCAGTCAGATACTTCGTTGGTCAGTTTCATGGTCAGTTGGTTAGTTACTTAGTTTGTCAGTTTCCTTTATTAAACATTTTTTGTTGAAGTAAAAGTACTGCACACATTGTGCTATATTTGTTGTCCATTACTTCATTTTTTCCCTATAATTTTAAGTTTCGCAGATTCAGAAGACAGTAACTAAAACTAAATTGTTCATTTTCAGATCGTCATTGGTTGCTAGGTGGTTCGTTGCGCCCTGAAGCTCTTCCCATCATTGAAGGTCTAGAAGCACCCAAAGGTGGACAAACAGAAGAACCAGAACCTGTGTATGAATCTCCAGTGTTTATTACTCACCTTAATAATGTGGAGTGTAAAGAAGGTGATACAGTACATTTTGAATGTCATGTAGAACCATCAAAGGATCCTACACTGAATATTGGTAGGTAACATTCTTAGTCACTCACCATGTATGTGTATTCATTTTTATGTGTTTATCATATGTCAGCAATTTTTTCTTTGTAACATAATTTTGCAGTGTGTGTAGTTACATTCAACTTGTTGTAGCTGTTTTGTAATCATTTCATTCACTTGTACAGAATGGTTTGTGAATGGCAAGCCGCTTCCTTCTGGAGCTCGGTTTAAATCGACATATGACTTTGGATATGTGTCCCTGGACATCAATCATGCATATGCTGAAGATTCTGGAGTCTACATGTGCAAGGCAACCAACAACAAGGGTCAAGCCCAGACGTCAGGCACATTGAGGTGTACCAGTAAGTATGTGAGATTTCAGGTCCTCACAGCATTGTTGCACAGGATTGAAGCCTTCCGGGATGGGATGAGTTCTGATGTTTGAAAGATTATTTATAGTGCCTTCAAAATGTCAAGAACTACTGATCCAGCATATCAACATTACATCCCTGAAGACTTGAGTCAAGGCACCAGTAAGGGCTTTGGTTGAATACTGCACCATGCAAAAAACAAATACTTGTTGTAGTGATGGTTAGTTGTAGCACGTAATCATCATCATCTCCTTCAGGCAAAACCAACATCTACCTTGACACTCAGCACCCACAAGGCAGGGCTGGCTTGGAGAAAGTCCAGGAAGCTGAAGACGCATATTTGTCAAAATACCAGCGTCAGGTGTCAGGACCAGAAGCTGCGTACCCCAAACCAGTTTTTACTACTCCACTACAGCCACAGTTCTCTCTCGGTGAGGCTGAACCTCTGCATCTTGAATGTACTGTCGAACCTAAAGAAGACCCTAACCTCAAGGTTGAGTGGTATTTCAATGGAAAAGCTTTGGAACATGGTGAGTTGTTTGTAGAAAATACTGCAGTAAAACTCCATTTGTCCTTAATTTGATGACCTAGCACTCCTGATACTCTGACACAAAAATTGGCAACTGCTAGAGCAGGGCTGGCCAACTTCAACCCACAGGAGGACCACATAATTCATTATGGCATTCATTAGAATGATGTTATTTAAAAACAGTAAATCATGCTGAAAGTATGGTTGAATGACAAGGTGGTAGGCCTTAGTAAACTTGATAAAATGCAAAGAAATATTAGTTTACTGTGTGCTGTCTTAAAAGTGATGAGTTATAGTTTATAAACGTCTCCTCTGCTAGTGAAGTTACATTATTGTATTCTGTAGACTTATTAGATTTTGTTAATTGAGGCTATTTGGGTGACTGGGAGCTGCAGAAACTTTTGCTCCAGGGCTGCATTTTGGCCAGCCCTTTGCTAGAGAACAAACTTGAACCAAACAATACCAAGCAGAACCAAGTGAGCTCTTTAGAATTTTGTATGATCACAGTATGCCATTTTGTGCCATGTTCAGAATTTCTTGTATTTTCTCAGCTGTTTTTGAGTTGTGTCTGAAATATGTGTACCATCCTTTCATGGTATGATGTCGAAGGTACATGACAGTGCTAGTATTACAGTGTAATACAATGAAGAAAAAATTGTAGATTTTTAAAGATTCTCTTTGTAGTCTGGACTATCACAAGTCTGCTGTACTTCATTAGAATTCCTTCCAACTCCACAGCGCCTTATTGTTGTTAATTATTTACTTCTTTAACTTTGTTTTCGCAGGTTCTCGTTTCAAGATGACCTGTGACTTTGGTTTTGTCACGCTGCATTTGACTGACGTGTATGAACGTGATCAAGGAATCTACACTTGCAAGGCACACAATCTCGCTGGAGAGGCTTTCACTTCCACCACTATCTATTGCACAGGTACACATTTCATTAACTTAGCATTTCAGTCATATGAAATCCTAAGTATGTATTCTAGATGCAGTAAATTATGCCACCTACATAACAGTTTTCCTCTTTTATATATATATATATATGTATATATATATACACACACACACATATATATGAGATAGTGCAACATGTTTTGGCTATTACATATGGCCATATTTAGGCTGTTAATACAAAGTTACAAAGAGAATACAGGTACCTGCAATGCTGTGTACCTCATTTACAATAAATATTGGGATCCCGGGGTTTGTCTGTGGAGTATAGTATAATTTGAATGTTCAAATCACGGTTGTATGTAACATCCTTTAAGTTTAAAATAGAGTTTACACAAATGTCTGTTCTGTATACCTGCTTTCTGTACCTGTGTGCAAACTGGATATCATTACGTTATCTTACTATGGCACTGTGGACCTCATCAACACCCCATTTCTGTCTCCATGGTCATGTGGTACTCTCATGATATCGGTGTATTATGTTACAGAAAGTCTGTACAAAAGTCACCAGCTGAAGTCACTATTCTGTCTTGTGCCATGTTATTTTCTGCATTTGTGTCTTTTTGGTATTTTAACAGCAGTAGGTGGTTTGTGTGTGTGTACACACATCGTGGCCAGTCATGCGTAATGGCCGAAACTTGTTGCACTGCAGCGTAAATCAAAACCCAGGAGAACTGTGCAGACTGTGTAATTGTGTGTGCATTATTTAAAAGAACAGCGGGAATGTGCCAACTAAAACAAGTACACATTTTTGGAAACTAGGTAATCCAAAACTAAGTAGGACAAGTGAACCTAATTCATGCGTTTTTTCACATGTAAAATGCTTTGAAAAGCAACTACTGTGACTGCAATTATTTGTTTGATGTGCAGGTAAAGAGGGTCTTATAGAGCATACACAGCATCCTAAGGGAGCAGAGGGCTTGGAGAAGATTCAGGATCTGGAAGAGTCACTCAGAAGACAAGAAGGAGCCGTACCTGAAGGAGAGGAGGGTCATCCCCCAGTGTTCACATCTCAGGTATGCAGCAGCTCATTCTTCAGACACTTACAGTTGCTCAGCTACTCAGGATACTCCTCACTTTTTATGGAACCTGAAAGTCAACTTCCATGTTCACAAGACTGTGCCAGAAGCATCCAGTACCCATCTTTGTATCCTGTTGATCCATTTTAATATTATGCGTGCTTCTACACGTAGGTCTTGTAATTGGTCTCCGGTTTTCATGTTTTCTGACTAAAATGTTGGATTAATCTGTTATTGCCTTCATTCATACATTATGCCTCACCGTGCTCATCTTTGATTTAATGAACCAAATAATATTTTAGGATTCTGGTGGTGCTACTTCTCCACAAAGGCAGCTGCCATTGCTTTGAAGGAACGTCCCTCCCTCATCTTCAGAGGTTCAGAGTCCATGAAGAATCAATATTTAGTGAAAAGTACATGTTATCAAACTCAGCACCATACAGTTCTCGTAGGCCTGTGTTTATTTTCATCCTCGTAGGCCAAGTTCACAGTGCCGTGTTCTCAGACACCTTTGTGTGTTGGGGATGTGGCACTGTGTTGTTGGAGCATGGAAGAATTGCTCTTGGATTGCTTGATCCTTGAAGCTGAAGGCACTATGGTGGTTTAAACATCAGGAATTACTCCCCTAACCTACACACTGTCACATTCGGCAGTGACGGTGTGAGGACATCAAATTTTGCACACGTGAAATGTGGGTAAACCTTACTTCAGCAGATTCTTGAAAGTTCATGTTTAGGTATCATGCCACTCTTAGTCTGTGCTTCAGATTGTTATTTGGTGTTTATAAACATTTCTGATGTGTGTTACAGTTTGAGAATCTGAGGAACTTGAGTGAAGGTGACATAGCTCACTTTGAGGCATCATTGACGCCTGTTGGTGACCAGACCATGGTTGTAGAATGGTTTTACAAAGGAGAGGTGCTGAAAGCCAGTAAGTAGCTGTGCAGATGTTAGAAAATATGGAACTGTGTTTTCATGCATTATATGTTGATATGGGAGTCTGAATAACTCAGTTGATGTAGTGAGTAAGATGCCTGCCGGGTGATCTGGGTTTTTAATCCTGGTAGGGGCAAAGAGTTTTCTGTTCTGCAAAACGTCCAGACTTGCTGTATAGTCTCCCCTAATTTCCTGTTCACTGGGCACTGGGGGCTAGTTCGGCACAGGATAAAGAGCTGGGGTGTGAGGATGGCCAGTGACCTCAATCTCATACAGTCCCTGCATATACCTTCATGACAGGTACAGGGAGAAGTTGATGCTTTTTTAACATTTATTATTTTTGTGTGTTTAACATATGTATCTTCTGTATACTTTTGCTCATATTTGTGGTTCAAGGTGCACATTGTGATATGTGGAAGTCTATGTATACCGGATAGAGGCATTCAGAAGTATGCACTTGTCAACACATCACATGTTTCTTTGAAATTGTCAACTATTGCAGGTATTGGATTTCACTACAGCTGGGTAGAATTGTGTTACAAAAACTGTGGAGGCACTGAAGGGTCCTGTTTACACGAAGTATGATAGGGAATGTTTATCGACTCAATATGCATACAGTAGCAAGCAGCTGTAAGAATTACCAGCATATGAACTGTCAAGTACTTTTGTTCTGCAAGACAGTGGAAGTATTTTGATGATTTCAGTGTTAAATTGAAGTATCACTTTTCTGTGCAGACAGGTTTTAAACATTCTGATGTACCATTGTACTTCAGGAACTTTAAAAAGTGGTGAGAATTGTGTTTTGGACAACTTGAAAGATGTAATGTAAATTTTTGTGTACTTGCACATTAGATATCTGAGCACAAAGAGTTTTATTCTGTTTCATTACTTTCATCAAACATTAATAATACCTTCGTTGTCATTTTACTTTACAAATATTGTGTTGAAACTTTGACATGTTTTGTACGTTTAAGTTCTGGGATAGTGTTTTTGTATTGACTTGTAAAGTAAACTCTCATTAATTTAAAATTGTAGGGCTTGTGTTCAAAAACACATTCATTTTGGCAAGCGCCATTGGAAAAATGTGCATAATTCTGACCTGTAATATTGTGTACGTGTTTTGTGGACAGAGTTTGGTTAGTCTGGACACTGGAGGGTGGATGACTTCCTGTTCCTTCCATACACCTGTTTATCCCTCAGTGTTGTGTAGTAAAAGTCGGTTATTGTCAAAAGTTGACAAACATGGGTTTGAAAAGTAGCACTCCAATTTAGGGCAGGAATATGGGTTAAAGTTTTGCATGCTTGGTGACTAGACGATTCAGAACTGTGGTTTCATTTTAGGGAGGGTTGCCATGGATTAAGTGAATGGTAACTAGACATAAAGTAATATCTGTTTCCTTGTAGGCCATCGTACCAGAACTGTTCATGCTTTTGGTATGGTCGTGTTGGAAATCCTAGGCACCAAAATAGAAGACTCTGGGACTTACACTTGCCGAGCCACCAACAGGTGGGGCAGGGCTGAAATCAGCGTTGAGCTGGAATGTGTTGAAAAGACAAAGGGACAAAAGCCGCAGTTCACATCACATATCCAGGTATGAGCCTGTTAAAAGATTGAACCAGCAGCACCTCAAAAAAGGTATGATAATTGCCTTGTTTCTGTGCACAGAGTGAATAATTTCTTGTTCTTCTGTTTACAGAGTTTGGATGGTCTGAAAGATGGAGACTCAGCCCACTTTGAGTGTACACTGATCCCTGTAGGAGATCCAAACCTCAAAGTGGAGTGGTTCCACAATGGCCAGCCCATAAGACACTCATCACGTATGAAATCTGTATCTGACTTTGGCTTTGTGGTGATGGATATATCTTATCTTCAAAGCCATGACTCTGGAGAATATGTATGCAGAGCCAGTAACAGGTAGTGTATCTGACTGACTGACTGATTGTCATTTCATAGTGAAACTTGCTCCTCAGGTGAGAATGGTAAGGGAATATATTTATTGCAGTATGTGCATTATGTATTTTCCCGCTTAGTCTGCTTATACAGGGGCATTTTTTAATCTGACAACTCGCATTGCTATGTCACTGAGGCCATGTCATGTGATGACAGCACAGTGCTTGCTGCCATTCCGAGTTAGTGTGAGTCAGGTTCACTCAGTTTATTGTACTGCAGTTAATGTTAGATTTTTATCTACCATATTTGAAGAAGGCAGTGGGAATATTTTCCTTTGGCTCCCAGACATGTCTCTTCTATCAGACATGTTCTTCATTGCATGTTGGAGTTCCACAATTTGAGTGAGCCAACAGGAAGTGACAGTGACATTTGTGAGATTAATGTCTGCACAAGTTGTCTACGATTTATTTTGGAGATGCATTTCTAGAAATGGCTGTTAAAACAGTGTGAGAGCACACAGTCCTCGCTGAACCAACTGCTCAGTTCTATATTAGGAGCAGTATTACAGGGTCAAGTCATCTGTGGTGTGACACTGTTGTTGGGTCAGTAGTTATTGATGTTTTGTAGTACAGTAGTGCCTTCGTCTTCAGAGCACTCAAAGACGAGAGCACACTGCTTGACCCTAAAGATGATGGCCCTACCGTCCTTTGAAATATCAGGAACTACATGCTGTACAACAGAAATTTTACATCCCAGAAGATTTTAATCTTTGGGACTCATCAGAATTTAGAACACTGTGTAGCATAATATATTATGAAATTCTTTGTGTCTGTGTGTTGACAGATTTAATTAATTTTGTGTGTCACTTTTTACTGTAGTTTTACATTGGATTGCCTTTTAAAATTTCCTGTTCTATGAATGAATTACAGATATGGCGAGGACTTTACCCGAGCAACTATTAAGTGTGCTGGTAAGGGAGGGGTGTATCTGGATACTCTTCAGCCAGATTCCCTAGCTAGAATCCGAGAACTGGAGGTGGGTCAAGGAGTGCCGTCCCAGGCACCAACGACACCCATTTTGGAACCGCCCAAATTCATCACCCACATCTCTAGTATCACTCAGTTGGTGGAAGGGCAGAGTGCGCATTTTGAGGCCAGACTGACTCCAGTCAATGACCCTAATTTAACGGTTAGTAGTAGTGTTGTTTTTGTTTAATCCTTACCCCATCACTTTTGCTTTGCTGAAATTGCCGTATATGAATATCACTGTGATAGTCTTCATGTCAGTTGTGTCAAGAAGTTGCTAGAAACTTTACTTTTAAGGAAAATAAATTACAAGAAACATTAAAATGTTTACAGTACTGCACACCCTTGTCATTTGTGGGAGATACATTCTTGAAAGTCCCTCTCATATGGTAAAACTGCTAGGATGTTATGGAAATAACAGGGTTGGAAGAACCAGTGACACAGGAAGGGTGATAATTGAAGTACATAGTTTATGATTAATGAGCATGAAAGCATAATTATTGGTGTTTACTGGGATGATGTTGGCATTTATGGCTGAAAGTTGTGAGGGTGACTTGGCAGTACAGAGTTCATTACCTCCTCTTACGGATTGTTGTCTTCAGTCAAATTAATTGTCATGCCAACATTTGCTATAAAGAATTGCAAAGAGTACAGTAAAGGTAGCTACACTTTTTTGGAATGATATTTACGTAGCAGCCAAGATGGTTGGGCAGATATGGGTTGTTGTCTATTGCTTCACATTGGTGCTTGGGAGTGAATGTGTAAGAGCCAGACTTGTATACTTTGAAGCACAGATGTTACCACAGTCATTTTTCTGTGAATAAGCACAATCATGATGTTAAAACCCGTGAACAAGGGACATCTACTGTACAAGATTCAAGTCTTCTGCTTCATTCAGCAAGTGGTTAGCAAAGTTTTGAATGCACTACCCACTCCTTTGAAACACTGGGAATGTTGCAGTGTCATGTCCTGGGAGGCTTGGATCTTTACCACAACCGCTGTGAGAATCCCAAGTGTTGCAGGTCTGCTGTACTTCTAATGCACACGGTTTATTGGAATTGTGAATGCTTTGCTGGACACGGATTTGATATCTCATGATCATGAAATTTTAGTTGCAGTTCTTGTTCACACTGCCACCTTGTTGTTACTGAATTTTGATATACATGTACCTTTAAACTTTAGGTTGAATGGTACTACAATGGCAAGAAACTTCCTCATGGGCATCGTTACCGAACATTCCATGATTTTGGCATTGTGATTTTGGATATTCTTTATTGCTATGAGGAGAACTCTGGCGAGTATGAATGTCGTGCTGTAAACAAAGTTGGTCAGGACTCGACTAAAGCAACACTACGATGTGTCTCAAAAGCAAATCTCATCTTGGACTCCCAGTTGCCGAGGGTAAGATTATTATTTATTCCTGGGTTGGAATTGGGAATAGAGAAATCTGACAGCTCACAACAAGAGAAAGTTAGTTGTTTAAAATCAATAGGTAGAATTTTTTGGCTGTTGTGTCCCATGACATATTTACATCACAAAAATTGTTCGCACATACAGTAAGTTCTCATTTAACTTTGAGATTGCAACAGACATTTTTTTCTGCACAAGAATTAGTTAAAGTATCCAAGAGTCTGGTTGTTGAAGATATGCAAGCTGCCAACAAAAGTGATGCTATTCCAAGTCAAACATTCATGAAAACTCAGGTCACTGAAATTTCTGAACTTTAAAATGAAATGTTGTTGAGGGTAATGTTAAATGAGGACAGCATGTACTGGAAAAGGGATATTATTTTTCCAGTGCTTTAACATGTAATTTTATTAATGGAATGTTTATATAATGAGAATATAAAATGTAGTGTGTCTTTAGGGTAGCATTCAGTTAATAAAGCTGATGCAGCACTCCCTCGTGAAGCCAGAATAATGAAACAGATTGCCACTTGCCAGAATACAGTAGAAGCACAATGATCTTGACTGCACAAGTATATATAGACGCAGACTTGTGGCCATTTACATGTGATGTGAAGCTTGCACAAGAGTATTTTTGTTTTTTTTTCACCCCACCCCCCCCCAATGCAGGGCATGGAAGGAGGTCTTGAGAAGATTCAGACCTTGGAAGATTCGTTGTTCCGTACTCGAGATGAGAGGTCCACAGAAAGCAGAGGCCAAGCTCCTGTTTTCACAGTTCCATTGTCTAACATTGACAGCTTACGAGAAGGAGAGAATGCCCACTTTGAAGCCAGGCTTACACCAACAGATGATCCAAAACTAAAGGTCAGTTGTGTGGAGGTGCTTATTGTGCCCAGTGACGATATGTTAAACTGTTTGGAAAGGTATCATCTTGTTCAGCATAGTGCAAAGTACAGTAAATAAGGTATGAAGTAAAGGAAGATGAAGTGGTCCATGTGCGCACCAATGGGGCATATGGGGGAGTGAGAGTATAGCTCCACTTTAAGTTTGGCACTAGGTGGGTTTAGTGGTCAGTTTCACGCTTCAGCCATGTACCTGTTGAATAGAAGGCTCTATGGGCCCCAGAGACAGTCTGAATGATGTATACTGTACATTGCCATCAGGGATAGCAGATGTTTTTGAGCCTGTGTGGCGCATGGTGAGCAACATTTTTTATTTCTTTAAATTACATTTTTTTAAGGAGATGATACCATGGTAGGCTGTGGCATGCTCATGTGACTCATGGACCATGTGTTGAGAACCCTGCTGTGGATCATGCATGACTTTTTAACAATGTATTTTAATGTTTGCTTCCTAATTCTGCCCATTGCTGCTTTCATCATGCTCACAGGGTGCATTAGACCACACAGTATTAGGTGTGGTCTGGAGCTAATACTGCTTTCTCTGATGTGTGGTGTTGGTATCTGTTTACATGTATATTGTCATTTCTATCTATGTAAGTAAATACATGGTGTATTGTATAGGTGGAGTGGTTCTGGAATGGAAAACCACTGAAAACTGGTTCTCGTTTCCGCACCTTCTGTGACTTTGGCTTCGTCATCCTCGAGATCTCTCCAGTGTACCCTGAAGATTCAGGGGAGTATTCATGCAGAGCTTTCAATGACTACGGACAGGCTGTTACAACGGCATCCATGAAAGTTCAAGGTAGCTGTGACATTTTATTGGGCAGGAAATTTGAAGAATCAAGAGTGCCTCATAGAGCAGAGAGTTGAAAATGTGTGGCAGCTTCTGACAGTGTGGGATTTGATCTTCTCATAGCAATGTTACTGGAGATTGGAGTCTTCTGGGATGTGATGCTGTGTTGTTGGATGTTTGGTTTCTGATGTTTTGAAGGACTGCACTGTCTTCACCTCGATGTCTCTTTGGACTGCTTGTCCCTGAAGATGAATGTACTGTGATCCTTCGATCTTCATACCCAGTGACACAGCATTACATTGCGGAAGAGTTGCTTTTCAAAACCACAAAAATAAACAAAGCGGTAGTTTATTAAACAATCATACATACATTATTAAATGTCACAAAACTACAGGATACAATAATTAGTACATCTTCAAAAGTAAGCTGACCATCAGACTCAATTAACAAACTCTTACTTATAAACCAGGTGTTACCTATAATGCAGAGAGTGAGCCCTTCCTGAGTGTACACAAAGCAAACTCAGAAGACTTGCCCATGACAGGTGGTGTATGTGGTTCCACTGTAGTTATGTATGATGCAATCATCAACCATCCCAAGACAAATGTATTTTAGGAAAAAGTGCCAAACAGTTGAGATGTTTCACGCTTGGAGACCTTAATGACAGTACCCTGGGGATGAGGCCAGAGGATATCACATGCATAAGGGGATGATAATAGGGGTGAACAGCAGGGAAGATGAACATATGCCAGAGGGATGTTTGCTAAATAGTGTTAGACCACTGGTAACCCACAAGCACAATACGCATTGCTTTGTGTATGATCAGGAAAAGCTTGAAGAATGACCTGATGCTTAGCTATATCTTAAGGATTCATGTCTATTGTGTTGTTGCACTGAGTAGCAGGGTTGCTGATTTCTGATGTGTCAAAAGAACATACTGCCTTCGTGGTCGTTGAGGAGTCTCAACCCTTGACGATGAAGGCAGTATGTAGGCGAGTCAAATGGAAGCCTTGGAAATTTTAGCCAGCATGTTTAATGCAGCTAGTTTTGGTAGACCCCTTTGTCATTATTCAGCACAGTCCCACATCTCCCATACACAATACATGCTTGTAATCTACGCTGATGTCTTGCTGTGGCTACAACTGCACATGGTAGGGTCTTGACTTTTTTGTTGCACTTCGTGATTTTCATTTGACTCATTATATTTTATATGACAAAGAGAGGCAGAAGGGTACACTGAGAATGTGTTTGAAATGATCCACAAGGGAGAATCTGAAAGGAGGGATGTGCTTTTTATGACAGAAGGGTTGGAAGTGCCTGACATTCTACTGTGAGATATGCCATGTCTTGCAGGTAAAAGGAGTATAATATTGGAGTCACAACTGCCAAAAGGTATGGAGCGCACAATTGAGAAGATTGCTGAGCTGGAGGGGCTGGGAGCTGTACGTGGCCAGACCTCTCCTGAGGAAGATTCTGGAAAGCCACCTGAATTCATCACAACTCCTGCAGATCTGACACTAACTGAAAATTCATTGGCCCATTTTGAATGTCAGTTGACACCAGTTAATGATTCAAGCATGCGTGTGGAGTGGTTCCACAATGGAAAGCCTCTGTCTGCAGGTTCCCGCATCAAGACCATCAATGATTTTGGATTTGTTATTCTAGAAGTGGCTGGCGTATATCAACGAGATTCTGGTCTCTACACATGCAAGGTATTTTCACTGAAAATTAATTTTACTAAGGTCATGTTATACACAGATCCCGCTGACTGTGGCATCTCTACATATGGACTACTAGGCATTGTTAAGTGAGAAAGTACACAAAAGTTATAAGTTAAATTTAACAGTTGTCCTTGTTCGTGCCATGATGGCGTATGGGGAGAGTAGAGGTTTAGCTGCACTCATTCTTAACCAAAGTACTAAGTGAAAGGTCAGTATGATCATCTTCACACCATGGCTGCTTTACTCTGGGAAAAAGAACTCCAGGATATGGTGAAAAGGAGGCTGGGTGGGTTCCATAGCTGGTCTGGGCAGTTGTGGTTAAGAGAAAGAGAATCGAACACCATGTAGTCCATTGCGCAGCCTAGTCACTGTACCAACTGTGCTCTAATGGCAAAAACTATGTACTCCCAGAACAGCTGTAAATTAATTCACATTTCATATATAGCAGTGATACTCATAAGAACAGAAGGTGCCAAGTGCTGGGTGGAGAAGGAAGACTTGCTGCGGTTATGTGGATTGTTGGGGCCTGTGGAATAAACGTATGACCCCCTTGGAATAACCGTGCAACCTCCCTGATGTCTGTGGCCCACCTGTTGTGAACCACTGCTCTGTTTAATTACTTATTCTGAGGGGAAAAAAATGAGTTCATACATGTTTTTAATACTTCCGTGGTTTACCATGTTGTTCTGTATTAATTGATGTTGCCTGATAGTGTGCTTCATCAGTTGGCGTGTTAAACGTACGGAGACTAGTTAGGCAGTCTGTGTCCACAAATAAATTATGCTGTTTAATTTGTTTTTATTTTAGGCTACCAATCGCCATGGAGAGGCAACTGTGTCTTGTAAATTACAAGTTCGAGGTCGTCAGGGTATCATTATGGAGCCCCAGTTGCCAACTAACTTCCGTACAGGAACAGAGAGCATCCAGAAGCTGGAGGAGGCACTGTACAAACGTGATGAGATATTGTCGGAAGAGGAGAAGCCAGACCCACCAAGATTCACTGTAGAACTGAAGGTTTGTGCACTCTGCATGATCGACATCAGGCATATAAAATCTAAGTCTCATACTGTGCGTGATGTAACCGTGCAGCTGACATTACAATAGCAGACATTCCTGACTCCATTTTATTTGTTGGTATGGACAATTGCTGTACCTTCATTAACCCTTTAAAGACGAAGCGTATCTGTTTTATATAAGGACTCAGTGCGTACCGCGCTGTAAACACTCTCCACTTCGGTTATAAAAACCAGTCTCTTAATGTTTTGTAAGGCAAAAGCTGCTGTTTGTTCTGAGATCCATACAAAACACAAACGCACTGTGAGCACCACATAGAATCTTTTAATGTTAAACCTGGTTGTATGTAAAGTTACCGCTAGGCTTTAAAAGGTTAATTACAGTTATTTATACCAGATATATGTTAAGCAATTACCCCAGTATTTATGCCTGATTTTTAAGAAAAATATAACTCAATGTTAGAGACATAGAGATGTGTGACACACTTATTGTGTGCATTGTGTTTTTCTGTTTTGTCGTGTTTATTTATTTATTTATGTTCCTTTTCTGCTGATTTTATAATTGGTTTTTGTGCTGTTAAGTCAGCATGTAGATAAACAAAACTTGAAATTAATCATATTGAAGTTTTGCATTAAGTAATGTGAATACTGTTCTTGCCTTAATTTCATTAGAAGTTAAACAGAAATTCGGACACTGTGGAAGTATTAAATGTTCTGATAATCAAAGTTTTGGGAACGATATTAGTATGTTAAGAAGTCTTTTCATCTTACAGGACATTGCGGATGTGCCCGAGGGTGGTGCCATACACTTTGAATGCAGAGTGGAGCCAGTTGGTGATTCTACAATGCGTATTGATTGGTTCCACAATGGACGTCCATTTGCAACTGGTTCTCGTGTTCATATGCTCAATGATTTTGGTTTCATTGTGCTAGATATGGATTATACATATGCTCGGGATTCTGGAGAGTACATTTGCAGGGCCACTAATAAGTGGGGATCAGCCATGACCAAGGCAACACTTACATGCAAAGGTATGTGCATCATGTTTATTTCTGCCTTTCACACCTGTCAGCAGACCATGAATAGCAGCTTCATACCTGACAGTGGGTCAGATGCAGGTTTACAGTACATTACTCTTATTCACAGTCATTTACTGTAATTTATTCCCATTACAGCCAAGCGTGATATTGTCCTTGACTCACAGTTGCCAGAGGGAATGAGTGGAGAGAAACTGAAGGAACTGGAACGTGGACCAGTGAGTCATGCTCTTCCTGAGGAAGCTCCACTGTCTCCACCAAAGTTCATCACCCAGGTTTGTTTGAGCTATATGTATGTTCATTGTGGAGTTTTTGAGACTGGATGCACATTTGTTTGCCATTCTGTAGAGACAGGCCTGCACATTATCAAATTGTTGACGGAAGTATAAAAAAGTATGTCATTGTCTTTCCTGAATGGAATGTGACTGAAATCCTGTTACACTGATGTGTGTGCATAGCTTGGTTACAACCTAGAGTGTGAAAGGAATATGAGTCAAGCAAGGACAGATACAGGGAGTGAATGTGACAGCAGCAGAGTCATATCCCTTTCTGAAAACATGAGCTTGTGCTTGTATGTCAGTACATTTTTGTTATTTCACACTGGCCCTTCTGACAATCAATTTCATACAGTGTGCACTATTTCATGTCCGTGACTATGATAACTGTGTGGTTTCGTAATTTAGACAGTGCTATAGTACAGTATGAGTGTCCTGGGAAGAATAATGTTTTTGTCCAGGTAATGTCAGTTAACACAGAATGATCTGTGCTGTATTACTGCTTGTACCCATCTAATCTGACACCTCTGTAGTCCCCACGCAGGCTGGTCCAAGTTAGTGACTGACATCTGTTCTTTATTCGGTGCCATAAAATTGTGTTTGGCACACTACCGTGATGATGTGAGTAGCTATAATTGCCCTATCGTGCTGTAGACTGTGCAAGATTACCTTATGTAAAAGATACCTGTAGCACTCCCTCTGATCTGAGATATTGTCATAGTACAGTAAACATGATAAGAAAAGTTTATGTATTTGCATTATTAATTATTAATTGTTAATTATTATTAATTGGTACCTGTGGTTTGTAGATTGAGTCAGTGGGTATTGGTGAAGGAGAGCCTGTTCATTTTGAGTGCCGTGTAGAGCCAAAAACAGACCCCAGATTGAGAGTGGAATGGTATCGCAATGGCAAGCTCCTTCCGACAGGACACCGTTTCCGTACCTTGTATGACATGGGATTTGTGTCGCTTGACATTTTGTATGTGTATCCGGAGGATTCTGGTGAATATGTCTGCAGGGCCGTCAATGATCTGGGAGAGGATACAACAAGGGCTACCATCTCATGCAAACGTGAGTGGCTTGCACCAGTTTTACTTGTACATGATAACTAAAAGTGTATCAATTTAATGATACAGAGCAAGAAACAAGTGTAAATGTGAATTATTTTGTACTGTTAACATCATGTGGGTTAACAGATTAGTAAGTTTAACACTGAAGGGAAATTTTAAGGGCACTTTAACATTTTTTTACTGTGTTTTGAGTTAACAAGCTGTAGCAATTAACTGTGCTTTTTATTAGTTGATAGCACATTATTTCTGATATTCGTTTCTGGTTTTATCGAATGTAATTGAAGCAAAAGATTTATTCTACTTCATTGTGAAGTATCGCTTTCTTGCTGTGCAGTGTGGTATTGCATGAAGTGGTATACAAGTTTTGTTGGGCCTTGTATTAGCAGGCTGTTATTGAAGTGATGATTTGTTTATAATTAATACAGCTGCGCTATTAATGTTATGGCTTAGAAGTTCGTTGATGTAGATTTTATGTGTATTTAATTTTCAGTTTTAGTGTTCCCAAATCACAGTGTTAAATTTCCTCTGTTTATCGTTTCCCCTAGCACAGTGTTCTTATCTATCCACTCATCTGTTCACACATTCCCTTTCCTTGAGAATCTTTAAGAGGAATTTCACTGTATTATAGTAAATTCTACATCACATTTGGATAATATACTTATTTTATGTTTATAAAATAAGCAGTGGAAATAAAGTTGAAGAAATAAACTTCTGTTTGTTAATGTTCCGTTTCAGAATATAGTGCTTTTATCATGAACAGTTGGACTCAGCTGTTCAAGATGAAAGCACTATGTTCCTTTGAAACACCGGGAAGTACTAACCCAGCAACACAGTGTCACACCTCAGAAGACCTCATATCTCAGAAATTAACTTACTGTTCATTTCAAATAGTAATCTTTAATTTCCTACTATTGTTTTCAGAGTTGCCGACAATCATACTTCAGAATCAGGTCCCAAAGGGAATGAAGAAGTCTGAGGCATTGATGCAGATGGAAGCAACTATCAAGAAGTATACATCAGAAATATTCTTGACTGAGGATGACCTGTATGATGTTGAAAAGAAACAGCCACCTCGGTAAGCCAAGGAAGTGATGCACAATCAGTGTCTTTTGTGCACTTATAATACTTTGTGTCTGATGCTGTAGCACACTTCAGCCCTTGTATTTATTGTATTTTGTCTCTGGTGCTGCAGCCAACTTCAGCCCTTGTATTTGTTGTACTTTGTCTCTGGTGCTGCAGCCAACTTCAGCCCTTGTATTTATTGTACTTTGTCTCTGGTGCTGCAGCCAACTTCTGCCCTTGTATTTATTGTACTTTGTCTCTAGTGCTGCAGCCAACTTCAGCCCTTGTATTTATTGTACTTTGTCTCTAGTGCTGCAACTAACTTCAGCCCTTGTATTTGTTGTACTTTGTCACTGGTGCTGCAGCCAACTTCAGCCCTTGTATTTATTGTATTTGTCTCCGGTGCTGCAGCCAACTTCAGCCATTGTATTTATTGTACCTTGTCTCCCATATTTTTAAACTTGTAGCTTTTGAGGATTATTAGTGTGACACTTGAATATTTGTGGCACCATTCCTGCCACCATTGTTAGCAAACTAGAATCAACTGTACATGAGCACAGGCAGCAGTGTAATCATATTATGTATTTTTTATGAATTTATTTTTGCTGTAGGTTTGTAACTCAAATCCAAGATCAAACGTCATTAGTTGAGATGCAGTCAACTAAATTTGAATGTCAGTTAGCACCTGTTGGGGATCCACATATGAAAGTTGAATGGTTCTTCAATGGAAAACCTCTTCCTCACAGTGAGTAAAGAAGTTAATAGGAGGACACACACACACAATTTCTTTCTTTAAGATATGGTGTACAAATTTATTCCAGTGGAATGTTGCTTCATAATGTGCACTTCTATTCTCATTACGCAGTAGGATCAGGAGTGTTGTTATGGCTGTGATTATGGTGGCACATGGATCTGTGGCATGCTTGGCATGGAACAGAAATATCTATCGGGTTTGATGGGAAACCTTGAAGTAAAGAGACTATGTTGACATACGCGTGACGGGGAGGACAGTATTAAAATGATTCTAAAGGAAATAGGGTGGGCTGGATTCTTCTGCTGAGGACAGAGATCAGTAGCATCCCCATGCAAACATGGTAATGACCCTTCACATTACATAAAATGTTGTAACCAGCTGCAGAACTGTTAGCCTCTGATGAATGAGTCTTCTTCATATAAGTAGTTATCAAATATATTTGTATATAATAGGCCATAAAATGTGGTGTATTCAATGAGAGGCATTCTTTTTACTCTATTCTTTCATCCCACAGAAAACCGATTCACACCTATTTATGACTTCGGGTATGTGGCCATGAACTTTGGTTGGGTGTATCCTGAGGACAGTGGTGAATATCTGTGTCGAGCCACCAACCTGTATGGCATGGATGAAACTCGTGCCATTATTAAAACTGCTGGCAAGCCTGGCATTATTTATGAATCACAACTTCCAAAAGGCATGAAGAGTATTGAAAGAATCAGAGAGATGGAAGCAGCCTGGCAAATGTGAGTAACATGAATATTCGCCGAGAAATTCGTAATGTAGGCTCAACAGGTTGTTCTCCTTGGTGACTCACTAAGTTGTCCCCCTGTCTGCATCATAAGGAAAGCTGGAAACTTTGGATTTAAAATGGGTCCTAACACATGTGTATATGTAACATTATGTAAATGCTGTGTATGAGTGGCAGCAGTTGAACATGAGGCTTGCATTGTGGTTGCTGTAATTGCAATGGTCTGCTGTAAACAGGAAATGGTCAGTAGGATGATGGGCATACACTTGTCTTGGCTTTGCTTCTGGAGGCATTTTGCTTGGTGATACCAATTATGTTATGATTTTAAAAATGGGACCTTTTTTTGAGTTTACCAACTCTATTCAGTTTATGTTATATGGAGCTAGTGAATTATGAATACTGACACTTTGCAGCGTTGATTGTTCATGGGCTGTTTTTATGAAGTGTATCGAGAAATTAAATAAAATGTCAGTTTTAATGTCCATACTGAACAAATGTAAAGGTGGTTAGAAAAGGTCATGTCAGTTCTAGTGGCGTGCTGTTTTAGTGGAAGTTGTGTGCTGCTGAAAGTGCTTAGCCTCCTTCAGTTCTGATGGTAAATGAGTAAAATTTGGTACTTCTAGCTGTAAGCATGTTATTTTTTATTGGGTAGTTTCATTATCAAAGGGTGTGTTTGATGCTTAATGTTATTTTAAGTACAATTTATTTGGAGACTCCTTTCTTGTGGGATGTGATACTATGTCATTGGGTGAATAGTTCATCACATTTTGAAGGCACTGTGGCCATCTGCTGCAAATCACTGATAGCTTTTGTTGCATGTGTAGTGTTCCAGAGGAAGTTGTAGAAGATCTGAAGCCAAAACAAGCACCAGCATTTGTTACAAAGCCAGAACCATTCACTGTCACAGAGGGAGAAATGGCTCGATTCTGCTGCCGTGTAACTGGATATCCCAAGCCTAGAGTTATGTGGGTTGTAAACGGACATACCGTGGTCAATGTAAGAGACTTTGCTTGTGTTGAGTGAGTGTAGGGTTCTGTGCACCTGCTACTGCTCTAGGCAGTAAGTTTCAATTCTGACTTAAGTTAAACAGAATGTTGATGTCACCTTCTTTTGAAAGATTTTTGGCAATTTAATCTAAGTGGTGGTATCAGTGGAATTTGTGAAGGTTTTTTTCAAGTTCAAGAAGGCCTTGAAAAATTGCGTTTGTGTACTGCACTTTTCATTGTAAATCAGGTAGTCAAGCAAGCAGGCCAGCCAGTCAGCCAGTCAATCAGTTGGTGAGTTAGTCAGTGTAATGGCACTTTTCTTTTAGAAATTGCTGATGTTGAAGTAACTAAGTAGACATTTTCATGATCACATTTAAGAGATGGTTACTTTGCATATGACCTAGACAACTTTCATTCAGTTTTAATACAAACTGCTCCAAGATTTCTGAAGGCAGTGTATGTGACATGTCATGATACCATGTACCAAAACATAAGTGCTTTTGTCTTTAGCTGTACAGGTGCACAGGTACTTGACACTCATCATGTGTACATATGTTTATGGAAGTTGAGTTAAAGAGCAGTAATGCCAGAGAGTATGTCTGCTTGTCTTCTGGGATGTGACACTGTGTTGTTGGGTATTTTTTGACATGTTGAAGGAATCTATTGCCTTCATTCACAGTATTTTCTATTGTGAAGAACCACTTATCCAATGATGGAGCGTCACATCCCAGAATACTGGAATCCTCAATTATACTGTCATAAAAACCTCAAAACTAGCAAAATAACTTCTTATTACAGGGTACAAGATACAAGTTAACATATGATGGTATGTGGCATTTGGATATACCAAAGACTCGGCAGTATGACCATGGGAAAGTCGAGGTGATCGCCCGCAACTCAGCTGGAGAGGCTGTTGCAGTCACAGATCTAACAGTGAAACCCCGGCAGGATGATTATCGTAATGTTCTGAAGAATTCTCCAAGGCGTAAGTCAACCTGTTGCTGGTTAAATCCCATGATCTCTAATGAAGTTTTATATTACAGGAAATGTAGAAATGAGGCATGTTTTCTGCACTGTTTAGTATGAAAATATCGAGAGATGGTTGTGAGAAACAAGCTGGTGGTGGTGTTGCAGAGTCTGTCTCATATTGGAATCATCTGTCGACAATTTCACTGTGCTTAACAGTGAGGAAAGTTGCACATGACTACTGGTTGTAATCTTCATTGCAGATTCTGCAGATGTTCCTGGTTCCAGATTGTCAGTTGGTACTTTTATATTATGTACAGTATTTAAACATAAAACATAAAAACCAGATGTATATACTCAAATCACTTCTTAAACCAACAAATTATGACATAAAATGCTATGCTAACAACACTGAGTTTATCTAAACCAGAGTTTTACACTGCTTTCCTTTACACTTGATTTGAAAGTGCATTCCATTAATGAGGTCCAGTACTTCAGTCATACTGTAGTTCCAGGATGTTGGTTTGAATAGTAGCTTATGTGACAGTGTGTGTGCTTATTCTGTTCTTTTAATGGAGTGCACTAGCCTATTATACTAACATGCACATGAAACACAGCCTGCACAATACACCCAACACAGCCTTGCCCATCCTTCTTCCCTTGTGTCTGCTTCGCTTAATGGTGGGGGCAGATTGAACTGAAACACCCGTTTGCTTCGGATGAACGGTGAGCTAACCGATCAGAGTGATGACTTCTTTGTGTGTCTTCACGCTTCCAAACAGGGATTTATAATCAGGTATGGAGTTTTATGAAACTGTTTTTGTTGTGTTTTTCTCTAGATTGTCACATTTTTACAACTTTATTTTACTGTAGAATTTATTCAATAACATCCCAAAACCTTATTTTAATTAATATGTTTTTTTTTGCATGTTTCTTCTTTCAAAAGATTAGAGATTGAGAAGGTGTGCATGTCCTTCATTGGTGTCTTCACATTTCACTCTTTCCTATGGCTAGATCATTTTATTTACTTTATAAAGCTGCATGTCACTAACTCTATAAACTGAACCATTTTAAAATGGACAATTTTGTTCCACATTTATGAAGAGTGGTATGTATTTTAAGATGCATTCCAGGATTGCTGTATAAGACATAGTCTCCTAAAAAAGCAGTCTTCTTTCTGTTATGCATTGTGATCAACCACTGATTTGTGTATTACAGCTTTTTTTCCTTGTTAGTCACACCTGCCTCATGTATGCACTTTGTATGGGAGTCAGTATAGCTCAGTTGGTATAGCGACTAGGCTGTAGGCTGGATATCTGAGGAACTGTGGTTCGATTCCTAACAGGAGCATCAGATTTTTCTGTTTTCCAAACATCCAGACTGCTTCTGGAGCCCACCTAGCATCCTATTCAGTAGGTGTAGGGGGATAGTCCCCTGGGGGTAAAAAGGCTGGGGTGTGAGGCTGACTACTCACCCCATGTAGGGGAGCTGTGCCTTCACTCCCACATTTGTCTTCATGGTGTGCAGAGGCGCTGTTTTACCTTTTTATGAGTTCATTACTGTCATCCAGGAATTTAATAATTTACATGTAGTCTGCAGTAAATGATTACCCAAAGGGAACTGGCATCATCATCACAGTTATACTTCTTAACTGATATGAGAACACTTTCCATGCTAAACATCAGCATGATGTGTGTTTAAAAACGTGAACCTAAATGTCAAAATCCCATGAGTGTGTTTGTGTGGTGCAGCGTGGTATGACTATGAACTCACACAGTATCAAAAGGAACGTCAGGAGACGGAGCTGGAACGGATATTTGAAGAACGTAGTGCATCAGCACAGCAGGTGGATATTGGTGAGCATCTGGGCAAACAGAAACTGATCAAGGAACCTGAAACAGAGTGGCAGCAGACAGTGAAAAAGAAGAAGGGTGAAGAATACTATTCTAAATTGAAGGAGGTACAACTCGTTTCTCTGCATTTGCATTTTCACAGATTTTAGTTGTATTGTAGGCCATACTTTTTGTGCTATCATAAAGATGTCTGGAGTTGGAGGCTGTTAATTATAGCAGTATTAGCTGTTCAGTGCTGGCGTTTACACTTTATGACTCTTAGTTACCCATATGTCACCAGCCTCTTTGCCTTGCAGTGCATGAGTGAGTTTTGCAGAGTTTAAGTTTAAAATCTGCCACTCTGGGCAGCAGTTCGAATTTAAACTCCAGCATCACTGAGTAGGGGGACAGGGATAGTGCAGTTGCCGTAGTGACTAGGTTATGTACTGGATGGACCAGAGTTTAGGTCCTGGTTGGATAAGATATTCTCACCCCTGAACACATCCAGACTGTCTCTGGGGCCCACCCAGCCTCCTCTACAGTGGGTACTGGGGTTGTTTCATGTGGGTAAGGTGGGCAGAGTGTGATGTTGACTACTCACCTGTATCTAGCGCGAGGCTGAGACTGAGTGGAACTGTATGTGTGCTCCCCCTGTGTGCTACCATGGCATGTATGGGACAACTTTGCTTTTCCCTTTATATTATGGAGTGGTTGAAGTGCTGTTATTGCTGGAATGTAGAGATTTTTTCAGAGATTGGACTGATTAACTGTCTGGAGTTTGTTCAACGTCCCTTGTTTAAAATGAGGAAGATCAAAACATTTTGCAACAGGGTTTAGTCCCTGTCCTCAGTCAGAAGGGTGTGGGAAGGACCTATTCAGTTGGCCTTGATCATTTTAAGCTGCAGTTATTAATGGTCCATTTTGAACATTAACTTCGTAATAAATAAATTTCAACCTTAGAGAAAATAAAATTCTGTTAATACTCTGATAACGGAAGTATCGTGTTAAGAATTCAAGCTCCAGTAATGAAGCTCTTGTGGAGTTCATTATGTGGGTTCTGAATTGAGGACTCTGATGATTGAGATGGAGTCAGTCTGTGAAATGCTGGTTAATTTGAAATGTCTGACATAGCTGTCAGTCTGAGAGTATTTTATCAAATCCAGGAGCCACAAAAGCTTCAAGACATAGAAAATGCAGTTTCACAGTGAGCTGTTGATTTAACATTGGTTGTGCAGGAGATGTTTGGGCTCTTGTGTGATGAAATTCAGTTACGAGGAGTAGTGATAACAGGACAGATAGCCAGCTGTCTTAATCCACTTATGTCAGGCTTAAGAGTTACGTTTCATTTATTATACATTTGTAACTTTCTTTTCGTAATAAAATTATGGATGCAGTCCTGCTTGTTGCCTACAACAGAGTTATTTATAAAAAGGAGAAATCTCATAAGGTAATCAGTTGTTAAGCTTTTAAACAGCTATGTTATTTGTTTTCAGTTGGAGGATGAGCAAGTGGTCAAGGAAACAAGGCTACGGGAAACATCACATCAGTTTGCAATTCCAGGCGAAAAAGTGATACAGAAGTCTCTTGCTAAAGGAATGGCCCAGAGTTATGAGGAAAAGCTGTGAGTGACATGTTGAACTGATGAAAATCAGCTTTTGAATCTAATTCTTTATCTGAACAACTAATTTTTGTGTCTGATTTTAGGGACAAGAAAGAAGAAATTCCTGCATCTCCACAGCTAGTTAGACATGCAACAGAAAAAGCAGTTGACTCGCAGGCAGTGACTGAAACTTCAGAAACGTCTGTCGATTCGCAGAAAGTACGTGGAGGATTCCCGCCACAACCGTCTGAGTCAGCAATCCATGGACGAGAGGTCCATGTTGCGAAGCAGAAGCAGACTCAAAAGGAAGTATGTACTAACATGGTTCTTCAGTGTTTGTTGCACACAGTGCAGAGAAGTGCCTTGTATAGTGCAGTGGTTTTAAAGCTTTTTGAATTCTCTCCTGAACATGATATATATTATCAGTTTAAGAAATGGGGTACAGTGAACTTGGATTTTATGTAAGCTTAAAGAAATTGTGAGCAAATGGAATTACTTACTGGGATGTGTTATGACACATTTATGCCCCAGCTTCCTGTTCATTGCATGCCAGGGACTCCTTCCTCTGGGGTAAAGTAACTGGGTTCAGAAACTGACCAGTCACCTCCATGTAGTGCCAAAGTTAAGAATAAGTGGAGCTGTACCATTGCCCTACCATATGCCTCAATTGCATGCAGGGGGAGAACTGTTTCCTTTCCTTCTACATGTATGTCTTGGGTGAGATTTATTAAATTTTACCTTGTTCCAGTACTGAAACATTTCTTTTTCATTTCCAGGTAAGGGGGGATGTGGAAATAACCCGTAAGATTACAGCAACAGAAACCACAGAAGTAGAACATAAAGCAAGAACTCAGGAGCGAGTTGTACAGGGTCAAGTGGTAAGTTTCCAAATTTCCCGAGGTTGCAGGAGACTAGTACCTTTCACTTGTGAACAGTCAAAATTCAAGAAATTCATGGACAGTGTGTGATTGGGAGTGTTTCGAGTGAGTATGAAGCATTGGTAGAATGATACAGACAGGTGAAAACTGAAGTACCGAGAGAAAAACCCACCCGACAGCTATTTTGTCGGCTACATATCCCACATGGACTGGCCTGAGCTTGAACCTCGATCTTAATGAGGAGAGGCCAATAACTAACCATGTGAGCCATGGCACAGCTATCCCACTGTGTCATGATGTATGTTATTTTTTTAATAGAATGTCTAATTAGTACCATAACTTATTTTCAGAAACCAAGTAAACCACCATTTTTCACCAAGAAGATCCAGCCATGTCGTGCTTTTGAGCAGTCACAAGCCCGATTTGAAGTTGAGTTTGACGGTGATCCCCTGCCAACAATTAAATGGTTCCGTGAAGACTTCCCAATTCAAAGTTCACCTGATCTGCAGATCCACACATTTGGCACAAAGTCAATATTGATTGTGCGTCAAGTATTTATGGAAGACTCAGGTGTATTCAGTGTTGTGGCTGAAAACAGAGGGGGTTCAGCCAAGTGTAGTGCCAATCTGGTGGTGGAGGAACGCAGAAGGCATGGCAGAGGTGGTGTGATTCCACCAAGTTTCCTCACCACAGTCCAGGACACCAACATTGCAGTTGGACAGCTTGCTAGATTCGATGCCCGTGTGACTGGCACAAAGCCACTTGATGTCTATTGGCTGAAGGTGAGAACAATTAATGAGTTTTTATCAGGTAGGGACATTAACACATTAAGTAACTGTTCTTATACAGTGAAATGCTCTTGAGAAATGTCATAGTATACCAAGGAATCCAAACCTTCTTTATACAAAAATGTCTTAAAAAGGATGGGTTCAAAAAGCATATGAAATTTGTTTTAGTGCTGTGTATACACATAAGTACAGTACAAGTACATTGTAGTATTGAAATTATTAAAATTACACGTATATTTAAAGGGAAAAAAATACAGGAGAAGCCAAAAGAAGGTAGTACATGTATAGTGATTATACAGTGACATGATGTATTTCAGTTCTTAGGAAAAGCGTGTGTGTTATGAATTACTGACTGATACGTATCATGTCACTGTAGGCTCACTGCTTCTTTTGTTACAGAAGTACAGAAGTCATACCTTCCTGCTGAATTACCCCACATCAGTATTTTGACACTAGATGTTTGTACGTATAATGTGCAGTGTGATGTTCAAAATGCCAAGTGTTACATAATTAAGTCTGCTCTTATGCAACCCCCACTTAATTCCAGTCTTCTACAGATCCCTATGGGCATTTAATCATGCAGAAGAATTAGTTTTCCCTCACATTTCAGCGACATCGTGCAGTTTGAATGGGTACCTTTCCTTACTTTAAATTGCACCTAACTAATACTTTTTCATGGAGATTAGTTGTTGTTACATTGTTGTTTGATTGTGTGTTCCAGAATGGAAAGAAGATAACATCAGACATACGTTACAAGACTCTTGAAGAAGATAACACTTACACACTGCTCATTATCGAGGCATTCCCTGAAGATACTGGAAAATACGAGTGTGTTGCAATTAACAGTGCAGGTGAAGCTCGCTGTGATGCGCAGTTGTTGGTGCAGCAGCCCTCGTCTGCTACTCCAGGCAAGGCACAGCCATCTAAACCAGCCACACCGGGCACCGAACAAGCTCCCAGTATTGTCGAACCACTCAAGGGACAAGTAATACGGGAGGGTCAAGCTGTTGCTTTCAGATGCAAGATCTTGGGCAGGCCAGGTGAGAAGTGCTCTTTTGTTTTGTGTACAGTTATTGTTATTTGTCATTCAGCCAGTAGGCATGGGTTTGCACAAGCAAACACCACATTGCCGTTTCTGCAGACAAATGTAATCAGATGAAATTCATGTGTATGGATGGTTAGGCTTTGCAGATGAAGTTTGTCTGTATGGTTGGTTAGGCTTTGCAGATGGAAATAACGAGATGAATGAGACAGAATAAGTGTAAAAAATACAGTGCATTTTGTTGGTGATTTTACTTGTGATACAAATAATGCACGGTGAGAACAAAGTGGGAAAAAAAAACGAGATGAAGTTCGTCTGTATGGTTGAATAGGCTCTGCAGATGGAAATAACCAGATGAAGTTCGTCTGTATGGTTGTTTAGGCTCTGCAGATGGAAGTAACCAGAGGAAATTCATTCATATGGATGGTGAGGTTCTGTAGAGGGAATTATCCATAGTCTAAGAGTATATGGTAAATTCAAGTCAACGTGATTGAATTAAGTACTTGAATGTAAAATTCAGATTTCATTTTGACAGTCCAAAATTTTGCAGTAAATTGGTATTTTTGGGTCGTTGTGTAAATATGAATTGTGATGAAGAGATTGATGGTCGGTAGGTGTCCTATGCAAATAGACAGGACATGCATGTTAAAGGTGTGTGATGCAAGGTGTACACAGGATATTTAAAGGACATGTGGAACATGCTCAACGACTAATATGCATGTACATTTCTGTTTCAGTTCCTGACATTAAATGGTTAAAAGGGGACAAGGTGATAAAGCCATCAAAATATTTCCAAATGCAGAAAGAAGGTGATGTGTATACACTACGTATTTCTGAGGCTTTCCCAGAGGATGAAGGAGTCTACAAATGCATAGCAACAAACCCTGCAGGGGATGTGACCCTCTCTGCTGAACTGCGTGTGCTTGGTGAGGATCACTATTACCTTTAGCCTTATTATTGCAGTAGGCTTATTAATGTTGTGGGTTAGATTATTTTGCATTCTACATTCAGTGTTTATGGTACAGTTTTAATACTTTCTGTGCCCTCGTAGCAGACATTGTGGTTTTAATTTCTAATAACTATAGATATATAATTATTTTGGAACGTTGTTTATGTCTGCACGTGTGTGTGTGTGTGTGTGTGTGTGTGTGTGTGTGTGTGTGCATGCATACACTGGCCAGCCAATTCATATATATGTGAGACAGGGAGGGTGAAGACATGAACACACGGTACAACAGCTGCTGTATTTCATGTCTCTCAGAAGTCGTCATACTGTTTGATACCAAATTATGTTTCTTCTTGTAGCTGATACAGTGTTCCAACAAACTGTGTAGTAATAAAAGCTAGTGCAGGTCCCTTTCCCTAGGAGGCTTACCGGTACACACACACCAAAAAGCTTACCATCGCCCTTTGCATACTTGCATTGTGTGGCATAAATCTAACGCTGGCTTTTGAACCTCAGTGTTTTAATGTAGCTGTGGACTTTGCCTGGACACTGTGCTTGCCCTAATACCTTTTCCAGTCACTGTTGTCAGCTCTTCTGTGACAGATCTCTATCCCAGAGCCACCTTTGCCAAAGGTGTTTCTGCATAACTGCAGTTGAGGTGGACTGTGCAGCTGCTACCACTTTATAATTGCATCAGTAATGCTTTTACCCTAATTTTAGTAATGGGAACATTCCCTTCTGTTTTCCTTGCACATTTCTTGCTGGGATGATGTCCTGATCCAGATGAAATTTGACTCTTGTAGGCTGTGACACTGTATTTGATGAGTGGTTCCTGAAGTTTTTAACGCTTAGATGTCTTCATTTTCAAGGGTCATGTTGTCAAGAAGAAGGACTGTGCTTTCAGTTCAGGATGAAAGCATATGATCCGTTGAAATGTCAGGAACCTTCGTCCAGCAACATGGTGTGACATTGCAGTAGAGTTAAACCCCGTTCGTGTTGATTAATTGGTCATATTACCATGACAAACTTTGATTGGTTCCCTGTCAGTATGTACCCCTCTTGAGGGACAGGATGTAGCAGCTGTGAATTTGGTCATGTCAAAATCTCTCTGCTTGATATTATTTCTCAATCTGTAATGTACATGTGTATTGAAGGTTAACAAGGTTATGCATTATTATGCTACTGTTCAATCATACTGACACTGAATGTTTTGTGATTCCACAGCTCCTGAGACACAAGAAGTGACCCCAACTTTGACCCCAATGCGTGATGTCATTGTATCTGAGGGAAGTCCAGCACAATTCAGAACTCAGGTTTCAGGAAAACCACAGCCAACCATTCAGTGGTTGAGAGATGGGCTTGTAATTCCACAGTCTGCAGACTTTCAGGTAGGAATACATCTTGGAATGTGTGAAGCTGCTTTCTTTCTTTATTTTTCATACTAGTTGGACTTGTATTTCATAAAGCTAAGTGTGATTCTCTAACACTTCAGACATTTAGAAAATGCTAATAATTACTTCAATATACATTACAGTTTCTGCCACTCATTCAGAGTGTAAAAAAATAAATACCTTTTACTGAAGGCCATGAAATGTGACATGACCAAGCAAACTGTGCAGCTCGTGAAGGGAAGGTGGGCACTGATAGTGTGCCAGGTTAGCACGAGGGAGTAGTGTTGGGGCCATGCACAGAATGCGTGGCTAAGAATTGAACAAGATTGTGGGCTGTAGCACACCCTTTATTTGTAATGACAGTTACATGTGGTAGGTGGTAGTTCCATGATGATGAGAATTTTTATTGTTCTATTTAAAACATTGTGTCAGGTACATTGATACCTGCGTAGAGAGGTAGAGAAGAAGCAACAGGTTTATTTGTGGTTTAGGAAAGGGTAAAAGATGCAGCTGTTTTTGTCTGGAGCTCTAACCTAGAATTTTCATAGGGGGACCCACGAAAATTATCGCAATCTGTAGGATGTTCAGGTCAATCTCAGACCTCCAGGAAGATATGCATCCTAGTGAAGAAGTCCTCTATGTACTAAGCAGTCATGGGCATGGTGAAAGTTACATTGTTAGCCTACTTGAAAGAATGACGAGTTGGCATACCATGCTGTCTGTTTGTGCCTCAGAAATCTAACTAAGAATGGAGACTTGGGTGAATTGCAAGTGCACATCCTTTGGTCCATTTGACCATTCCTGCACACAGAATTCATTGCTGGGCTATGATGCCGCGATTGTGTAGCAGTAAGAGGGACTGTGCTTTTGAACCCTGAGTGGTTTGGTTGCGTAGGCTTGTCATATTGCATTGGAGGCCAGGTGGAGTGTGGGGTGGGCCCATCTTTTAATTTTACCCTGACTTCTGCTTTAAAACTCAGGTAAATTACAGTAAACCTCAATTGGGCTAGCTAGAAAGTGCTAAGCACAGTTTCCTTTGTCATTATGGCCTCAACTGGCCTGCTGACTCCACTTTTGACTGAGACCTTGGGCAACTTTGGTCAGTTCCCAGTCAGCACAAGTGTGTTCCAAGATGCCAAACCAGAGGGTTTCCTGCATTAGCCAAGTTTGAGTTTACATCATCAGTTATTGCTCTGATATGGTTGGTGAAAATTAAACCTCCAAACCCTTGTGAATTTGCTTGTTACTAATGTACCACAGTATATTTGTCACACATTCACCTTTCTGACATGGGTGGAGGCAGCAGACCTTCAGGTAACACATGCATAATCCATCACAGGATGAAGGATGTGCTTATGCAGCATTACACCATATGTGATGGACTGGCAACTTCTTGTGTTACAAAGAGGGCCTTATATGCCAAGGCTTGGGGCTGCCTTTTTTCCAACCTGATTCTTGTGGTTTGACCAGGTGAGCTGTGTATTGAGGGTCACTCCAAGATACTGAGGTCTGTCAGCCAGCTTGGCTGGGGTTTGTGGATGCATGTCCGGTTTTTACAGACAGCATTGTGATGCTATTCAAGCTGCTGTTGACAATCATCCAGTTCTGTAACCAGCGCTAAAGGCTGTTATGGAGAGTTCTTTTATAGATTTGGCAGCGCATAATGTGTGGGAGGTGACATCCTGTTTGGTCAGACGACAGACTGCAGTGCTGACTGATAGGGGTGCTTCATTGCAGTAGTGAAAATGGTGATAAAAACAGTTTTCTGGGAACGGGGGTCATGGCAAGGGTTTGAACTGGGGGAGGTGGATAGACTTGAGTCATGCTACTCCATTTTTCTTGCATATGATGCAGTGTCTGTGGCCAGTTGGTGTGAGCAAGCTTACTGAACTTACTGAAGTCGTCCAAGAGGGCTGTAGATGGAGGCGTTGGGTAGCTTTGAAACATCAGGAGCCACTCACCCAGTGACATAGCATCATATCCCAGAAAACCTGAATCCTCAGAAAAACCACTATGAGAATCTGAAGTCTTGCATGCTTGACTTTGTGTTATGGTTTGTCTGTGTGAGTGTAGGTCACCGATGGTGGGAACATACACATTCTGACAGGTTTATAACAGGTTTAAATTGTGGCTAGTTTGTCAAAACAGCTGTTTTAATGTTGAAAAAATATACACACGTCAACTTGTATTAATGCATTGGATGTGTATTGTAATGGGTCTCTCTTAGACTGTCCCACCAAGCACTATACTGTCACACCAAGCACTGTAGGTTTATCACATAGAAAACTTGCATTCATCAGCACATTCTGTGACAGATGCTGTGCTCATGGAAACTCTGTGTTCTTAGGTAGGTTACAACCGAAATTATATCATATTCTGCTAACTGCCCCAGTTTCTGTTGTTACACCATTTTAGGCATTTTTTATGAAGTAAATATAGAACACCTTATGCAAAGACTATATCCATCTATCTGTTCGTCTGTTTGTGACCTGGTATCAGTGGCTAAACCATTTTTTGAAAAGCAGTGTAGGAGTTCTTTATAGAAGTTGTCCAATAAGCACTACTGTACTGGCAATTGGCACAGTGAGGCTCAAATGAATTTCTACATGTATGTTCCATATTTGTTGACTGATTTGGGCAATATTTGGTATGGGAGATTGCCACATAATGCTGTTTAGCAGTTGTGAGTTGTGCAAATCAGTGCACTGAAACCATTACGTCACGTAAGGGCATGACAGAATTTCACCTGTTCTACATTTTTGGGCTGATTGGGCTAAAATTTGGTATAGGAGATATCCACAAAAATTTATTGAGTGATTGTATATTCTGTGAGAATTGCACAGTGGAAGCCATACTTTAGTGAGGAGAGTAAATTAATTTGATGTAGGATATCTGCATACAATGCTGTTGAGTATTGTGAGTTCCACATAAATTAGCATTGGAAAGCCGTGCTTTCCATGTGGGCATAAATGAAATAACCTTTACCTGTGTATGATGAAACTGTGTGTAACATTTTGAACTAAAGAATGCCTTGATGAAGTCCGTGTACTGTCACTGTCACCATTTACAATCTTGTTTGAACTTTGAAGCTGATAATGGAAGTGGAAGCTATCATAGCTGTCATAACGTGTCTGTAAGCAGTGAAGACTGGACATGAGGTTTTGTACTCTTATGGCAGGAACCTGCTTAAGCATTGTGTCTGCTTATATGATGTTATTTTGTCTGTGTCACTGCGAATGTTGCCGCCTGTTTCAACTAATTATATTGACAAAAGAGGAAATTGTAATTTGCGAGATTTAAGGTTCTCACAGTGGTGCTGGTGAGGATTCCAGTCTTCCTGTGATCTGACACTCTATCATCGTGTAAACAGTTACCATTGTTTTGAAGGATCATAGTGCCTTTATCTTCACTGTTAAGCAGTGAAAGAAGATGAAGGCACTATGATTCTTCAAAGTTTTGGGAACTATGCACCCAGCGACACAGCGTTCAAATCCAAGAAGACTTCAGACTTCCGAAGTAATACTAATGTGGTTGCATAATATCTCTTCTGTTTTGGGAATATCCAGTATGGACATTTCCTTTTACATTTGCACATTGATCTGTATCTAGATATCAGACACAGCAGACCTATGCTCACACAATTTACTCTTCCAGTTTCTGTTTGTCTTGTAAAACTATGTGACGCTATAAATGCCTGGTGATGCGTTCTTGTCATAGATGATTCATGAGGGCGCAAATGTTGTGCTGCTCATTGCTACCACATATGAGGAGGATTCAGGCACCTTCACCTGTCGTGCCACCAACTCAGCTGGCCAGGTGGAGACATCTGCCCAACTTATCGTCAAAAGTAAGAATTAATGAGAGTTTTGTTGACTTAACATTGTTGTTGTAATTGTTGGTTGTTTTGCTTGTTCACTTC
This sequence comes from Coptotermes formosanus, assembly GCA_013340265.1. NCBI lineage: Eukaryota > Metazoa > Arthropoda > Insecta > Blattodea > Rhinotermitidae > Coptotermes > Coptotermes formosanus. The sequence goes on from BLKM01004688.1 coordinate 103,988, forward strand.
ATATTGTAGTTTTATGTTATCACTTTTGTTGGTGTCCACATGAAACTATATCTGTCATGCAAAAAACGTGAAAGATCTTGCAAAGATCATTTTTTTAAATCACCATAAAGTAATTTTAAAAGAAAATAACATCCACTCTATGACTTGTTTAAGTTTATTTTCATTTGGAAGGCAGTCCTATTGTATCGTTCACAATGCTCGCAATGGGTCTGCTGTTGTTCTTATTCTCACAGAACTAGTTTCATGATATAGTGAGATACATTCAATTGAACTTCAATAGTGTGTGAAAAAAATAATTTATTTTAGGGTAATGCATGGCTGTTATATTGTATTAACATTCTCAGAATTATTGATCTTCGTGGGACCAAAGGTTCCTTTCATCATTATTAACCACTGGGGGTGTTGGTGGCAAAGATTTAATATATGCGGTCTAGCATTAGATGTAGAAGTGATAATTTTAATGGATACTATATACAGTGGATTCTCCCTTAACTGATGCTCTCTGTCTGGCTTAACAACCTTGAATTTAAACAAACCCCTTTGTCCCCCTAAAAAAGAATCAACATAAAAACAATCACTTTAAAATTACTCTAATAATGTAAATTTCATTGTTGTTATAGACATTTCAGTATTGTTGTATAGTGTGTAGGTCATTTGTTAATTTTTGGTCAGTGAAATTTTCAGGGGAGGGCTGCTAGTGAGTCCCCTGTACAGGAGTCATGTCCTGGACTGGGGGACAAAACAAAACTAATGCACTGCCCTTGCCACCACACCAACCCCACTAGGCTCTTCATCAGCCAAGAACTATCAAATGACCTTTGTAACTGATAAATCATTGTTATACTAAGTACATTAAGTGATGATTTTTCACTTTACATGACATTTTTATTACTTAATATTTATTGTGTCTCTGGCAGTAGTGACTTTAGATTAGCTGCCCTTTATTGCTGTGCCCCATGTATTTTGGTTATGTGGGAGTCCACTGTATGTGGGAGAATCATGAGGCTTGGTAACAAAGGACTTCTTGTCGAAGTTCTTATTTAATTGAAGTGTAATGTAATTGGTGGAACTGACTGTTGGCTGAGAGTAGGTGAGAGTATTTAACATTCTGTGTCACAAGTAACATATGGTATTGTGGGCTTTGTTGAGCGGAAGAGTGTCGTGTATGTTAAAATGTGAATGGAGACAAAATCACACACACACACACACACACACACACACACACACACACATTACACTTCAGTTAGAATAGTAGGGCTAATTTATTGCTGATCTGTGACAATTTTAATGTTTGGACTTAGACACCAATCTCATTGAAGGCTTGATTAATTCCATGTTTTGAGGAACTACTTGTGAATGAACATCTCTTCATCATGTCCTAACTGTTTCTGTGTTCGGTTAGCATTGGATTAACAATCATCAGTTCTCATACAGAGCTGTTAATTCTAAATACAGTGATGATTCTAGTCATTGGCACATGACTGCAGAGTTCCAGTTACCTGACTGTTCAGATTCAGGTTTTTACTTAATATTAAATTCTAGGACAATATTGTTTGCATAAGAATGTTTACCTACTTGATAAGATTGGTGCCAGAATTTAGTCATTAATTGTGACTAAAGAATAAGTACTTTAGATCTGTGTCAGTTTTATTGTGGTGTAGTGTAATTCTGGAAACAGCTGTATTTAATCGTTGCTTTCCACATGGGGAGGGAAAGGTAATCAATTAGAACCATTATAAAAGGTTAGTCGCAGACTGAGAAGTTGTCCATGACTTCAGCTTCAGAAGCTGGTGACATATCTTGTTGTCTGACTGGTGACTGTTATCTTTTGTGTTGCTGTAACTTTTGATGGTTTACAGTCGTGGCAGAACTGTAATGACTCCCCAGCTGTAAACTGTGTTTCTCTAACATTATCTGTTGTTATCATTATATTTATGTGTAAACTACTAAAGGCTGCAATAAAATATAGCAATTACATGAAATCTTGATACAAATTTCAAACCAAAAGCATATCCCATGATATTCAGGTTTTGAAAACCTCTTCTTTTGGGTTTCTCAGAATAGCTGAAGAGACACCAACGTTATATTTCCTTGCCCTGTCAGCATATTCCCTGCAGACAGAATATCTAAAAGCAAATACTCTAGACTTGCTGCAGTCATAATTCAACCTGCAGGATTCATTGTAATACAGAGTCATTATATTGTCTGACAGCTATTGGTTGTCGCTTCATGTGACTTGTTTCTTGTGTTGATGTAGCTTACTCAGCCCATGTGTGGCAGATTAGTAGTGGGAAGTAACAAATGCTGAGTAGAAACAAACCAACAATTATGCACAAAAATCCACAAAGTTATATTTACATTGACTTTATCCCTACATGTTTCAATGGACATGCCATCATTGTCAGAGCATGTATATTGTTGTGGGTTCCAAAAGCATCAGAAAGTGTAAATATCTTCCCGTCTACATCAAACCTGATCTATAGTATACCTGTAACACTTTGTATCCCCAGAAGATGATGGCATGTCCATTGAAACATGTAGGAATAGTGTCAGTGTAAATATAGCTTTGTGGATTTTTGGGCGTAATTGTTGGTTTGTTTCTAATTAACTTGTAATATGCACGGTGTGCAACATACAAGATTTAACAAATGCTAGTTGTCAGATAAAATGAGGACTCTGTACTTTTTTGTACCCAACTGTATTCCTTTTACTAGACTGCATTTCTTGCTGGATGGTTCCGTGTGCACACTGTCTGATGTCACAGGCTACAAGGCTACCAGCAAGTTATTTTTGTCAGCCTCTTGCCATGCTTAGTGTTACATTACCTGCAGCTAAATTTGGAGCAAGCTGTGTGTGAGAGCCTGCCTTCCTACCTCCTGCCTGCCTGCCTGCCTCCTGCCCGGTTGAAATCCCTTGCAGGAAACAAATTTAGAGACATATCTTCTGTTGCTGCTAATTTTCAGCATCTTGGTACAGCATTTTCATATGTAATAGACACCATGGCACCAGTAGACTGCAGAATAATTCTAATAGGGTGTTAGATTGAAAGTCAGTGAAGTGAATTATTGGCTGAACATAGCAGAATGGCTGCTTTTTATTTACCAGTCTAGGTTATTTTCTGTCATTCCTCAACTGAAATATGATATGAGTAGTGTGAGATGGAATGCTTTTATTTCGCATGGTTGAACAATGTGTCGGTTTCAGGTACTGATTGTGTTTCACTGCTTCATGCTAAGCTTACTCCTGGACAGCAGAGCAGTGTTCAGGAATAAATGTTGTGTACGTTGTAGAAGTGTGCGATTGAGACTGATGGTTTCGTCATGTTTCCCCAGAGATATATTTAACAGAAAATTCTGACAGTTTTGTCTAGGAATAAATCACTCTCTTGTAGTATGCCTGCTGTCAGAGTTGGGAAGGTGGAAATGTGAATGAATTAGGGAATAGGCAAGGGGGGTGAGAGTTTTCATAAAATGTAACAGTTCACATTGGAAAACTTTAATGGTTGGTGGATCTTAATTGTAAATTAAATTCATTTTATTTGTTTTGCTTGGGGGAGGGGGGTGTATTGAGTGGGTGGGGTATGTCCCTTGTTTATTATTCACAAATGTGAACTGTTTCTGGCCTGCCACATTTATTGGAATGTAAGATTTCCTACCTTTGACAGTTTTTAGAAACATGAAAATATAAACAGTAGAAAATAACATGCAAATTTTCTTATTTAGGTTTGGCATTGCACTTTAATACGCAGACACAAAACATCAAATGGAACCTTCGTTTTAAGTAATTCACCTTGTCGATGCTGTGAAATAAAACTAAGTGATTTTTATTTCAACCTGGGATCATTGTAGTTATTGGGGATAGTGCAAGAAATTGAACTTTAAACTTGACTTTTAATTTGTGCGTGTGTTTTCATGAAGTAGATCATCTAGTGTGATAAGCATTAAAATAAATACATGACTATAAAAATATTATTTCTGTATTTATTATAAAGTTATTCATTCTTATTTGTTACTATGTGGCCCAGTAAGATCAAAATATGTTCTGGCATAAGAAAAATATGTAGAGTTTGCTAAGGTATTCAGTCAGTCAATCACTGACTCACTCACTCAAGCAATGCAATCAGTGAGTCAATCTCTTTATGTTTATTAGCTGAGTCATATTATACAGAAGACATCCACCTTTTGCAGCAGTCAGTCCTTGTATCTGGTTCTATGAACAGTTAATTTAATGACCAGTCCTTCAGTCTACCAGCCAGATTTACTAGTGCTGAAGGATCCTTCTAGTTCTGTAGTCCACATGTGTAATGTAATCACTGGCTTCCTTAGCCAAGATTGTATTGGTGGTCATTGAATAAATACTTCAGGTTTTTTGTGCACCAGTTGACATTATAGTAAGTGGGTAGTAAAGTAAATCACATCCTAACAACAGGCACGAACTTCTGCTGAAAATAATAACAAGAAGGTTCATTTGGGCTTCGGTTTGTTTTAAATATCTATCAAAGCATGGAATTATGAAATTTTTTTATATGTTTCGTGACTTCTGTGATTGTAAGGCCATCAAATGAAAACTGAAATTCCATCCATTCGCACGCCTTAGAATTAAAATTCTGTTGCTGATCCCATGCATCATTATTAAGACTGTAACTGTAATTGACTTTTCTCCAAATTAGGACTATAGGAGGTTTAGCCTGTGCCTCTTGTGGCATGTCATAATACCACATGTTCCTACTCTGTGCTCAATTTTAATGCTATCTTCCCGGCTTACTGTAGATTTGCCAAGTGGCCTCTTTGTTCCAGGTTTCCCTACTAAACCCCTACATGCATTTCTCTTCTCCTTACATGGTGATATGCTGCTTCTATCCTGGCCTTCGTGATTTTATCACCTGAATAATATTTGGTGAACACAGATCATAAAGCTCCTCATTATGCAGTTTTCTCCAGTCCCCTCTTACTTCCTTCCTCTTATGCCCAAATATCTCCCCCAGCACCCTATTGCTGAACACCTTCAGCCTGTGTTCTTGCCTTAATGTGAGAGACTAAGATTACGTCCATACAAAACAACAGGCAACTTTGTCTTGTGATGGACGTTGGCAACTCTTTGTAGTTGCTGTAAATTAAGTCAGCAGGCATCTTAAATTTATCTGAAGGATTCGAGCTGAGATTAGTTCCTTGTATGTGATATTCCTGTTACATCACTAGTCACATTTGTCTTGCAAAAAATCTCGGAAACATTTTGAGCTCATGTAAACTTGGAGGCAGGGCTATTTGAGCATTTTAAGTTGCCGCAGATGGGTTGGCTTTCATTTTGTGTAGTCATTATCTTACACGATCACAGTTCTATTCATCTGGTACTGGTGGCTTTCTCCGGGGGGGGGTGTTGGTGGTGGTGTAAAGCAGATGGGGGAATAAAAGTGACCATCTCCGTGTATTGTTGATGTTAAGAATGTGAGGACCTACACCTCCACTCCTGCTGATGTCTTCATGGCATATTACGTAATTTAGCACATGGACAGCTTCACCTTTGCAGTACCAAAATGCAGTTGCACATAAATTAAACAGTTTTTAATCCTTGTACACTTCAGCTTCAGTTCATTTTACTGTTTATGAATTTCAGTCAAGCTTCTGACTGTGAACACATTAGTTTCAATCACAGGTGGCAAATTGTGAATGCGTAACTACATACGGCTATGCAAATCTGCATAAATAGTTTTACATTAGTACCTGACAAGTTGTTGGTCACTCACAATCTGTTATCAGCCACATTTACAAGAAATATATTTTGCCACCAAGTAAAATATATGGTTTAACAGACAGGATCTTAACTCCCTCCTAAATGAAACTGGTTCTGTTTTCATCGTTTATGCGACTTGTTAATGTACTTTTACCACACTGGAACACAATCAGCACTTTATGAAGCAGACTAATGTGAGACACACAATTGGTACAGGTGTGTTTTTGAGTCTTTGAATGAATAAATAAGGAAATAAAGTAAATGAGGGTTTTTTGCATTTTGCAAAAAAAGTGTGTGTAAATGACATATCATCCTGTAAAAGTTTCCAATATGCAGTTAGGGCATTCAGATAGGAATAATTAATTCATGTGTAGGTACATGGAATTCTGTTAAAATGACGTTACAGACGTCGAAGTAACAGATGGATGAATAAATCCCAAATTATACTCTGTGAAATTGAAGAGCATATATTTGCAAAGTAGTGAAAGAAAAGCGTGGCGTTTTTTTCGTTCACTCCTTCAGATTTCTTTTGCAAGCAGCTCTCTGGTGTCATTGTTGTAACAGTGGATGACATTGTTGCCAGATTTGAGTTCCACACAGCGGTTTTGTTGAAGATTAAAACCTTCTGGGATGTGACACTGTGTTGTTGGGAGAGTGGTTGCTGATATTTTGAAGGAGAAAGATGAAGGCCCTGTGGTACTTTAAAATGTCAGGAACCACTTGCCCAGTGGCACAGTTTTGCATCGCAGAAGACTGGAATCATCTGTGATAGTACTGTTGAGGTGTAACTTCCTGTGTGAGGAAGTCCCCCTCCTCTTCCAAAATACAGGCATGAAGATGACAGTATTGCTAGCAGTGTGGTAGAAGGGAATAAGTTTATGTATTCCAAAAATCTTGCATCCTTCATTTCATGTTGTTATGTACAGATTCATGATGTCTTAAAATAAAACCACATTTCTAAACAACTGAACCTTGTCCATTTTGTAATAGGTCCAATTTTAATAGTGAAGAGCTTTTGAGTAAGAATGTACAGACGTGTGTCTTGTCAGACTTAAATTTTGTGTATTTCAAGGACAGGTGGTTTTGTACCATGTGGCAGCAAATTGAACCACGTTTTCAGGTTTTCACAATGGCACAGTAGAAAATTCTCTTCTTCTTGTATATGACACTGTTTCAAGGGTTAATCAGATCCAAAATTCTCCGAGAAACATACTAGAGGAATAACCTATTGACACTTGAAGATGACTGCAGTATGTTTCTCCACATCAGTACCTGATTACCATGTGTTGCAGTGTCATCTCCCAGAAGAATGGAGGCCTCAAATTCAACCAGTCTAACTGTACCAAGTAATGCCTTATAAAGTACTCCTGAACTGACTCTTTGTATGAAAAGGACTGATTCATGTCTTAGTTTATTTAAAATGTGCTTACTGTGAATGGTGTCACTTATTGTGAGCATTCTGGCAGGCTATAGTACAGCAGTTTGAGTCAGTTGCCAATTCTGCCTGTTTGCCTGTGCCCCCTCTTCCCCCTCCCACTCACTTTGCCCTCATGATGAAGACTTAGTGAGTCATTATGTTATAAGCAGTTCGGTTCGTTTAACTGTGTGGCGTGTCTCTAAGGTATTTTGGAATGAGCTTGACGTGCAGACTCAAAGCCAACTTGGCTTCATGTCAGTAATGGCATAACGCCATGTTCATCATAATTCATCATGAATGTTAGTCTCCAAAAAAAGTTAAAAAACTGAGCACAGCTCATTTAATCCCAACATATATTTGACCTACGGTATGTGAAGTATTCACTTATGTGTTCAGTAAATGTATCCATTGTCACACAATTGATTATTTGTTTTATTAGTTTCTTATGTTGCAAGTAATGTACATTATGGTCCATCAAATACTATCTTACGAATGGCATGCTGGAGGCTGTTTGGTGTGTGTGGCTATCAGTTGGTGTCCACGGAGGCTGACAGCATTCTTCCTCCCACTAGATGTTGCATATCCCTGTGTGTGGAAAGGAAAATTCTTAATAGCAACTGTCACATTATTTATGGTATAAATGTATGAGTGTGCCACTAGCCCACTTCTGCCTAATTGGCTGGCTGTAGAGGAGGAGATGCAATACTTGTTTTTTGCACCTGCCCACTCCATGTGAGTCATCTGGGTCAGTGGGTCTACAGGAATGTGTCAGTAGGATGTGTGCACCTTTCCCATATAAGGTGCTGTGACACAAACATACATTTACATGCTGAAGTTCTGTTTGCCTAGAAATCAGGACAGCATGCAAGAACTTCTCAGTACTCTAGAATAAATATTAATTTGAAAGTCTGTGGTTATAAAATGAAACTTGTAAGTGTGTCAGATTCTTTAGTTTATGGCAGTCGGTTTTACCTCATGTTATTTCAACAATATTTTGTCAGTTTGCTGAGAGAGTCAAGCAAACTTGTGTTACCCCTAATTTAATAAGCTAGAGAAGTGTTAGTTGTCTGTTACGCTCATCCCTGTCTTTAGTTCGTCTGTCATGTACAAGGCATTATTCCCAAACAGGATTTACTTAAGTTAGTTATAATAGACATTAATGCTATTTTGTCAGTGCAATATATTATGTGCATTACATAATTTTGTAATCTTGCAAAAATTTCTAGACCACACTGCAAGAAATACTTGTACAATGGTTTAAGGGGAGGTTACCAGTCTCTAGTGATATGCTTCTTAATGTGGACATAAATGGAACACAGTTTACAGCTGGTGGATCATTATTTAATGATTCTATCACTATTTTGTTTGTTGTATTAATGTTACTGGTCTTTTCTTTGAATAGCAGTTGATAATTACGTTCTCTTTCTGCAGCTGTGGGAATGCTGTTATTCAAGTATTTTGGTCATGTGAAATTTAACGTTTGTAAAATGAGTTGCGTGTTGTAACAGATTTTAGACCATTAAAATAATAGCTCATACTCAGATGTTGCTTGTTTTGAAACGCTGAAATTCATGACATTGTGGTGAACATTTTTGTATTTGGGTGAGAAAAAACTGTAAATTATGAGATGTATATGTTCATCAAGATACATTGTCTATGAAGAACACATTTAATGATTTAAATACTGCATTTGGAACAGTGGATTTGATTGCACTATGAATTATTTAATGCATGTATGGTAGTCATATTCATTGGTAATGGTGCTTTTAATGCAGTACTTAAACTGTATATATGAGATTTCTAGTGCAGGTTGCATTGTAGTGTAAATGTAGAGAATGCAATGAAAGTCAAAATTTGAAAAATAAAATTATAAAATATATCTTCATTTGTTCATCAGGAGCTGCAGTTTGTAAATTTCACATGGCCCATTATGTATTACTTAATGCTTTGCTCAATATTAAACCAACTAATTACATATTCGTATATGGGGAACAACCATTTGTATTTGTCTGACTCCTGCATGGTTTAACCAAGCTTAGTCATCATCAGGGAGTTCATATTATTTTCAAAAGGACAGTACCAAAATTTGCATAAAGTTTTTTTTTTCATTTGACTATTGTAGGTTAAAGCGATACAATAATACAGTAATCTAGTACAGTACTTCTAGGATTTTGTATGTTGTATCCTAGATTAAAATGCCTAGCATTAACTTAAATGTGTTTATTTTAAATAAATGTCCACTGATGCTCAGGTACATATAAAACTGCGGCCATGATCTTTTCTGATAACATTATGATTGCCTTAACATTTCTATGCGCTGACATGATTTAATATTGATTGATTTAATAAACTGTAGGTTAATGCTGTTTCAGAGTAAGACTTAATGGTTATTTAGATTTACACAGATACTGTGTGGATGTTATCCTGTGCTGTTTGTAGCGTTGTCTCATCCTGCTGTCCTTTTGCACCAGTTCTGATCACTGTCTTGAGCCTACAAAACAGAACACTTAAAGCAGCTCACCACAGACACACACATATGCACTAAAGCAGCTCACCACACACTAACCACACACCATGCCACACCACACCACACAACACACTCAGAACCAACTGCTGCAGCATTTCTTATTCTGTTCAGGCCCAGCTTCTCTGCTTCCACTCCATATCTCTCCTACTGAATCTCTCAAGATAGAGGAGAGTGGAGGGGTGTAGCATGATGTCATAGCACCCCTGCTCCCTTTCCCATCCTCCTATTCTGCGTTCCCCTCTCTTTCTTCCTTCTTTGATTCTCATGATTTCCTTTCCCCCATACAGTTTCTGCCATTGGAGTTGAAACATGGAATTTGTCTTGGACTGCTTTTGACCCTATCCCACTCAGTTCAGCTAGCAACTTGGTCACCATGCGAGTGATCCCACTCATTTTAGCTAGCAACTTGGTCACCACATGACTCTTCTAATGGATAAATTAGCATAAGAAATTTATTTTTCATGACCATGACTTGAGTCAGCTAGCCTAAAGGCTTTTCTAAATACTCATTATATGCTGATATATGTGAAACATCTTGCTATTTCCACACATCTTGCTTCCAGTTACACTTACTCTGGACAGTTAAAACATCCAGCATTAATATAGGTGGCTTAATTTAACAAACTCATTATTTGCCTGCTTCAGCGTTAAGGAGAAAGAACCTCTGATGACCTAGATAGCCACAGAACTTGTGCTGTTAAATTGTGTGAGGCATGTGATACTGTGCCATTACTAGAAACATGCTTGTTATATACTGATATGTCATGTACACTGATAGAATTTGGTATTACTCTTGAAATTGCTTTGCATAATGGTTAATATGGGTCTTATTTCTGGCTGATGGCGGTTGACCACACCATCAGATGGGATGTGACACCGTGTAGTCTGGTAGAAATTTACAATTATTTAGGAGGATGCCCAGAAGGTGGGTGCAGTATGTTCCTCCAAACTGTCGGAAATGTCTAAGCGATGACACAGTGGCACATACCAAGTGACAAGTGTTCGTCACGGTTTGCACTGTGAAAACCACAAATACTACAGTACTGTAACAGTCAGCATGTATCAGGTGTTGAACACGTTTTTTTGACACATTTGTAGGAATGTTTGTTTGTAAAAGAGTGTGTGTTTGAATTATTCTTAAGAACAAACTTATGCATTGCACAGTTCAGTTACATTAAGTTGTTGACATAACTTTTATGGCTTCCTGCAAAAGTTAGGTATGTTTATTATAAATGTTTAAAGTTGGTCTACAAAGAATAAACAATGTGGTGAGTCATCTCTCGAGTCACTCTCCACTGCTCGTAGGAAGCAGGTGTGGGGAAGGTGAGGAGGAAGCTGCTGTCAGGCAAGCTATTGTGGGAATTTTTGTACATGGTAAAGCAAGAAGTTACCTGTCTTGGTGGCTGTAACTGCAGTATGAATTGTGAGTGATTTTGACGCAGAGCTGTTGTTCTGCTTGTGTAACAGGTGGACTACTGTCTTGGCAAAGGCCATATATATGTTTGGGAACAACACATAAATAAAAAGTGCCTGCATGTAAAAACTAAGAGCAGGTTAAACTTGGCGATGCCTGTTACCTCTTGATTCAGAAGGGTGTTCGAGCATAGAGTGCTGAGGAAGATATTTGGGCCTAAGGGGGACGAGGTGACAGGGCAGTGGAGAAGACTAAATAACAAGGGGCTTCATGATTTCTGCTCCTCACCAAATATTATTAGGGTGATCAAATCCAAATGGATGAGATGGGTGTGGTATGTGGCACATACGGAGGAGAAGAGAAATTCATACAGGTTTCTGTGGGCAAACCTGAATGAAAGAGACCACTGGGTGGCCCTAGACATAGGTGGGAGGATAATGTTCAATTTGATCTGAAAGAAGTGGAATGGGAGGGCATGGCCTGGATAGAACTGGCTCTGGGTAGGGACAAGTGGTAGGCTGCTGTCAGCATGTTAATGAATTTTCAGCTTGCATAAAATGCAGGACATTTCTTGACTAGCTGAGGAAGTGTCAGCATCTGAAGAAGGACCTTGTTTAGTTTAGTTTAGTTTAGTTTAGTTTAGTTTAGTTTAGTTTAGTGTAGTTTAGTTTAGTTTAGTTCAGTTCAGTTCAGTTCAGTTTAGTTTAGTTCAGTTTGGTTTAATTTAATTATATGGCTAGCTAGCTATCCAGCTGGCATTTTATCCAGAAAAGTACATACTTTTGTTACTGATAAGGGTAATTTATTTTTCTCTTTACGCAGAGGTTGTTTGTTTCTTCACAGCTGAAGTGTAAGGCAAAAAAGGAAATCTTAAAACTTTTTCCTGCAGTATGTACTTTCTGTAGTAGGTGGTTTGTAGGTAATTACAGCCCTTGGCATTAAAAATAAAGTCTGCTAGACTGAGTGGAAGCTGTCAGCAAGAGAGTTTATTTTGTGCCCACCCACTCTGCTATTGTGCAGTTTATTTTTACAGCATTTAAACTCATGGCTTTAATATCTGTTTAGGTTAAAAGAAGCTACTGTATACTGAACATTCTCTTGCATGTGCAGAGACTTGTATTGGATTTGAGAGGACTTTACTGAAGTGATGTCCATGTGGGAGTGAAGCTTGTTCACTTTCCTGCAAAAAGAACATAAATTGTTAATAAATAAAAGAAACACCATCAGTTTACACACAGTTAGTTAACACTTAATTTTAGTGTATTCTGTGTTTAGAGCCATGTGGATGGATCATTTGCAGGGAGACAGTCTGAGTGACCAAGGCATTGCACTCTAAGCCATGTGTCCTTATTATGAAATCTGTGCTGTAAAACGTAATACAAAATGTGTTTACATTTGACCTTTTTTGTACTGTTGTACACGCACTGCACGCACTTCTTTTTTGTACTGCTGTACAGGCACTGTGCATACTTCTTTTTTATAGGAGTTTAAAAATGTATTAAAATCATTCACTGTAGGTTTTTTAAGCCTAATAAAAGTAAGATTAAGAAAATTTCTAGTGAAACATACTGCATAATTCTTCAATAAAAACTGACTTTTTAATTACTGCAGTGTCCATGTACCTTGCCAAGTGATATTAGAAGGTCTTATGTTTTTTTTTATATGCCATGGTGTAATGTCCTTGTGGTTACTGGATACCAGATTTGCATTCAGGGATGACTTTGTCCCTCCTTTCTTCTCATAAAAAGTTGAAATAGATGCAGATTATGTGCAGCATTATAAAAAGGACATGAATAAACACATTTTATATGAATTTTTAGATTTTAGAACAGGATGTGTACCATACAGTGTAATGCCTGGCAACAGGAGTTGGACCACTGAAACTGTCTCCCTGGAGATGATCCATCCAGGTGGTTTGAAACATGTAGGAGCAGAACAGAATGAAGTGTTAACTAATTTTGTACCTTGATGGTGTTTGTTTCTGTTTTTCTTTTTTTGGGGGGGAGGGGGGTTGTGTGTTAAAGTAAATCAATTCAAGAACATAAATTGTATTTGAGTGAAGGATAACCAGACACATATTTGGACCTAGGGATGAGGAAATAACAGGAGGGTGGAGTAAACTGCTTAATTAGGAGCTTCATAACTTGAATTTTTCACCTGAGTTGGCAATACATGTTGCACATACAGGAGGAGATGAGATATGCATACAAAATTTTGGCGAGATATCTGAAGCTGGGAGACAAATTGTAAGACATAGACATAGATGGTAGGATAATATTGAAATGGATTTTAAAGTAATAGGTAATCAGGTTGTGGACTGGATATGTGAGGTTCAAGATAGGACCCAGTGACCAAAGTAATTAACCTTACGGTTCCTTAAAAGACAGGAGTTTTTGGCTAGCTGAGTGAGTGCTGCCTTGTCAAGAATGACCATGCTGCATTGGATATTTAGTTGGCAAATGGCTGCCCGAGACATAGTAGAGATTAAACATGGGGACAGATAATTCATCCATACTTTTTCCATTTAGAATCAGATATACGTATGTTTTCTGAATACAGTGGGTGTGAAGTGTATGATGCTGAAGCACTGTCTTCAGCTATGTGTGGCACAGAAGATCTGGGTCGTCTAGGATGTGATGCTGTGCTGTTGGGCAAGTAGTTCTCGCTGTTCTGGAGGATTACACTGCCTTTAGACATCAGGAACTGCCTGCTGAGTGACACAGTGTCACATCCCAAAAGACTTTAATTTTGAGCAAAACCACTCTGAGAACATCAAATTTCAAAAATTGATTCAAGCTGTCTGGATGTGCAGTCAAGTGTCTGGATTATTAAGAGGCACTGAACTTTGAAGGTGGAACACATTGGAACAGTTAAAGCAGCTCTGCAGTGGCACTTAGCTGCATTGTGTAATCGAATTACATGTGTTGACTTGAGCCACGAATAATGTTGAGCTGTGTGAAATGAACCTCAAGCACCACCCTGTCATATGACAGGATGAATGTAATATTCGTACACTAATTCATGGCGTTTCTAGCTATGATGTCCACACATAACCATTTATTTTTTCCCTTCATATATATTTTAGGCTTATAGTGATACTGTGAAATCACCGGTACTGCAAGCCGACTGACGCTTAGACACCTCTTGGTTACTTCATAACAACAACTAATCACCCACTCATACACTGGTACACCAAGTACATTATGTAAGGTAGATATGAACATAGTTTTCCCATTTCAAGGCACATCTGTTTCACAAATGTTTGGTTAGAACTGTGCTGTACAGTGTGGATCATATTCCTGCCACCTTGTGTACTGTGAATGTGCACTTGTAATTTACGTGTTCTGATGTGAAGTAGCCAGATGCACAGATAAAGTGTGCCTTGAACTTTCAGGACGACAAAAGTTAGTCCGTGGAACGCCTGTCTCAGACCACAAAGAGGATAGTACAGTGAGCAAAACAAGAGGTGTACCGGGATCATCAAAGGGAGGACCAGGTCAGCCCCGTGACATTGATGGTGTTGGATCAACTGATGAGGAAGTAACTGAAAATCTGGATGAGATAATACTTCCTCAAGGAGATGAAACCTTACCATGGAGAAGAGGTAGACGCCGTCGAGGTACGGAGAATGCAACTCTGTGGCACCGTGCATCAAGGGACAGGTCCCTGGAAAGCAAACCAACTGAGGATGATGGTTATCTGGGTGCACCCAAGTCCATAGTGCCTTGGACACAGGAAGATGTAAAACTAAAGAGAACACTAAGGGAAAAGAGAGAGCCCCAGAAAGAGAGACTGGAGGAAGTGCATCTGAAACCAGCAAAGGTAGATAAGAAGGAAATTCCAAGAGAAAAATTAGAAGATGTGGATCTCAAGCCCATTACAATACAGTTAAGAGACCAGGAGAAACCAGAAAACATAGTGTTAAAACCAGTTCACAAGGGAAAGTCTCGTCCAGATGAGACCGAAGAAATTAAACTGAAACCTGTAAAAGAAGGACCTCAGGAGTTGCCTGTAACATCAGAGCACATTCCTAAGAAAGAGGCAACACAGGGAACACAAGATACTTTGCTTCACTTAACAGAGGAGGAAGACTCAATAATGTTGGATATTACTAAGACTCAAAAGGAAGTAGGCAGAAGAATATTGCATGATCAGGAAGGGAAAGGAATTGCTCCCAAAGTTGCTGACATAAAGAAGCCAATACCATGGACCCAGGAGGCTGTAAAACTTAAGAAAGCACCGCGAGAGATTAAGGAATCGCAGATGGAGAAACCTGAAACCGTGCAGCTAAAACCCACCAAAACGGAGAAAAAAACAATTCCAAAGGAAGAGCTTGAACAGGTTGACTTGAAACCTATAACTAAAGAAAAACACCACATAGACCAGCCTGACTCAGTAACACTGAAACCAGTAAAAAAAGAGGTACCCAAACCTGAAGAGACAGAGAAAAATTTGGCACCTGCACAAGATGATTCTACATATTGGAGGTCTGAAGAAGAGGATACAACATTGCTTCAGATTGGTAGGTCTGTGGCTGAAACTCGACTTGAAGGAAAGGTAAAGGAAAGACCACAGAGTGTGGTGAGAAGAATGGAGGAATATGATTCTAATTTCTTGAAGGTTGATGAAACTGTTGAAGTGAAAGAAGTAAGAGAGGATAAGGTATCAGTTATGAAAACTGGGGAGGAACAGGTTCAGAAGTCAGAACCTCTGCCTTGGACTCAGGAAGCTCTAAAACTGAAGAGAACGCCGGTTCAGAGAAAAGAACTTCAGAGAGAGACACTTGAGGACATACAGCTGAAACCAACAAAACGTGATAAGAAAGAGCTTCCGAAGGAAGAACTGGAACATGTTGATCTACAGCCCATTGGTGTAAGACCACAAGAACCCAAGGAAGCAGAAGGTGTTACCTTGCATCCTGCTGTGGCTCCTTCACAGGCTGCTGAAGTTCCTCAGAAGGCACTGCATCCTGACAAGACTAAATCTGAAAAATTAAGTGTGGCTGGTAGGAAACATCAAGAAAGTCTAATAACAAGAAAAGATGAAGAAGATGTAACTTTCCTGCAAATTGAAAGCACTCAGGATATGACTTTGCAAACGAAAGAAATGTTAGAGAAAACTAGGAAAGAAGAAGATTCCAGTTTGTTGATTGTTGAGGACACAAACAGGGAACAGCATGCAGCACCTTGGAGAGTGCAAGAAGATACAAGCCGGAGATTGTCAAAAACAAAGATAAAAAAAGAGTCTGAAGTCCCTAGACAGGTACCATGGACTAAGGAAGTTACTGAATTGAAGAGAGCACCAAAAGAAAAGAAGGAACCTCAGAGAAGTCAGTTGGATGAAGTGCAATTAAAGCCAGTGAAAAAGCCCTCAAAAATAGAAACATTGTCTGATACAGATGTAATACAGAAGTTAGGGCTAGAGGAGTCACAACCATTGAAAGTGATGGAAGGTACAGAACAAGACCAGTTGTCTAAAGTACCATGGCAGGAAGTGGAAGATGATATGATGATTAAAACCCAAAAGGTAGAGGAAGAAGTTAGAAGTATTGCAGCTCCTGCAAGAGAACATGTGCCAGTTCAGTTACCTGCTCAGGAGCAACCAAAAGAAGGTGAGCCTTTCATGAAGTCAGAGTTACCATGGCACAGAGATGATAAACCTGTTCAGGATACTGTATTGGAAGTTAAGTCTGAGCTGCCTTGGCGCCGAGGTAAGAAACCGAAAGAAGAAGAAAGAAAACCAGAAGAAGTTACTTTGAAGCCAGTTCGCAAGGAAATTCCAAAGCAAATTAAAGAGAAAGAGACAGTTGAATTGAAACCTGTCACTAAAGACAAGCCGCATTCCCCACAGCAAGATGAGGTTGTTTTGAAACCTATTCTTAGGAAAGAAAAGCCAGACAGAGGGAAAGATGAAATTCAGGACAAAACATTAAAGCCAGTGCCTGATGAGGAAGCAAAGCCAGTTCCATCTATGGTGACAGAAGAGAAACCAGAAGAGGAGAAAATGCCTTATAAATCCGAACTTCCTTGGCGTCGAGGTAAGAAACCTGTGAAAGAAGTGCCACGACCAGAAGTTGTTACTCTAAAACCCGTTAATAAAGAAGTACCTAACGATGTTGAACAGGTACAGAAAGTGGCACAAAAATCAATCCCAAGTGAGAGGCCGCAGTCTCTAAAACCAGAAGAAGAGACACTGAAGCCTATTAGAAGTACACAAAGGCCAGTGGATGAGAAGGAAAAGGAGACTGTGATATTGAAACCTATTTCAAGGAAAGAGAAGCCAGATGAGGGAAAGAAGGACATCAAATTGAAACCTGTTCCAAGGGAGGAAAAGCCAGAGGAGGAGAAAGAAGATGTCAAGTTGAAACCAATTCCAAGGAGAGAGAAGCCTGAAGAAGAGAAGGAAGAGGTCAGGTTGAAACCAATCCCCAAGAAAGAGAAGCCTGAAGAAGAGAAAGAAGAGGTCAAGTTGAAACCAATCCCCAATACAGAGAAGCCTGAGGAAGAGAAAGAGGAGGTTAAGTTGAAACCAGTTCCAAAGAAAGAGAAGCCTGAAGAAGGTAAAGAGGAGGTCAAGTTGAAACCTTTTCGTAAGAAAGAGAAACCTGAAGAAGAGAAGGAGGAGGTGAAGTTGAAACCAACCCCAAGGAAAGATAAGCCTGAAGAAGAGAAGGAACAGGTAAAGTTGACACCAGAGCTGGAAAAGAAGAAACTGAAGGATGAAGCAGTTTCAAAAGAGAAACCAAAACCCATACATCTGAAGGATGAATCCAAATTGGAAGAAGAAAAGTCGCTTGAGAAAACAAGTGTTCCCTGGCGCAGAAAGGAAACAAAGGAGCCCCAACCAAAGTTAGCCAGTGATGTAGAAAAATCAGAAGAAATTCCACAAGCAGTTGAAGTTAGAGATCAGGTAAAGCCTGTAGATACACCTGAAGAGAAGACAGTAGCTCCATGGAGAAGGAAAAATGCAGTAAAGCCTGAAGACATAACTCTAGTGCCAGTTCCTAAAGAATCCAAACCAGAGTTGAAACCTATTCAGGTTGAGGACAAGGTAGAAGAATACAGGGAAGAGAAGAAATCTAAGACTCATGTTACTTTCTCAACCACACAAAAGCAGGTTTCTCTGAGACCAAAACCAGAGCTTCTATCAGAGGAGAATAAAGAAGTTGAAGAAGTGCAAGAAACTTGGCAGAAGGAGATGAGAGTGGACACAGTGTCAAAGAAGAAGGTGACACAGGAAGAGAGAACACCTGTTGCAGAGGAGGAGGGTAGACCCTTAAGAGAACTGGAAATTATAACTGCCAAGCGAGTGACTGAGGGTGTGATTTGCCTTCCTGAGGAACCAGTGGTAGAAGACGTGGAAACATGTGAAGAGCGACATACAGTGAGACATTCTTTGCTACAGGAAACCAAGATGATCCCTCCTTACTTTATGCAGCGTTTGCAACCAGTCACTGCTGAACCTAACAAGACCGCCATATTCACATGTCAAGTTGATGGCTATCCATTCCCAGAACTTATGTGGTATCATAATGGAGTAGAGATTCAGTTGACATCTCGTACTGTTTTTAAGGTGTTTAAATCCACAGCAACGCTTGAAATCTGTGATGTCACTCCAGATGATGTTGGCAACTACACATGTCAGGCTTCTAACAGTGCTGGGATTGCGACCTCAACAGCCAATCTTGTTGTTATAGGTATGTGTTTGTGTGTAGCATGCAGCAGTGTGCACATGATTCCGCTTTTGCTTGAAGGTGTGTCTTACTTGATGGAAGTGTGGCATGCAGGTAACGTGTAGCATTGGCTGTTAATCCAGTTACGTTTTGTTATATCTCTTCTGTAATCAGCAGTTTCTTTTTTTACACTTGTGCTGTTTGTTGAATAGCCAGTCTTCATGAATGTTCTGTTTCCTGTGTTTTTTGTATTGAGTATATATGAATATATAGTGTAAAGTATAGTGCTTTATTTACAAATTACATGTTTATGACGTGTGACTGTATTCATTGTCAACAGCTGAAGTCCAATTAAAACCATGCGAATATGACTGATATTTAAAGCTAAATTTAGGTTGTAGAAGTAATGTAAAATAATTTCTGTTGACTGTGAATGAAACTTGGAGTATCTGATTTATATACACATAGTAGGCTGTGAAAGTACATTTTTTACACTAAGAAATCATGCCGCTCTTACTCAAATCACTTGGCATTTTATTTGCATGCATGTTTTAAGCTACATTGCTTTCCTAATATTGTGTCTGCGTGGAACTAGAATTTTGCCCGTGTTATATCGATATGAAACCTGATCTCTCACATTAAGGGGAGAACGTAGGCCAAGGGTGTTCAGGAATAGGGTGCTGAGGAAGATATTATAGCATAAGGGGGATGAAGTAAAAGGAGACTTGAGAAAATTGCACATTGAAGGGCTTCATGATTTGTACACCTAACCAGGTATTATATGTGTGGTCAAATCTATGACAGTGAGATTGGCAGGACATGCAGCTTGTATGGTTGAGAAGAGAGAGAGAAATATGTATATGGGGTTTTGTGGGAAAAATCTGAAGGAAAGAGACTACTTGCAAGACCTGGGCATAGGTGGTAATGTAAATGGCCTGTAAAGAAATGAGATGGAAGTGGCTGTATTGGGTTCATGTGGTTGAGGTCAGGGATGAATGGCAGGCTGCTGTGAACATGCTAATGAACGTGTGGGTTGCATAAATTGTGGGGAATTTCATGAATAGCTAAAGAACTCTTAGCTTCNGAGGTTATTACCCACTTTGCGCCTGAAGATTTCAGACCTCACTCGTGGGAGACATCTGAAGCGACAGAGGTCAGTAACAAATACTAAACTAAATGTGGAGGAAGATGTGTAATTTTGTGGTTGAACTTGCCCTTGTTACCGGACCCAGTGAAAGGGTCTAGCTTTGTTAGTGGGTCTCACCGAGTATGACGCATTCCTCCTTGTTACTGGACCCAGCAATAAAGCATAGCTTTGTTAATGGCCACCATTAAGTAATTATTCAGCCTTCCTCGTTGTGCTTTAATTAGAGGTGGAGACAGAGCTGTCTTCAAAATGTTTTACCCTTGATCTCAATTCTAGACAGCAGTCAATGTCCAGGGACAGTCCTTGCATAAAGATACCATACCAGCCAGCAGGCAAAGCACCATCAAAGGTGTACAGTGAAACCCTGTTAAGAAAATTTTGAAAATTCCAAGAAAATCCTACTTCTTAAGTGGGAAATTTCTTAAAAGGGTAATTTTAATGAAATGGGAGAATTTTGGTGCTTTTTTATCCTGGCTTCTTAGGCGGGAAATTTTCTTAACCAGGTTTTTCTTAAGCGAGTTTCACTGTATTTTGTGCCTGTGATGGTGTTTGTTCCTTTTATTGATTTCTAAATACTTCCTTTGTTTGTCGTAATCAGTTAGTAATTAATATATTTTGTATTTTACCATAATTTCATACAATCACACAGATATTTATCCATAAGTAACTTCAGTTACTTTGCACTTCATAGACAAGGGTATGAGTTCTAGTTTAAATTCCAGGACTGAAACCAAATTTTGCAATCCATAATTTTGCATGTGGTTTCTGCATTTGTATGTATTTCAATGGCAGTGTATTTCACAGGTTGTTACCAAAGACTTAACAACTGAGAAGGTGGAAGTGACAGAACGAAAAGAGGTGCATTTTCAAGGTATGAAAACTTAACTACTGTGGCAGATTGCTTTCTTGTTGTTGACTAATAAGTAGTTTATTTTTAATATTGCTGATTACTACAGACCTCTTCAACTGTTTATGTAAATTACTGCATCCAGCCCCATGAGTACTTGTGAGTAGTGGTTCAGAGCTTAATGAAAGTGTATGGATAGTGGAGTTATCATGTCCCTGAGCACACAAAAACAGGAACTATATGTGCATCAGCGCTCTGCTGACACTGTGGCTGTGTTTGCTGCTGATAACTGAGCAGCCGGAATGGTAACGTTTTAATCATTTCTTATTATAAATGGAGCCCAGATTTTTTGGGGCATGTGTGAAATTTATTGAGTTGAACAGAGTCTGTTCATTTGCAACACTTTTGCAAAATTTGAGTAATGTAAAAGTTGTTGAAAGTTAAAAGAACCCACCATCAACAGTGCCATTTAGAAGAACAGTATACCAAGCCTTGGAAAATTTATTAATTACAGGTTAGTGCTGGAGAAACATAAAGTATAAGAACTTGTATTAGCATTGGATGATGTGTGGGTTACACTAAGTAGGAATGTGAACAGGGAAAGTTACATGTGTTGGTGTTATTACAAAAGTCCCCATTCAGTTCATGAAATTTCCTTTATATGACTTTAGAGTGTGGTAAGCACACAAAAGCATGGGGCCTGCATTTTTTTAAAAACAAATTTTGGATTGTGTTAACTGAATCCCAAAAATGTGTGGGGAACTGATGAAGAAAACATTTAGGGCAGTCCAATTTA
Organism: Coptotermes formosanus; assembly: GCA_013340265.1. NCBI lineage: Eukaryota > Metazoa > Arthropoda > Insecta > Blattodea > Rhinotermitidae > Coptotermes > Coptotermes formosanus. Next base: position 125,538 of record BLKM01004688.1, read on the forward strand.
ATTGGAAGAAGAGAAGGGAGCCTTTTGAAGAGAAATTTTTAATATTTCATAGAGCCCTGTTGCTTGTGAAGAAGTATTTTCAGAAAGTGTAAGGGTTGCCTATAAGCTGGAGGTTGGCACTTCAAGACACTCCTGTCAGATAAAGTAAGGGGAAAGCGAACTTTAAATTCCTGGTGGATGTAGGCTTTGTGTTTGATAAGGCTGCTGTGACAGTGGCTGTGCTGAGGGACATGATATTCAGTTCTGTCTGTCCTGGAGCTGTTATCATCACACACTGGAATTACATTACTAACCTTGTGTTTGCAAATATAGATGTGATTTTCAAGATTTACAAAATTATGCATTGTAGTTTTTATTGTCTTTTGTGTTATTATTGTTACATTAGTGATTGTTTGATCATAAACTATCTTTGAAATTGAAAAAGTACTTGTGCATGTAACTTTGTACCACCAATATAATGATGGAAGACACGTTGCATATTAATGTAACTGAAACATTGTCTTTAACTAAAATGAATGTTAACATTGATGTTCTGACGTGAAATGACATGATATTTTCTGACCTTAATTTGCATTTGCAAACACTTTTCATTTGTTTAAACTGTCAGCAGTGTGAGCCATGATTGTTGCGTTGGACATTTCTAATGGTAACTTATCAAGCATGAAAGTATTTTTGATATTACTTCTTTATATTTTGTTTGTTTTACTGTCAGTAGATTGCTAGTGATATTATGAACTTTGGTGTTAATAAGGGCATAACCAACAGTGTGAAGTTTGTTTTGTTTTAACAGCACGGACGGAACCTGATGATGGACCCACGTGCATGTTCCTACCCTACTTCAAGCAGTGTGTGTTCTCCCAGTGCATTTTATTAGTAACACTGTGTGTCATAGTTCTGAGACTGATTTTATTATTGCTGGCATTGGCATTTGCTACCAGATTAGTAAACTCCTAAAGCCATTCCAATCTCTTGTGGTAGTCACTTTATACCCCGCTTGAATGCACATAGTGTAGACATTCCAGACCGTTACAAGTGATGAGGCAGTTTTTTAACACAGCAGTCTTCTTTAATTATCTGTTCCTCGAAGAATGTCTTCTCTTAGCGTGAAATTTCTAGGATTACTTGTCTCCTAGACTTTTTATTTCACCACATGCCCATACCTTTATCATTTAGCATAGCCAGTATGTTAACTGTGCTGTGGGATGGATGATCTGGGGTTTAAATCCTGGCAGGAGAAAGAGATCTTTCTCTTCTCCAAGACGTCTGGACTGCCACTGGTGCCCTCCCAGCCTGCTCTTCAGTGGACACTGGGGTCTCTTTCCCCAGAGGTAAAATAGGCAGTGTGTGAGGCAGCCTGCTCACCTCCGCCTAATGCTGAGGTGAAGAAAGGGCAGAGCTGTAGTGTCACTTCCCCTTGTATACCGACATGACATGTAGAGAGGCAGCTCTATTTTTACCTTTGAATTAAACCTAACTAGGTGCATTAATTTTATACAATGAATTTTAGTGGATATGCACCATCATAATAAAAGTCACTGTTGTGAGCTATCAGAACTCTGAAATAAGCAAGTCATGTGAGTTTTCCTAAAGTGCTTATACTGTATCATCATGTATAGCTGCCATGCGTACACATTCATACTTGTATGTTTGGCCCGGGGAAGTGAATTGGTCATGTTATAATTGTATGTTGAAAGTAGGGATGTTGTTAGGTGTGTTCAAAATTTTCAATGCCTTTGTTAATTTCTTGGCATTCAGTAAGAAGTTCACCATACATATCGAAATAGTTAAAATTCATTGGTAAAATTGCCCTGGTTGTGCAGTTACTTGTACTTTGTACTCATTAATGTGATTAACATAATCTGTACTATAATCTGTATATAGTTAGCTTTTGCTTTGTTTTTTAGAACTGTTGAATTGATGTTATAATCCTGTGACACAAGCGAATTCTTTATTCAGTATTTTAGGTTTTTGATATCACATTCTGAAAATAAATGTATGTTTGTAATCACAGTGTAAAAATTTGGTGAATTAAAATTGTTATGGCAAACATTTGCCATAGTAATTACGTTACTGATCTTAGCACACATTTTTATAACCAATGTCTTCAGTGCAATATTGAAACACGTCCCTAAAAACAGGATACTTGTGAGATTTGAGGTTCTCGCAGCAGTGTTACTGAAGATGCATGTCTCCCAGGATGGAAACACCATGTCAGCTGGTAAATAGTTATCAACGTTTTGAAGAATCATTGTGCCCTCAGAATGCTGGTAACTGTTTACCAGCTCACATGATGTTACGACTCAGAAGACTTGAATCTTCAACAGGATTCCTATTGAATATTCAAGTCTTCTAGATGTGACTCTGTGTCGTTGGGTGAGTAGTTGATGATGTTTTGAAGGACTGTAGTGGTTTAGTCTTTGGGGGTCAGAGAGACTTCTTGGCTGTTAGGACGAAGGCAGGGCTTTGCTTCAGAATGTCTGGAACCAGTGACACAGGGTCACATTCCAGGAGACTTAAATCCTCAGCAACACTGCCGTGAAAACCTCAAATATCGCAAAGAAGTCTTAATGTTTCCTCATTTTGAAAATTTAGGTTTGAACTAAGCAAATACAGGAGTAATTTATTGTCAATGTGAATGACTTTATTAAATAGTAATAGCAGAAGGAAACTGCTTCACAAGGACATTATGTGTGCTGTGTGAAGGCCAGTGTACTGAACACAGATAAAACAATGTTGTACATCTGTTTGTATTTATAATACAAACACAGACCTGTTGTATCATATTCCTTCCTTTAAATTAATAAAGAGATGTGCACTGAAAGCAGTATAGTACTGTCTGAATTTGTTTGAATTTAATCAGCTCTTTGATGACTAAAAGTAATCTATTCTATACAAAGATTTGGATCATACATCACAGAGAATTCAGTGTGCTGACGTTAGAAGGACCAATTGATTAATGCTGTGGAAGCACATGCTGGTATTTTATTGCGAGAATGATATGGAACACACAAATGCACTGTGTAAATGAACTGCAGTTTTTAGTGGTAAACCTTACAGTATATATACTAACCAGCAGGCGTTAAGAGGTTAAATGAAACTATAGACACGTGTATGAACATTGAATGCATAATACAAGTGCTGTCCCTTTGCTGCAATTTATCATATTTTGGAAGTTAATGGCATTGCTGCATCACGTGTACATGTATGTGATGTAGAAATGTAGACTAACACTTGAATGTTGACACCAAATTGTTATTGTAGTGTTGTATGTAAGTGTCAGTGTTTGCTGTAGTGTTTTGTGTAAAGGCAGTGATTGCTATAGTGTTTCATGTGAATGTGAATGTGAATGTGAATGGGTGTTGTTTCATGCAAATTTGAATGGTTGCAATGATGTTTCATGTGAAGTTATATTTTTTTTAATATTTGTTTTTAAATGTTGTGCTACTGTGAGACCTATGTGCATTGTGACTTGTTAAAAAAAATATGTATATTATATGTATATGTGTGTTTCTTTCACAGTTGCATTAGCTTCTGTTTTCAGCAGCTTGTGTTTCTGAAATTTTGTTCCTTGTAATGTTCTGATTATGAAGTCTGCGGGGAAAGAGCGTGTCACGACACTGTAGCCAACAGTTAGCAGACGTAAATACATATTTCACTTAACCAACCTGAGGGAGGAATTAATTAATGGGAAATATGAAGCAATGTCATAACACCGTGTAGGAAATAGTAAACATATTGAGGGACAGTATGGCACCTGGTGCTCAGTATGGAGTTAGTGTTGGGAAGTTTAGGAATGCTGAAGAGATGAGTGTGAGGTAAGCTGAACTCTGTCATTTCAAATTGGCTTGTAATGCTGTGTGAATTCGTTGTGAAATTACACAATAAATATATTGACTGCAGCCTGTATAGGTTTATAAGTATTAAGAAAGTAGTATTATAGATGTACGTGCTCTTAAAGAAATTATGCGTCTGACTTGTATCCTCTCCAAGGACATACTGTCTTTACCACTATGAACTGAATGATCAGCGGCAAGGAGCTATTTATATAAATCCGATTTCTGAGAAGTTTGTTTTCAGGACATTTCAGGTTCTGACATCAGTGTTACTGTGATTCAAGTCCCGTGGGATGTGATACTGTGTTTTTCATTGCACAGTTTCCACTGTTTCAAAGGTAAATGGTGCCTTCATCTTTAAGCGCAGCACATTCTAAGAAGAATGCTTGACCCTGAAGATGAAGGAACCGCATTCTTTTGAAACACAGGAACTGCCTACCCAACGACAGAGCGTAACATCCCCAGAGAGTCGGTCGGATCCCAAGTTAATTTTTGTTTAGTGTCAGTGACATGCAAATTCTACATATAAAAAATAAAAGCCATAATTTGCTTTACATTATTGAGAACATCAGAAAGTATGTCCACTATGTACATAATCTGTGGTTGGAGTCCAGGTGATAATCTGTGTAGCATTCGGCTGTCAGTCATATAGATGCTTATGTTTCCTATCATTATTTTGGATTTGTTCAAATCACAGATGATGGTTAGTTGAGGTGTAGTAGTGGTATCCACTTGTACTCACTTGCCATAAGTAGGCTTCAGTTTTTACTTTATTTTTTATATTCTTTGAGAGATTCAGTTGATCTAAAAAATGTATTACTTCAGTATAAGAATATGGAATTGGGTTCAAAATTAGAATGCAGTTTAAATTATTTGCTGGATTGTCAACATGTGTAGTATTTATTAATGTTTAAAATTAGGTGACCAAAATTTGAAAAGCTGCATAACAGTATTCTCTGTAATGTCATAAGACCAAAGATATTAAATCTGCTCATTTTTAGAAGTTGGTGTGCATATAAACTCAATTGAAGTTTGTAACTACAAATGTGGAATTATGCATTATTCTCACAAAGCGCCACTGTTTAACTGGGGTTTATTAGGAACATTTCTTATGTGTTGTTTTTTTTAACATTGCAGAGAGAACAAAAGTAACAAAGAAGACCAGGACGAAACACGAGGCAGAAAAAGAAGGTTTGATAAAGTCCACCTTTATCTATCTATTTAACTACTTTAATTCCTTTAGAGTATATTATTTCTGGTATTAAACCCATCCCTTAATGGTTGAGTCCTTTAAATCCATTTTAGAACAAATTAAATTTTCCATATACTGAAGGAGACTGAAGTGGCACATAGTGGGTTCAGGTAGGCAGTTAAGAGTATGTTGCTGCTTGTCAGTTAGGTCGTTTGTTGCAAGATGTTCTGAGTTCTGTTGATGTGAAATAGAAATTCATCACTTCAGAATGAAGCTTGGTGGTTGGGCACCTGCTGTTTATGAAATACTGGATAGCTGCTGTTCTTGATGTAGTGGATACCTACTTCCATCAACATTGAAGCTTAACTTTACATAATTCATTTATAATTGTTTTACATTCTGTGGACTGGACACAAAATACCTAACAATGTGCAGTTATCAGGACCATTCATAAAATGCTGTTCTTGAACATTATTTATTAACTTAGGTGTTCAGCTTTTTATCTTTAAATGACTAAAGTCAGAGAACCTGTTTACTGTAATTCTAAGACCAGCTGTGTTGTGAATATTTCATCATTGTGACCTTGAATGGAGAATTCACCTTTGAGCAAACAAATTCAGGATGGTCTTTGGTGTGTTGACAGACATATAAAATAAAATTGGAAAATTTCTTGCTCCTAGTGACAGTGCTGCAGAAACAGAATATTTTATCAGGAGAACAGCATGGAATTTGATGATGATGATGATGATGATGATGATGATGATGATGCCGACGATGATGGCAATGATGATGATGGTGATATGATACATAGTTTCAGTTAGGTTTACTTGTTCTTGATTAGTCCCCAGAGTTACTACATATCCCAGATTTCATATATGGCATTGCTTCGAAGGATGCTTACCTAACATGAACATAGAAACACATAAAATTTTGGAGCTTTCTTTAATAAGTACTAGAATGTTGACTGTATTGTATTTTATATGATACTGTGAGGTTAATGATGAATAGGTGCTAATTCAAAATTGTGCCTGTGGTACTAATTTTGAGACTACAAGGATAAAAGATGTGCTTGACTAGCAGTTCTCTTTATGTTGTGGGCATGTATACATGTTTAGGATGAGTATCCAAGCAGCACCAGTTTTGTTCTTACTGTTTTATTTCACGTTCAGTGTTATTACTTAAACATTCTGACAGCGTTGTTTGCCACAACACCAGTCGCTTGGTTAGTCAGTTCGCTGTCAAAGTGCATTGGTTTGTTAATATGTAAATTGGACAAGTATTGTTTACTCCAGAGCAGAGGAATGCATATTCTCAAGTGCCATGGCTTTTGAGGCTTCAAAAACTGTTTCCCTTGAACTCTGAACCATGTGATGCTGTTCTTTCCTGTCCTTTCATCTTTCAAATTATTGAAACTGAGAGTTAATGCATTGGAGAGATAATCTGAGACTCCAAATGTTCTGTTTAATTTTACTGCAAGTTTGGTATTTATCGGAATGTTGTAATTTTTCTTAGTTCCTGCAGAGAGTTTAAGGAATATTATTGTTGCCATCTCTGTACAGGAAATGATGAGGGCACTGATACTTCAGCATCACCTAAGTTAAACTTTGTGTTTCGTTATCCTGATGTTTTGGCTCATGTAGTGGCATCCTTGGGAGTCAATATTGTCCGTGAGTTTAACAGTTAACATTATTCTCCACTTCACATACTTCTTTCAGGACTTTTTCCATTGTCACCACCAAAATAAAAACACTAAAACAGTAAAAACACAACGTTTTGGAAGAAGCGTCTTCCTTCTTCAGGTCCTACTTTAGGACTGAGGAAGGAAGAAGCTTCTTCTGAAATGTTGTGTTTTTATTTTGGTGGTGACAGTCTTGTAAGAAGGACGTGAAGTGAGTGATGTACAGCCAGTGTCAAGAACAGTGATGTTGTACATTAGTCTTCTTATTTCAGCACTTAAAATATATTTGTATTGGTAAATATTTATAATCTTAAATTTAAGTGTTTGAAGAAACTTAAGTAGATTATTTTGTAATAACTGTAATTTATATCATAGTGGTAGAAGAAAGTTCTTTCCATTGAATCGTTTTTATAAGTCTTTTGAAACTAAATATTTGAGTTTTTGAGCATCTTCATAGTTAAAAACAGTATGAGCGTGAGCTTGCATAGAATGTAGAGCATTTCTTTTATTTCAGCAATTTATTTCCTTGGCACTAACTGTTCTAGAAAAGCATTACATATTTCTTTTCTCACAAACTACTTGACGCGTTTGTCACCGCTGGCATTAATATAACTTGAGTTACATTCTTTCTTACCTGTTTGATGATTTATGAATTACAGAAAATAAACTTAGCATAGTTTAAAATTGTCATGATGACTTCAGATTAGGCTAGTGCTCAGAGGCTGAAGTGTGATTGTTGCTGCTTATTGACTTCTGTTGTGTCTTTTTTTCCAGTTTCATTTTCCAACTCTGTCGATTAGTTTGCAGCCTTAGTATTTCATGATCTGCTGGTTTGACCTCCATAACACAAACAGACTCTCACACATACCATAACTGTAATACAAGCACAATATTGTGTTTGTGTATTTATGCTTTGTTAATACATATTTGTTTGCTGCTGCTTTTGTGTGCATTCTGGTCTGGCACTGATAATACTGTCTGAACTGTCATTATCATTTCAAGTAGAGGTGAGTACACTGTGTGTCTGACTGATGTAAGTACATTATTTTGTTTACAGTCCAGATGACCATAGAGATATATTTTAAATATTTTAGAACAGATGTTTTTGAGAAACTATTATTTTCTTTTTAGGTCAGTGAAATTTTTGATGTGGATATTATTTGAGTAGTTTCTGTTATGGCATAGAACATATTTTTGTGTAGAAGGATATTTTGAAACAGTTTACAGCAGTGTTAGATTACCAGTTGAACTGTATCAACACCTGCTGACAATAAAGGGTAATCATGCTTATTCATTCGCGTTTTTGTATTTTGAATGTATTCCTTATATTTTGGTTTTTATTTCTGTTTTTGTTTTTGTTTCTTCATATCACACTTTTCATCATAGGGTGTCACATTCTCCTGCCATTTGTTTTCGTGTTGTGTTCAACTTTATATTCTGTTCTAATCATCTAAATGCTCATCAGTGCTTCTGTTGCAGCTCGTAACATAACTGTTGTAGCAATCTGTCTCCGTCTAGTTGTTACACTGTCTCCCTCACTTCAGAACACTAATATACTTACACATGCTTTGGCTCTTCTGGTTTGACTGCTGCAACATGTGTGATTGTTATACATTAACACAGAACTACTTGACATTGTAACAGTATTGGAACTGTTCCAGATACTCACTCCTGTTCTTCAAGATGACATTCCAGTATGAGAACATACGAGGTTCTTACAGCTGTCTTGCTGAGGATTCAGGTCTTCTGGGATGTAAGGCCATGTTGTTGGGTGTCTAGTACCCCACATTTTAAACGACAGTGGTGTCTGCTTGTCCAAGGTCAATCAGTCCAAGCAGTTCTTCTTGGACTGCTTGACCTTCAAACTTAAAGGCACTGTGTTCTTGAAAACATCAGTATTTTCTTGCCCAGCAACATAGGATCACATCCCTGCAGATCTGAAACCTCAACATTTCAGTGCCCTTACACTAATGCATACTATGGCTTTATTTTAACATCATTTTCAAGACTTAATGTTACATTACAAGTGCTTTACACTAATGCAGTATTGAAACATGTGTGATATTGCCTTACATTAACATGTTATAGTAAGTGCTTGTAGATAATTCCAAACGCTTTACAGCGTCACCTCATTTACAAAGCTTCCTCAGCTTTTACAACAGTTGTCACGGAGTGGCTTCAAGCACAGTAATACCTTAAACTAAACAAATGTGTATGTGATGTCCATAATTAGTGCACACATATCAGTCAGGCAGTAATTGGTATGTGTCCTGGATTATGGATGACTTAAAACTTAAATCAGCCGTTGGATAGTCATTGTTAGCAGTATGCCATACCTGGTGAGCTGGAGATTACTTCTTGACATCTGTCAAGTGTAATCTACTTTTGTAAAGGTTGTAGCATGTGAGCAGATCTTCATTTTCCTGAAACATACCAAAATTACCTCATATATTTATTTATTTTTTCATTGACTTTCAATATGGTTGATTTAATGAGTGACATTTTTTCACAGAACAAGTCCAGATGACACATGTACATTTACATAATTTCACAGAAACCCTCGAAGAAACAGACCACCTACGCATAGCATCTGGGACTGCTGCATCTACACCACAAGAACACAAGTCTTTGAAACCTCTTGATAGGGAAGAGGGACTTACTATTACAGAATTACCTGTAGATGAGCAAGTGGCTGTCACAGAGCGGTCTGTTGCAATTGTAACACAGCCTGTAGAAGAACAAGCAGAAATAAGTCAGAGAAAGGAATGGGAAGAGGAGTATGATGAAGAAGAGCTGATCATCATAGACAGAACCAAAGCTGGTGGTGTTAGGAGACAGAAAAAGAAGAAGATTGTGAAGCAGGAGTCAGAAGAAGAAGTAGAGGTAGAGATTGAAGTTGTAGGAGGAGGTAAAAGGAAGGTGAAGAAAACGATAAAGGCCAGGCAGCCAGAGACTGAAGAAGAGGTAATTGTTGAGGAACATGTAGAGGCACTAAAACCTCTTTCAGCAAAATCTCTTCAAGGGCTGCCCCTTATAAGCTCTCCTTTGCATTTGGCTGAAACTGTACCTGCAGCTGTTGTTGCAGAGATAATTACAGACAGCAGAATACTACAGGAACAAGTGAAGGTGAGCCTGCTGACACACACAGCCATATCAGAAGAGCAAGTGGAAGCAGCAGAACATGAACGAGACACGTTGCACGGAGTTGTTCCTGAAGGTGTGAAGGCTGCACCCAGGGTTGACACTGTTGAACCTTATCAGGTTACAGAACATAATATCCATGCAAGAGCAGGAGAATTTGAGACAACATTCAAGCCACAAACTTATGAGGCAAGCAAGACTTTTGTGTCTAGTGAAGGTCTACTTATTAGTGAGACTATGCCTGATCATAAAATGGGTGTGATTCAAAATACCTCAGAAGTCCAAAAGACCCACGCAACTGTTTCACTAGCTCTGCAGGAAGCTGCTTCTATAAGTCAAGCTGAAGTAGCCTTAAAGGAAGGTGACGTAAAAAGTGATAAGTTGCCTAAAGGTCAACATGCAGATAGATCCTTGATTCCTCAAGAAGGGTTATCAGTCACAGAAGTGACAGAAGGAACGTCAGTGAGTGCGTTGGATGCCATACTAAAACCAGTTCCTGTGAAACCAAAAATACAGGTTCCATCATCAGAACCACTAGTAGTTAGTGAAGTGTTTCCAGAAGCCAAACCTGGTAAATATTATCCAGAACTATTTGTGGCTACAGAAATGGCTACTAAGACATTCATTACACAGCAACAAGTAACAACTCATGAAGTGAATGCTCCAGAAAGAGAAGGTGAATATGTTCCAGGGCGTCTACCACCTTCACAGCAGGCTGGACTTGGTGTTACACCTGGTGAAACTGTACTTGTATCTCAGCTCGATGTCCAAGAGAAAGAAGGAGACTTGTCACTTCAGAGAAAGCCTGATGTGACAGAAGCAACAGAAGATGTAACAGTAGTTGAGGGTATCTCTGTCAGTTTAGTAGAATTGCAGCATCATGAACCAGATTTCAGTGTTCAGGTGACAGAAAAAAAGACAGCTGGTGTAGATTTCACTCAACAGGAGTCCTTTGTAACCTTTGAAACAACTGTTTCAGAACATGAGGGTCAGTATGTACCTGGCGAAACACCACAAGGAAAACAAGCTGATACTTCTGTTGTCTGTCTGGAGGTCTCAGATGTATCCATATCAGTTGTCCAGGAAACAGAGGGTGAATTTATACCAATGAAGTCACCCACAGGTGCATGTGCTGAACCAAACATTCGGCCTGAGGAATCACTGACAGTCTCTGAAATTCAGACAGTTGATCTTCCATCTGAATTCTCTGACTTCCTGCGATATCGCACAGATGAAGCAATTACCAAATTAGAGACGCAGGAGACAAAACAGATTTCTTTTGTTTTAACTCAAGAAAAAGAAGGTCTTATTGAGAAGACTGAACTGCACCAGCCATGCAGAGTGGAAGCGTCTTACACACCACAAACAGGAATCAGTGTAGAGCATAATCAGACAATAGAACAAGAAGGTGAATTCCCTGTTTGTGAATTGCCAGAAGCACACAAAGTAAAGACGGTACCTTCACATCCTTTACACTCAATTCTTGTGGAAGAAACTCTACCATCAGGTCTGACTAAACAACTGGTGAAGGAGAAAGCACAATCTGGTATCGCAAAACTGGACCAGGAAGTCTATCAAGAAGTGGTTATTGAGGAGACTGTTCTAGGAGAAGGACTGGAAAAGTACAAAATTGGATCAAAACCAGATGAGAAGGTTGCAGATGTAACTGTCTTACAAGAGGAAGGAGTGACAGTGACTGAAGTTGTTACTGATGACAAAGAAGCTACATATACAGGACCTGAACTTCCTAGTGGATTTTTCGCTGTGCCTGACATATTACCACAGAATGTGGCAATTAAGGCTGAGGTGAGACCTGAAGCTAGTGCAGAGCCACTAATAGAGCAAACCCCAGTTAAGGTCATTGCTACGCAAGACCAGACTCCGCTAGAAAGTCTGCTGATCAGCCTTTCACAATTGGTTGAGAAGGAAGGAGCATTCACTAAAGACTTGAAACCGGATACAAAACAAGCTAATGTGGAATGGGGTGAGGAACTAAGAGAGATATCAGTGACTCAGGTAGTTGCTCATGACAAGGAAACGGACTATATTGCTGAGAAGGCACCACATTTGATTACAGCTACACCTAATATTCCTGGACATGAAGTTGCTCTAAAATCTGAAACACTGCCTGAATTACACCTTGGAAGAGTGGATTATGAATCACCAACATGTGGACATGCAAAACCAGACAATGAGCCTCTGCAGGAACTTCTGGTTACTGAGACAGCAATAGCTGAAGTTGAAAAGGAGCTTGGTGCTGAGGTTAGACCAGATCAGAAGACAGCTGACATTTCTGTAGATGCTGGGCAAGTGATTTCAGTAACAGAAATTGTAGCAGATCATAAGGAAGCCATTCTGGAGGCTCTAGAGTTACCCAAACAGCGTAAAGCTTTGATGGATATTTCTGGTCAGGAAGTAGCAGAGAAACAAGAAGTAATAACAGACCTGAGGCTTGGAGACTGGAAACGTCAGTCACCCGTAAAAGAACAAGCTCATCCAATGCAGGAAGGCCTGGAATGTGCCATATTATTGCAACCTACTGTTGGTGAAAAGGAAGGTGATTTTTCTGGCAAGGTGAAACCTGATCAAAAGCAAGCTCAAGTAATATTTCAAGAAGGCCAGGTGTTGAATGTAACAGAGATTTTAATCCAGGACAAAGAGCAGCCTCTGCTCCCACAGGAAACACCTGAAAAGAGAACTGCTACCACTGATATCAGTACCCAAGGTGTGGCACTCATGTCTGAAGTAGTTACAGAACAAAGTGTGAAAGAAATTATTTCAACTAAACCAAACTTTGCAGATGCAAAGCCTGATCAAATACCCTACCAGAGTCTTATTCAAAATGAGATTATAATTCGTGAAAAGGAGGGTGAGTATGTACATGGTGTGAAACCTGAAACAAAACAGGCACAGTCAGGTTTTGAAGAGGATCAGAGTGTAATGATTACCCTTGTGACCGTTGAAGATAAGGAAAGCAATTTAATTGTTTCTGAAAAACCAGCAGAGGTGAAAGCATTACCTGATGTTGTGGGACAAGAAGTTGCAGAGAAAACGGAGATCATCACAGAAAGTAGCACTGGAAAACTTTCCAGAGAGTCCCCAGTCCGTGCACAAGCTGTCGCAGAGCAGTTGCCGTATCAGAGTGTAATCCTATCAGAAACAGCACCTGCAGAATGTGAAGGAGAGTTCAAGGATTCTGTCAGGCCCGACTCAAAGAGTGCAGATGTAGCATTTGAGGAGGGAAAAGGCGTCTTCATTACTGAAGTAGTAGCAGAAGATAAAGAGGGCCAGTGTGCTTCCCCTGAGAAGCCTGAAAGTAAGTTTGCCAAACCAGATATATCAGGTCAAGAAGTGGCTCAGAAGACTGAGATCATTCCTGAGACAAGAACAGGTGAAGTGGTGGTGCAATTTCCTTCACAAGTGAAAGCAACCCCAGAACAGCTAACCTTTGAGAGTGTGGTTTTGTCTGAGACATCAGTCCAAGAAAGTGAAGGGGAGTTCAAAGGAAAGTTGAAATTAGATACCCACAATGCAGACTTGACATTTGAGGAGGGTCGTAGTGTGACAGTGACCCAGGTGACCTTAGAAGATAAAGAATCAGACTATGTGACACCAGATAAACCAAAAGAGAGGACTGCTCATCCGGATATCTGTGGCCAGGAAGTTGCCCAGCAGTCTGAGATACTTACTGAAGTTGGTATAGGGAGTGTTACTTTGGAGAAGACAGTAACTGCTAGTGCACAGCCTGAGCAATTGCCTTTTGAAAGCATCGTTCAGACCATTTTGGCAGTAAGAGAAAGTGAAGGGAAGTTTACTGCAGATATAAAACCTTCTTCTGTAGTGGCAGAACTGGCATTTGTGGAAGAGAAAGGAATCACAGTTACAGAAGTCACTTTGGAAGATAAAGAAGAAAAATACTTGGGACCAGAACTTCCACAGACAAGAGTAGCACAGCCAGATGTGCTGCCACATGAGATACCGCAGAAGTTGGAGGTTGTAGCAGAAGCAACAGTGGGTACAGTTGTAATAGAAAAACCTAAAATGGTCACAGCAGAAACACAACAACTTCCTTTCCAGAGTGCAGAACAAAGTATTACAGTAATAGGAGAAACAGAAGCTCCTTTGAAGTCCTTAGTACAACCAGAAGCAAAGAGTGCAGATACTTCATTTGAAGATGTGAAAACTGGAGTGAGTGTCATAGATATCACAGTTCAAGATAAAGAAGATATTTATGTAACGCCAGAGAAACCTGTGGAGTATAAAGCAAAGCCTGAAATAGCAGCACAAGAAGTTGCAGAGAAAACGGAAATTGTTACAGAAAGTAGCACTGGAAAACTTTCCAGAGAGTCCCCAGTCCGTGCGCAGGCTGTGGCAGAGCAGTTGCCGTATCAGAGTGTGATCTTATCAGAAACAGCACCTGCAGAACGTGAAGGAGAGTTCAAGGATTCTGTCAGGCCTGACTCAAAGAGTGCAGATGTAGCATTTGAAGAGGGAAAAGTGGTCTTCATTACTGAAGTAGTGGCAGAAGATAAAGAGGGCCAGTGTGCTTCCCCCGAGAAGCCTGAAAGTAAGTTTGCCAAACCAGATATATCAGGTCAAGAAGTGGCTCAGAAGACTGAGATCATTCCTGAGACAAGAACAGGTGAAGTGGTGGTGCAATTTCCTTCGCAAGTGAAAGCAACCCCAGAACAGCTAACCTTTGAGAGTGTGGTTTTGTCTGAAACATCAGTCCAAGAAAGTGAAGGGGAGTTCAAAGGAAAGTTGAAATTAGACACCCACAGTGCAGACTTGACATTTGAGGAGGGTCGTAGTGTGACAGTGACCCAGGTGACCTTAGAAGATAAAGAATCAGACTATGTGACACCAGATAAACCAGAAGAGAAGACTGCTCATCCTGATGTCAGTGGCCAGGAAGTTGCCCAGCAGTCTGAAGTACTTGCAGATCTTAGTGTTGGTAACTTACCAGCAGAGATAGCACCTACATTTAAAGCCCAGTCACAGCAGCAGCCATATGAGGGCATCCTGCAAACACAGACTGTTGTTCATGAGCAGGAAGGAAATTTATCTGAACAAAGCAAACCAGACTCAAAACTTGCACAGCTGTTGTTTGAAGAAGGTCATAGTGTGACAGTAACTGCAACAGTTCCAGCAGACACAGCAACCGAATACGTGGTTCCTGAAAAACCTAAGGAAGGGGTTGTTGCACCAGATATCTTGGGACAAGAAGTAGCAGAAAGTTGTGAAGTTGTCCTGGGCCTCAGCTTTACTGAACTGAAACAAGAAAAGCCAATTACAGCACAAGCTAATGCTGAACAGTTGCCATATGAGAGTGTGATGCTGACAGAAGCATCCATTTGTGAGAGGGAAGACAAATTTGGCGGTGATGTGAAACCAGAGTCTAGGCAAGCAGAGCTGGACTTTGAACTTGAACAGAGTCTTAGTGTCTCTCAGATTACACTGGGTGACCGAGAACATGTATATACAGCTCCTGAACTGCCTAAAGGGAGGAAAGCCTATCCTGATATAAGTGGCAGTAAAGAAGTAGCAGAACAGATGCAGGTGTTGCCTGATATTGCCATAAAGGAATTAGAGTATGTGACTCCACTGCCTGAAGCAGCTCGATTGGGTCAGATAACACTCCAGAGCGTGGTTGTTGTTGAAGATCTGGCACAGGAAAGAGAAGCAGAGTTTACTGGAAAATTTAAACCGGAAACTAAGACAGCTGATATTTTTGTTGAGAAGGGAAAGAAAGTGCAAGTGGTTACAGAAGTCCTTGCAGAAGATAAAGAAGGCAGAGTTGATAAACTTGATATGCCACAAGAAAGAAAAGCACAGGCAGATATACTTGGAAGAGAGGTAGCTGAGAAAAGTGAGACATTTGCTGAAATTTGTGTAGGGGACATGGCTACAGTGTTGCAGCAGCAGAAATTGGTTGCTGATGTTCAGCAGATTCCATTTGAAAGCCTTCTTCTTTCTGAAACCATTGTTACTGAAAGGGAAGAAGAAATGAAGTCTGGCCAGAAGGCAATAGCCAAGAGTGCGCAGATGATTTTTGAAGAGGGTAAAAGTGTGGTGGTGACTGAAGTAGTATCGCAAGACAAAGAGTCTGTTTATGTTACACCAGAAAAACCAAAAGGCAATGTTGCCCAACCAGAAATACTTGGTAAAGAAGTTGCAGAAAAAACAGAAATAATATCAGAAGTGGGAATTGCGGAACTTCCCGAGGATCTTCCTTCAACTGCTTCTGCAGTTCCAGAATCCATTCCATTCCAAGTAATTGTACTCAGTGAAACTAGAGTTCAAGATCATGAAGTTGAATTCACAGGATCATTTAAGCCAGGCACAAGGAATGCAGATGTAACATTTGAGGAGCGTAAAGGTGTTGTTATAACTGAAGTAGTAGAAGCAGAAGAGAAAGAAGACAAATACATTGCAACAGAAACACCCAAAGGGAATTTGGCACACCAGGATATATCCACACAAGAAGTAGCCCAGCAGTCTGAATTGTTTGCTGACATCTGTTTGGGTGAAATTGTTACTGAATCACCGAACAAAATAACTGCTACTGTGGAACAATTGCCTTATGAGACTGTAATACAGACTGAAGCTATGATTGGAGAATATGAAACTGAATTCAAAGAGGAGACGCATTTAGTGAAGAAGAGTGCAGCCTTCACCTTTGAAGAAGGAAGAAGTATCAGTGTAACACAAGTGAGTGTCGGACATAAGGAAGAAATCCTTAAAACCCAAGATATACCAAAGCAAAGAATTGCACAGCCAGAAATAATTAGTCAGGAGTCCTTGCAACTAAGTGAAGTCCTGACACACATACAAGTTGGTGATGTAACACACACAGCACCGACTACAGAGACAGCTCAAGCAGATCGGGAAACTGTCGAAGGACTTATAATTTCTGAAGGAGTTGTTCAGGAGAAGGAAGGTGTATTTGATAAATTATTTAAACCTGCAATGAAGAACGCTGAAATTCAGTTTGAGGAAGGAAAAGTAGTAACGGTTTCAGAAGTTTTGGCTGAAGATAAAGAAGATGAATACAAGACACCTGAAGGCCCTGCACAGAGAGTGGCAAGACCGGACATCACCACCCAAGAAGTCGCAGAGAAGACAGAGGTTGTTGTTGAGTTTGGTGTTGGTGAACTTGCTAGTCAGGTGCCGTCTACAGCAGTGGCTAAACCTGAACATCTTACATTAGAGAGCGTGGTGCAAGTTCAGACTGCAGTCAATGAAAGCGAAGGTTGGTTTGAAGGTATGTTTAAGCCAGACACCAAGAATGCCGAATTAACATTTGAAGAAGGGAAGAGGGGAATAACTGTTACTCAGTTAGTTGTTGAAGATAAAGAAGGAACTTACCAAGTCCCTGACATACCAAAAGAGCATGCTGCTCAGCCAGAAATACTGGGCCAGGAAGTTGTCCAGCAAACGGAGGTGATCACTGGCCTTGCACCTGGAGAAGTGGCACTAGATACACTACCACAGAAAGGTCAAGCTAACCCAGAGCATCTCCCATATGAAAGTATTGTGCTGACAGAAGCAGTTGTAAGGGAGAGTGAAGCAGTTCTGAAGACAAAGTCAAAGCCAGAGTCAACAAGCGCAGAGTTTTCCTTTCAAGAAAAACAAAGTGTAACTGTTACAGAGGTTATGGTTCAAGACAAGGAGGGAATAGAAATCATAAAAGTAGTTGCCAATGAAGGGGTAGCCCGGCCAGATATAATAGAGAGAAAAGTGGCCTTGAAGACAGAAGTCCTTCCTCAAAATGTGGCAGGGCTGTTAGATATACAGGCTGCAGAATCAAATGTAGCAATGCAGGCTGTACCTCAGCAGCAGCACAGCCTGGTGGTAACGGAACTGAACACTGGAGAGCTGGAATCTATGCTCCCTGATTTGGTGAAACAGTCATCTAAAACCATTGGTTTCTCCATTGAAGAGCAAGAAACTAAGCTTCTCATAACAGAAGTCCAGCCACAGGAGCAGGAGGGTGAGTATGTAATGGGAGTAGAAATTCCAGAGCAGTATGGAAGGGTGGGATTGGAACCTAGCCAGGCACTAGTACTGGAGGAGACAATTACAGGGTTAGATGTAGACACATTCAAAGGGGACAAAAACACAACACAATGTGAACATGCTATGGTAGGGCATCCCACTAGCAGAGGGGCAGTATTAGTATTTGAAGCTATGTCAGGTGAGCGGGAAGGTAAGTGTGATGAATTAGTGATCCCCCAGTCTAAAAGTGTGGAACTAAGTTTCGAAGGGTCAAAGTGTGAAGTGACAGTAACAGAGATGAGACCCCATGATACTGAAATGCAGTTCATACCACAGTTAGTACACAGCAGGTATGCAGCGGCAGATTTTGTACACGCAGAATCAGCTGTTGTGCAGGAGACAAGATCAGAAGAATTCCTAGGGGATGTTCTAAGATCAATCCCCAAAGAGCACACTGTTCAGGTAAGCCATGATTTTTGGGAGGGCATTACTGTTACTGTTCCAGAAGTTACAGAGAAGGAATCTGAGTGTGAGAATATTTTGTATGACACTGAAGCAAAATCTGCAACAGTATCCCTTGCAGAGAACAAAAGTGTCACAATAAGTGAAGCAGTTTCACAGCAAACTGCACAAGATATGTCTGTGACCTATGACATGAGGGAAGTGCAAGCAACAACAAATGTGGTTATTCATGATGCAGCAGCAGTAATACAAGAGTCGATTCCTGGTCAATTAGTCAAGGAACTTACAGTTCCCAAATTAAAGAGAGAAACAACAGCAAGTTCAAAAATTCTGTCTCAGCAAGCAACTGTGATAGAGGTGATGGCAAGTCAACAAGATATTAAAAAGTTCCCTGCTTCCTTTGTACCAGAAGAGAGACATGCTAAGTCAGGATTTGAGTTAATACAGGTGGCTGTAGTACAGGAGTCAGATACACAACACAGTACTGGGGATTTTGCTTTAAATTTTCCTGTGGAGTCAAAAGCCCTTCCACGTATTCTGGCTCAGGAAGTAGCTGTAATTCAGGATGCAGTACCTGAAGAAAATGTAGGTGACTTTATTGCTGCTGCTAAACCTGTGGACTCACTGGCTAAACCTGAGTTAGTTGCACGACATATTGCAATTACACATGAAGCTGTGACCGAAGAAGATCTTGATGATGTTATATCTGAAAAATTAAATGAAACCACTGCAAGATTGCAAGTCACCACAAATGAAGGCACAGTCACTGAAGAAACTATTTCTCAGGAAGATGCAGTGAATCTTGTTGTTCCAAGTCTGAAAAAGAGCTGTGAAGCAGTTTCAGATCTTGTTACAATAGACATTGCGACAGTTGAGCAGCAACAGACTGAACATTCTGTAAGAGAATTCACTGTAACAGAAATCTCGAAGGAAGTTGTAGCCAAATTGGATATTGTAGCATCAGAAGCTACCATCGCACAACAGCCACATGCCCAGGAGAATGTTTTTGATTTTCAGGGTACAGAGAACGTAAAATCTGTGCAGGCAAACCCTGCGGTTGTTGTGCGAGAAGTTGCAATGATAAAAGAGACACATCCTGAAGATAATGTGTCTGGCATGGTGGTTACTGAAACAATGAAGGGAATTAAGGCCAGTTCTGAGCTAACTGTAAGTGAAGCAACAATTATAGAACAGGCTGTTACTGAACAAGATGTTTTTCAACTGGCAACACCAAAATTATTGAAGGACTCTCAAGCTATCACAGATATAGAGAGTAGAGAAGTTGCCATTAAAGAAGAATTTGTTGTTGAAGGTGGCACAGGTGTGCTCAAAACATTGTATGTTGGGAAACTATCACAAGCAACACCAGGTTTTGAAACACGACATGTAGCAGTCACTGAATTACCACAGATGGAACAAAGTATTTCAGACCTGAAGCCCATAAATCTGCAGAAGCAGATGAATGCTGCAGAGGACATGATTACGGTAGGTGCAACAATTACTGAAGAAACCCGAGTGGAACAAATTACAACAGAGCTAGTTGTTTCTGATCTTAAGAAGGAGTCTCAGGCAGTTCTTGAAGTTGTTGCAAGAGAAGTGGCAGTTACTCTGAAGCCATATCCTGAAGAAGATGCAACAGACTTCATTGTTTCTGATTTACAGAAAGAGATGAGTGCAAGACCTGAGATTGTGTTGACAGAAGTGGCCATATGTCAACAACCACACACTGAAGAAGAGGTGTCAGATTTGGCTGTGTCTGAATCAGAGAAAACAATTACAGCTAAACCTGAAGTTTTGAGTAGGGAAGTGGCAATATCACAGCAGCCAGTCCCACAAGAAGGAGCTGCAGAGTTTGTTGTGCATGACCTACAGAAGGAGTCAACAGCAAAACCTGAGATTGTGTCGAGAAAAATAGCAGTATCACAATATCCAGTCACAGAAGAAGGGACGTCAGAATTAAGTGTACCCACATTGCCAAACGTAATGGCAGCAAAACCAGATATAGAGGCTAGAGAGGTGGCTGTAATACAGGATATGTCCACAGAAGAAGGGCTGTCGGAGTTGGTCATATCTGAATTGTGGAAAGAAACTACAGCAAACTCCGAGATTGTAACAAGACAGGTGGTTATTTCCCAACAGCCATTGACACAAGAAGAGACCTTGGACCTACTTACGGTAGATACGCACAGGGAGATGGTGATAGAACCTGAACTTGTGTCCAGAAAAGTAGCAGTTTCACAGCAACAAGTTGCAGAAGAAGGGGTCTCAAAATTGGTTGTATCTGATTTACAGAAAGAGACTACAGCAAAATCAGAGATTGTGACTACAGAGGCTCCAATTATACAACAACTACAAACACAAGAAGGGGCTTCAGAGTTGGTTGTTGCTGAATTGTGGAAATTGACAACAGCAAACCCTGATGTTATGAGCAGAGAAGTAGCAATTTCTCAACAACCACTGATGATAGAACGGGCCTCAGACTTAATGTTGTCTGAACAGAAGAAGGAAAGTGTAGCAAAGCCAGAAATGGTGTCTAGAGAAGTGGCCATATCCGAACAGCCCCTGACACAAGAAGGGACTTCAGAATTGCTTATATCAGCTTCACATAAGGAGACTAAAGCAATACCTGAGGTTGTGCCCAGGGAAACAGCAATATTACAAGAACCTTTCACAGAAGAAGGTGCATCAGACTTAGTCGTTCTGGAATTGCAGAAGGGTATTACAGCAAAATCTGATGTTGTTACTAGAGAAGTAGCTATATTACAACAACCACTGACAGAGGAGGCTGCTTCTGACTTGGCTGTATCAGTTTTACAGAAAGAGCTGAAAGCCAAACAAGAGTTGCTACCACAAGAAGCAGCAGTCACTGAACAGTTATTGTGTCAGCAGGATGTGGTAGACTTGCAAGTGTCGGAACTGAGGGGAACCTCTGAAGCTACTTCAGCGTTTGAAACTAGGATAGTAGCTGTTACAGAGGAAGCACAGCCTCAAGAAGATTCATCTGATCTGAATGTCTGTGACTTGCACAGGAAGTCACAAGCAACACTTCAAGTTGTAACAAGGAAAGCTGCATTAACACATGAAACTCTACTTAACCAAGACACCCCACCCTTGTTACAAGAGGAGTCAGTAAGTGAATCAACTGCACAGTCAGAATATATTGTGAGAGAGGTGGCTGTTACCCAGTTATCAGTACCAGAGCTGGGTATTGAAGAGCTCGTTACATCTGCCATAAGACAGATGTCAGTAGCAGCATCAGAACTGGTGACACAAGAAGTGGCAATCTGTGAACAACCCCATACAGAGCAAATGGCTGCAGAATTATATGTTAAAGGACTCTTAAAAGAGACACAAGCAAGGGAAGAATTTGTATCAAGGGAAGCTGCAGTGACAGAAGAATCAGTTTCACAGCAAAGTACAGTTGATTTGGGACATTCAGATTTGAGAAAAGGATCACATGCCATAACAATACTTGAAACTAGAGATGTAGCAATTACAGAGCAGCCACAGAGTGAGATTAGTGTAGCAGAGTTCAATATTAGAGAGGTGGCCAAGGAAGTCACTGCACAGCCTGATGTCTTAACCAAGGGTGCTGTAATTACTCAGCAGTTGCATGTGCAGCAGTGTGTGTCAGAACTAAATCTCTCAGAGCTTCTGAGAGAAACAAAAGCGCATTCACAATTTGAAACTAGAGATGTTGCTGTAAGTCAGCAGTTTAATGCAGAAGAAGAGGTTGCAAGCTTTGTTGTACCTCAGGTGCCTAAAGAAGTACAAGTCACATGTGGTGTTGCTGTAAGAGATGTAGCTGTTGTAGAGGAATCTGTCTCTCAGCAAAGCACAGAAGAACTGGTAGGAAGAGATGTGAAACAGGTGTCTCATGCCACACAAGGCCTTGTGACATTTGAGACAACACTAACAGAGCAACCTGCAGTGCAGGAAGGCATGGCAGATTTGCCTTCCTCCCAGATAGCCAAGGAGTCACGAGCAAAGCCAATTGTTTTAGCAAGAGAAGCCGCAGTGACAGAGCAAATGGTGACACAACAGAATGCTACAGATTTTGAAGCTTTTAAACATGAGAGGACATTACAAGCAGAATTGAGTGTTGTAATGCAAGAAGCAGCAATAACTCAACAGCCTTGTATTGGACAAGATGTTAGAGACATGCAAATCACACAGGATACAGAAGAATTTGTAGCTGTGGCTGAATTCTTGACAAAAGAAGTGGCTGTAACTGAGGAAACTATCTCTCAGCAGAGTGTACAACAGCTTTTAATAGAAGAACTTAAAAAGGGTTCACGAGCTATGCCCCAAATAACAACAAGGGAAGTAGTATTAATTGAACAACCTGAAACCGAACAGACTGTGTCAAATCTGTCAGTTGAAGAGCAGCTAAAGGAGGCAAGAGCACGGCCGAGTGTTATGACAAGAGAGAGTGTTGTTATGGAGCAGCCTGTCACAGAACACAATATATGTAACTTGATAACACAGGTACAGAGAGAAGAAACGGCTACACCTAGGGTTGAAGCTAGAGACGTAGCAGTGTCAGAAGAATTGGTCTGTCAGCAAGACACAAATATACTTGTAGCAGATGCAAAGATGGAGTACAAAGCCAAGCCTCAACTTGAAACTAGAGGTATTGCTGTTACTGAAGAAGCTGTGACAGAGTTAAATGTGACAGACCTGAAAGTAGGAGAACTGCTGAAAGAAACTCAGGCAGTGACTGATATCATAACAGCTGAAGCTACAGTAACGCAGCAGGTACTTCTACAGGAGAGGAGTCATGACCTGGTTGTGTCTGAATTACAGAAGGAAGTGCAGGCTAGCCAGAATATTATTACTAGAGTGGCTGCAATGACTAAAGAAGTTCAGACTGAACAGTACACTGGAGAACTTCCTGCCGCAAATGTGGTGATTGAAGTTGCTGCTACACCTGAAATAGTTTTGAGAGAAACTGCAATCATTGAACAGCTGCAGACAGAGCAAAATCTATTAGACTTGACAGTATCACAGAAATTGCAAGAAACAACAGCTGCTGCTTGTGTAACAAGCCAAGAAGTTGCAATAACTGAACAGCCACTGATAGAAGAGCAGGTACTAGATTTATCTATTGCTGCATTCTACAGAGAATCGAAAGCAAAGCCACAGATTGAAGCCATGGAAGCTGCAGAGAGTAAAGAAACTCTCCCAGAACAGCATGTTGAAGATCTTACAGCTTTAAAATCTCTTCCTGAAGCTTCAGCTAGATCCAGCTTTATTGTTAGAGGAGTTGCAGTGACTGCAGAAACTGAAACTCAGCATGGGATATCAAACCTGCAGGTGGAAGAAATGGGACAAATTTTTGTTAGTCCAGAATTTATAAGTCAGGAAGCAGTTATCACTGAACAGTGTCTGTCAGAAGAAGGGGCAGCAGAAATTGTTATTTCAGAGACGATAAGAGAATCGCAGGCCAAGCCGGCAGTTGTAATGAGAGAAGTTGCTGAGACTCAACAGGTACAGGCTGAGCAAGATGTTAGGGAGTTGACTGTTTTAAAGATGACTGAAGCAACAGCAAAGCCGGACATTGTAACATGGCAGACTGCTATAACTGAGCAACCCCTTAGTGAGCAGTTTGTCTCTGAGATATCAGTATATCAGTCCAAAGAGGCTAAGGCTACACCACATATCACAGAACAGGAGGCAGCAATAACTGAACAACTTCATATGGAAGAACAGGTTGAGAAATTAAATGTTACTAAATTTCTGGAAGAATTTGAAGCCAGGTCACAGTTTGTAACCAGGGAGGCAGCAGAAACAAGACATATTGTTACTCAGCAGAGCATTACAGACCTGCCAGATGAAAGAATAGTTGAAGCCATTGCAAAGTCCGATGTTGTGCCAAGTCACGCCATAGTTACAGAGCTACAGGAAGCAGAACAAGGAGTTTCAGAATTGAGACTCATAGAGAGAGTAGCAGAAAGTATGGCTATAACGAAAATTACAAGTCAGGAGGGTACAGTAACTGAGGAAACTCTCACAGAAGAACAACTTCCCAACTTAAGTGTGACCATACTGCACAGAGAATCAAAAGCAACCCCAGCGGTAGTGACAGCAGAAGCTGTGGAGACAAAACAGATCCTTACTGAACAGAGTGTTCAAGAACTGATTGTAACAGTTCCAAGGAGAAGGGAAGCCACAGCTGACATTGTAGCAAGACTGGCTGCTGTTACTCATCAGCCTTTAACAGAACACAATATTTCAACTTTAGCATTAGTAGGTCATATGCCTGAATCTAAAGCCATATCTGAAATTGTAAGCCAGCAGGCCACAATAGCTGAACAGCCTCTGACTTCAGAACAGGCTCGTGAGTTGGCCATGTCTGAACTACTGAATGGAGTTCAGGCTACGTTAGATGTAATAACTAGAGAAGTTGCTCAGACAGTGCAGGTGCAGGCTGAACAAAATGTTGCACAACTTCCTGCTGCAGAATTAGCAAAGGAGGTGACTGCAGAACCTGATGTCATAACAAGACAGGCCCCTGTGACACAGCAGTCTCTTACTGAACGGGCTGTCACAGATCTGGCAGTCCCCGAGTTAGTGTCTGCTTGCCTTCATGTTGCATCTGAACTTATAGGAAGGGAAGCAGCAGTAACACAAGAGGAGGCCTTGCATTTCTGCCTACCTGAAAAGATCAAGGAATCGAGAGCCACAGCTGCTGTGTTTCCAAAGGAGGCTGCACAGATTGAATTCCAGCAGTCTGAGTGTGGTGTGTCTGAACTTATAACTGAAGACAAATCGGAACTTTCCAAGGCCAAGACTGATATTTTAACGAAGAATGTGGCTGTGACTGAGATGCCTATCTCTCAGGAGAGCGCTGTGGAATTCATTCCTACTCATATCAAGCAGGGAGAATCAAAGGCAACACCCAATGTGGTATCAAGAGAAGTTGCAGTCAAACAAGTATCCTATACGGAGGAAAATGCAGAGATTTTAATGGCATTATCTAAAGAAAGAGACTCTAAAGCAAAACTGGTTATTGCTGAAGGAAGA
Source organism: Coptotermes formosanus (assembly GCA_013340265.1). Lineage (NCBI taxonomy): Eukaryota > Metazoa > Arthropoda > Insecta > Blattodea > Rhinotermitidae > Coptotermes > Coptotermes formosanus. The sequence goes on from BLKM01004688.1 coordinate 150,868, forward strand.
GAGGCCCCTCTCGTTGAAGAATCCTTACCATCTGTAACCCTTGGAAGTTGGGGGGATGCTATACCTGGTGTGCAGAAGGTTGCTGTGTTGGGACAAGAGCAGGCTCATGCTGTAGTAGGTGTAGCTCAGAGTATTCATGTTGTGATAGAGGGAACACATGTCACACAACCTGAACACCATACAGCAGATGTAACTTTCCAGTTAGGGGAGGGTATTACTATCACTTCAGAGGAAACACCATTGCACTTACTTGAGGTGAAGTCACCCATGGAAGTCGCTAGTGTTGTGCTGAGTGGCAGTGACAAAGGGGTAGCGGTTCAGGAAGAGGTTAATACATCCTTGATGATTGAAGGGGAGTTTACATCCACACAAGCAGATGTCAGAGCTGCCACAAGCAGTGTTTCAAGGCCAGTCAGTAGTGCCCAGGTGTGTGAGGTAAGTGTACATGAGAGGGAGAACACTCTTTTGCCACTGCCAAAAGAGCAAGCACGACTGCTGGCAGCGGCTGAGAAAACTAGTGGCATAGTGTTCACGGACACAGAGCACAGTGATGATACACTCACACCAGCACAAGACAGAATCACTGGCACATCTCTTGAAGAAAGTAAAACACATGTTACCACTGCAGACTACAAGCAGATAACACAACAGTTTGGCACAGATGAGGACATGACAGCGATGATCCAACAGAGCACCCACACCATAACACTCAGGCACGAACACCAACACATCACCTCAACAGAGGTCAAACCAGAGCCTAGCAGTCAACACATGCAGCATATCACCACCGTGCTCTCGCCTCACGAAACCATTGACATTTCAGAGATCCTAGCTGAGCTGGCCCCACAGACAACTCATACAACAGCCACACAGTCCTTCGAGCAGATGCCAGCAGTCATAGTGTCTGAAACAACTACTGAAATCAGGGAAGGTGAGTATGTCACAGGTATTACGCAGTGGGCCTCAGCTGCAGAAATGGTAGAAGACACCACAGTGCAGATCCAGACTGTCACAACTACTTCTGGTGACCAAGTAATAAAAAGAACTGTAAGGAGGGTAGTTAAAGGTGGCAAGAAAACTGTCCTACGGCCAGATGAAGAAGAAGAAGGTGGAGTGTCTATTGAAGAAGTTGTAGATGATGAGGGCATTCCTGAGGCAGAAGAAGTGACACCCGTAATTGCTGAAGAACTTCCAGAAGATACAGCTGTGACTGAAGAGAAACCTGAAGTCAGTCAAGAGAAAAGTACGAAGAAAGTAGTGAAGAAGGTGACCAAAAGAAGGGGGAGCAAAGTGGAGGAGACAGTAATAAAAGTGGTTGAAGGTGAAGGGAACAAGCACGAAGTTGAAGTGTCTGAGATAGTTGCTAAGGATTCAGTACCAAAAGGAATACATGAAGTAGAAAGGCCAAATGAAGAAGAAGAGACAGTACAAGACATTAACATAGAGAAGACTGAAGAATACGTGAAGAAAACAGACAAAACTCAGGAAATAAAGAAAAAGAAGGAATATAAAAAGAAATCAGAAACATCAGAAGAACGTCCTGAGACTGTGGAGGACATTCCAGATATATCAAATAAAGACGTCCCAGAGAAGTCACTGACGGAACATGAAACTGAAGATACTTTGTTTGTGAAAGAGACTGAAGATAAGGCAGCAGTTAAATTAGTAAAGAAAAAGAAGAAAATAAAAAGTACTAGACCTGACAGTGAGGAAGCCCCTGATGAGCACTCAGAAAAGATAGAAGAAATTGAACAATCTGAGAAGCCTGTAGCAAAGAAGCTGAAAGAGAAACCAGCAATAGAAAAACCAAAAGATGACATGAAAGAAGACACCAAGAAAACAAAGCCACAGCTGATGAAACTGGAGAAAGTTGAAGTAAAACCAACAAAGTTGAAAGTGGTAGATGTTTCTAACGTTGAAGAACTTCCATTGTTTGCACAAATAAAGTTGAAGAAACCAAAACTAAGTGAAAAGAAAGAAATTAAAACTGTTGAATTTCCGAAGATACTGCTTAGAAGCCATATCAAGCACATATGTTATCCTCCAGAAGAACTGAAACCAGTCATCACTATATTAAATGTTAAAACTGAACATGGAATTTTATCAAGAAATACTCAGGAGGCACTTAAGTTACACAAAAAGAAAACACATAAAATTAAATTGCCAGGTAAAGAAGAAACAGAACTTGAAGAACCATGGTTTGAAAAGGAAGATACAGAGAAACCCACAAAAGAGGAGGAAGAAGTAAAAGTTGATTGGGAAAAGTTGCCAAAGAAACCTGAACAGGGGGAAGATGAGGCACGTAAATTGCTCATTGGTAAAGGCAAGTTACCCGAAATAGAACAACCTGAAGAAAAAGTAAAGCTCAAGAAGATACCAGAAAAAGTGCGAGAGCCAGATGACGATAAACAGCTGAAACCAAGGAAACCTGAACCTGAGGATGGAAAATCCAAACAGGAGAAACAAGAAGTGTCATTGCAGTTACAACCAATAGAAGATATAGACTTTGAAAGAGAAGAACCAGAGAAACCGTATCCTGTGCCAGAAGATTCTAAGAAGCTGGAGGAGGAAATTCCTGAAACAGACAAAATGAAGGCACCGAAGCCAAAGAAGTCCAAGAAGGAACCAGAAGTTATACAGGTACCACTTGAAAAGGGTAAACCCAAAAGGCCTCAACGTGAAGAAGATGAGGATATTTCATTAAGAAAGAAAATGGGTGAACCAAAAGAAGAGAAACCAGAAGATATAACCTTGAAGCCATTTACAAAGGAAAAACCCTCAGAAGAGAAGGATGAAAAAGAGTTGCATATTGGGAAGCCAAAACCTGTAGATACAAAAGAGGAAATTACAGAAGTAATTCCTGAGACGTTTGGTGATGAAAAGAAAAAGAGAAGACCAAAGAAAAAGGTCAAAGCAGAAACAGAATTAGATACACCAACTCAGGTTGTTGAGATGATTGATGTTACATCAGAGGAAAAAACGGAACCTTGTGAACCGGTAGAAATTTGTGAGACACCACTCGAGTTGAGGCCAGAGCCTAGAGAAGAGGAAATGACATTAGTTGTGGATGAACCAAAATTACAGGAAGAATCAGTATCAGAAATGCAAGTTGATATGCAAATTCAAGAGGCCATAACAGAAAAGAATTTAATAAAGAAGAAGAAGAAGAAGAAAGTCACTATTGTTGAGCAGGTTCAGTTACAAGAGGAAGGAGCAGAAGATCATGTGCTTCCAGAAAGTACTGAAAAAGTCGAGGAGCTTGTTCCACTGGACTACAAGCCAAATGAAGCCAAGCCAACATATGAAAAGTCTGAAGGCATGGAGATTGCTCAGACTGTGCCTATAGAAATGACTGAGGACATATCTAAGAAGGCTGAAGATTTAAAGCAAGCAAGATCTCAGTTGGACATGCAGACTGCAATCACCATTGAAGAAGTGACCACTCATGATCATGAGTTCCCCTTGAAACAAGAAGATCAGTGGGAAAAAGCAAGGACTACAATGGAAGTGAAGGAATATGAAGTGGTTGAAACATCTGAAGTTGTAACAAAATGGAAAGAGGTGGAGAGAAAGAAACCCATTGAAGCCTCAACTACTGAAGGAGCTCTTTTTGACATGACTGAAGATATGCATGTTGCAGTACCTTCTTTGGAAGAAGCTAAACCATTAGTTGCTCCAAAAGAAGCATTGGTTGTTGATCAGGTGGCAGCACAACAAACAGCAAAGGAGTTTCTCATTTCAGGTGTGGAGGAAGAAAAACCAAGTGTCAGTGTTAGTCTGAAAGATTCTGTTTCAATTACGGAATTATCAGTAACACACGTTGCAGAGGACATTACACCATTGAAACTGCCTAGTCCTGAAGAGGTAATTGTGAGTATTGGTGAACGAGAGGTTGCTTCACTTCAGGAAACGTGCCTTGAGGAGGTAGTGCAAGAACTTCCCATACAGCAGAAACCAGCAGATGAGACAGCCAAAACTGTGGTTATGCCCCAGAAGATAGTTACACACTTTGAAATTCAGCCACATGAAACAGGTGAGATATACATACCTGAGGAGATGTCCAAAGAGGCACAGGCTAAGACATTACTCTCTGAACACCTGTCAGTTACTGTAAAACATGTAGAGACATTTGAAACGCATACAAAATTGTGTGACTCCGTTTCCACCCCGGCGAACATAGAGCTCTCTGTTATCCCTCAAACAACACTTTCTGTCACACTTGTAGACACAGAACACAAAGAAAGTGTACTTTTGCCACAGAAAACACCAGACATTGTGTCGGCAACACAGTCCCTTGCAGAACATGATTCTATTATAGTCAGTCAAGTTAAAACTGTTGAAATACCGTCAGAGTTTGTGACACCAGAGACACTTGGCGAGAGTGCGGTCACCACTTCAACACTTGGTATGGTGGAGCCTGTATCGGTGATAGAGGTACAGTTGTCACAAGCACCAGGTGAGGAAATCACTCCACAGAAAAAACCACAACCTGAAGTAGCTCAAAGGAAACTTTCCACACAAGAACCTTTACAGATACAAGAAGTTACCACGGAACAGATTGCTACAATTACGTCACCTGAAGAGACACAGCAGGTCACAACACAGGTGCAGAAAGTCGTCCAGAAACGACAGCTTGCAACCATAATCACAGATGTATCCACAGACACAAAGGAGGGAGACCTTGAGAACTTCACAACCACACAAGAACAAGCTACAGTTACCATACCAGAAACAAAACAACATATAATCATTACTCAAGTGCAAACTGACCTGTTTCCAGGTGAGGTACCACTACCATCTCTACCTGCCACAGAACAGGTAAGCCCTACTATTCTCGAAGGAATGCAGTCTCTTGTTGTTGAGGTTGTGAAGACAGTTGTGCAGGAGGAGCCACTAGTAGAAGAAGTGCCCAAGGTTATTCCAGAGCAAGATATTTCCAAACTGGACAGTGTAGCATTGGAAGAAGTCCCGAAGAAACAAAAGAAAAAGAGGGTAGTTCCGCAAGAGCCAAAGACTGTAAGTGAAGAGAGAACTGAAGAAATTACCACAGAAGACTTCATTCCAGCAGAGCTACCATCCACTCAAAGGGCAGAAGAATCTTTCATTGTGCATGAGGGAAAAGAAACATTACAAGTCACTGAAGCTGTGACAGCTGCAGAGCTTGCAGAGTCTAAGGTACCTCTTCAAGGTAAGGCTGAACAAACTGTTGTTCTTCATGAAGGGACGGAAACTGTTGAAGTAACCACAGAAATGACTGCAGAAGTCTTAGAAAAATTAAAGAAACCCTCCCCTGAAAATGCAGAGAAGATTGTTCTGCCCCATGAGACCAGGGAAACTATCCAGGTCACTGCAGAAATTACAACAGAGAAGTTAGAGGACCTTGGTATACCTGTCCCAGTAGAGGCTTCACCTTTGGAAGATGACAAAGGATCTGTAAGTGTAACAGAAGTAGATGTTAAAGCACCAGTGAGAAAGGCATCAAAGAAGAAGAAGAAAGAATTGGAGAAACCAAAAACAGCTGATTTGCAAACTGAGGAAGGAACTGTTGAAGGCATAGTGGCAGAAACTGAGCCACTGCCAGAGAAAGCAAAAGCTGCCATTCCACTAACTGAGGCACTTGAAGTAACTGAAGTGGCTCCTGAAGCTATTCCAGTGGAAATCAAACCAGAGGAACCTGATACAAAAGAGGCAGAGCCAGTTACAAAAGTTGAAGAGGTAGTGAGTGTAAAACAGACTGAAGTTAAAACTGCAGTAAAGAAGCCTTCCAAGAAGAAGAAGAAGACCACCCAACTTGCTGAAGAAAGTCCTGTAGAAGTAGGTGTAGAGGAGGAGGAAGTGAAGCCAGTTTCTGAAGAAGCTGTGAAGTTAGAAGAGAAGCCTCAACTGGAAAAGCTGGAAGAGGAGAAACCTTCTCATGACAAACCTGCTGACAGAATGCCAGTCCTTGAAAAGATGAAGCCTCAGCTAATGAAGATTGAGCGGAAGGAAGTGAAACCTACAAAAGTCAAGGTAGTTGATGTTAAAGAAGAAGTACCATTGTTTGCACAGGTGAAATTGAAGAAGACTTCAGTTCAAAAGAGAGAAGTGCAATCAACTGAACTGCCAAAAGTGTTATTGAAGAGCAACTTGAAGATTATAGAATATCCTCCAGAAGAAATTAAACCAATTATAACAGTACTAAATGTAAAATCAGATCATGGTATTTTATCCAGAAATACCCAAGAAGCCCTTAAATTGCAAAAAAGGAAAGTTAGAAAGGTAAAGTTATCAGAAAAAGAAGAAACAGAACTTGAAGAATCAACACTTGAACTTGGCAAACCAGAAAAAACAGTTGAAGAGGAAGAAGAAATTAAAACTACATGGGAAAGAATGCCAAAGAAACCTGAGCCTGAGGAAGAAGAGCAAAGAAGGCTGGTAACAGGTAAAGGAAAGATACCAGATTTGCAAGAAGAGGTTGAAAAAGTCACATTGAAGAAGATACCACAGAAACCACAAGATGTTGAGGAAATAGTAACTATTAAACCAAAGAAAATTGAACCTCAAGAGATAAAAACATTAGAAATGAAAGAGGAAGTACCATTACAGCTAGAACCACTAAGGAAACCACACAAACACAAAGATGTGCCTGAAGAGATACCACTCCCACAGAAGGAGCCTGAGAAACCAGAAGAGGAGGAATCACAGGAAGAGAAGTTGGTAACACCCAAGTTAAAAGAAGTCAAACCAGAACCTGAAACAGTTAAGATTCCACTGAAAAAGGGTGTCCCTAAGAAACCAGAGCCTGAAGAGGAGAAAGATATATCTCTCAAGAAAAAAATGGGTGAACCTGAGAAAGAAAAGCCACAAGAAATAACATTAAAACCATTCACAAAAGAAAAGCCAGAAAAGGAACCGGAAGTGAAAGAGATCACAATTGGGAAACCGAAGCCACAGGAGAAATTGCATGATGATGAAGACATTAGACCTCAGGTACTGAAAGATGAAGATCTTCCTGATGCCGTTCAGGAAATACAATTGAAGAAACCTTCACTGCCTGCACCATTAGAAGAAACAGTTGAAGAGATAACATTAAAGAAGACAACAGAAGAAACAGAAATTACAAAACTGAAGCCAAAGGAACCGGTGATTGAAGAGAAACCTGATGATGTCATAATTAAGAAGCCAGAACCAGAGAAAACAGATGAAGAAATCAGTGAAGAAATAAAAATCAAGGCACATAAAAAGCCGAAGAAGGTCATAGAGCAAGAAGTAGCTGAAGAAATTACAGTAAGGGAGAAAGAGCCAGAGAAACCAAAGGAAGAGGTTCAGGTAAGTGAAGAAGTAACTGTGAAGAAGGTGAAGAAACCAAAGAAACCTGTAGTGGAAGAAGTGGCTGAAGATATCACAATAAAAAAAATAGAGCCAGAGAAACCGAAGGAGGAAGAAGAAGTGAAGGAAGAAGTAATTTTAAATAAGGTAAAGAAACCAAAAGAACCTGCAGTGGAGGAAGTGGCTGAAGAAATCACAATTAAGAAAATAGAACCAGAGAAACTGAAGGAACAGGAAGAGGTGAGCGAAGAAATAACTTTGAAGAAGGCAAAGAAACCCAAGAAACCTGTGGTGGAAGAATTAACTGAAGAAATTTTGGTCAAGAAAGTAGAACCTGAGAAACCAAAGGAAGAGGAACAGGTGAGCGAAGAAGTAACCCTGAAGAAGTTGAAGAAACCAAAGCAACCTGTGGTGGAAGAAGTAGCTGAAGAAATCACAATAAAGAAAATAGAGCCAGAAAAACCAAAGGAAGAGGAACAGATGAGCGAAGAAGTAACTTTGAAGAAGGTGAAGAAACCAAAGGAGCCTGTGGTGGAAGAAGTGGCTGAAGAAATCACGATCAAGAAAATAGAGCCAGAGAAGCCAAAGGAAGAGGAACAGGTGAGTGAAGAAGTAACTTTGAAGAAAGTGAAGAAACCAAAGGAACCTGTAGTGGAGGAAGTAGCTGAAGAAATAACAATCAAGAAAATAGAGCCAGAGAAACCGAAGGAGGAGGAAGAGGTGAGTGAAGAAGTAACTTTGAAGAAGATGAAGAAGCCAAAGAAACCTGTGGTGGAAGAAGTGGCTGAAGAAATCACAATCAAGAAAATAGTGCCAGAGAAACCAAAGGAGGAGGAACAGGTGAGCGAAGAAGTAACGCTGAAGAAGGTGAAGAAACCAAAGAAACCTGTGGTGGAAGAAGAGGCTGAAGAAATCACAATCAAGAAAATAGAGCCAGAGAAACCGAAGGAAGAGTTAGAGGTGAATGAAGAATTGACTTTGAAGAAGGTGAAGAAACCAAAGGAACCTGTGGTGGAAGAAGTGGCTGACGAAATTACAATAAAGAAAATGGAACCAGAAATAGAGGAAGTAAGTGAAATACCTAAGGAGATCACAGCGGAAGATGTGACTGAAGAGTTTACTGTTAAGCCAAGTAGGAAGGGTTCAAAGAAAGAACCAGTAGAGGAAATATTGGAAGAAGTTACTTTGAGGAAGCTAAAACCAAGAAAGAAACCTGCCCCTAAAGTTCAGGAAGTTACAGAAGTAGAGACTGTAACTATCGTACCTGGTGTTACAAAAACAAAAGAAGAGATTGAACAAGAATTTAATATTCAGCTTCATACCTATGAAGAAGAAGATGTCACAATGTCAGGTAAAGTACGTCTTAAGAAACAACGTCCAAAGACATTCGCTGAAGAAGCTGGGGAGGAAACAATTAGAATCACTCGAGAAATAGAAGGCCCAGAAGAGGTTGAAGTTGTAGAGGAACCTGAAGATGAAGAGGTTGTGCAAGTGGTGGGAATTAGGAAACATCCTACTTATACAGTAGAGGAGCCAGAAGAAGAAGGGGAAACAATACAGCTGCTACGGCGTGTAATACCAGAGCACATGGAGGAGAACTTCCAAGTGCAGCTGAAACGCAGAACATCACAGGATGTGCAACAAACATCATATTCAGTGCAAGATATCGAGGAGGAAGTTCAAATTGGCCTTAAGAAGAAGAAACCAGCACCAGAAGGCACACTGTATGAGGAGGAGTCTTTGGAGCTGAAGTTGAAACCCAAGCTGAAGCCATCGCAAACCATACAACAAGGTTATAAAACTGTTATTACTGCTTCATTTCCAGCTGTAGTGAACAGAGATTACTGCTTCTATCTCTGCAATACTAATGCAATGCCATAACACAAGGCTTATTACTGCTTATTCTGCTTCATCGTATCACATTACAGTGTGCCATAGTAATATTTGTTGTGCTGATGTAATTAATTGGCTGTTTGTTCATTGCTTTATTGCATAGTCTGTGTCCATCTAAGCAGTTTCAATTCCATTCTCTTGTTGTTTGTGCAGATAGTGTGTTGCTTGCATACATATCTTTATATTTTATTGTTAAATATGTTATCTTTTAGAAAAAGGAGAATTTTTTCTCATCTGGATATTTCTTCAGCAGAAATGTATCATCCAGTACTGTATAAAGCAGCAAAAATGTATGATGTTTCCATTAAAGTAAGTATGATGGAAAACAGAACTAACAAGACATAAGGTTTGTCACAAATCTTGAGTTTTGTTGTGCAAGCATGCTGTTACTTTGCTCTATGTAAAACATATAAATGTAGTGAACTTTGTAAAGGAACACAACTCTTCAGCCATATACCAGGTGCCCTAAAAGTCAGTTAACAAAGACACAGAAATATGTAAGTGTGATTTTTATCTGCATGCTTTTTTTTTATTTGCAACAGTTAGTAGCACTGAACAATGTGGGCAATAATTTGACCAATTTCTGTAGCTTCTTATTGTAACTTCCCACTGCCTACGAGATGGGGGGAGGCTGGTACAAATTACTGGGGCCTGGCAGTCTGGAAGTGGGCTTGCGGCCCAACTATGTTGCTTATATTTTTGTCTTGTCGGTAGCATCATTATCTGTAGATTGTATGAACTAGCCATTTCTGATCAAGCCTAAGTCACTCTGCAATTGAAAGTCAGTTTTTCTGATTTAACGTAAAGGTTTCTAGCACATCTACCCTTTTTACTGAGGCTGAGACGTGCTCTTGGCTGCCCTATAATTTTGTGCTTGTGATTCGATGTCAATAAGTAGTGTTTCCATGAAAAGTAAGTATTATATTGGTAAAGAGAATTTTAGGTTCCTCTGTATATATAAAATTTACGTTTGACATGTGTGTGAGCTCCTGTCACAAAGTAAATTTTGTGTTCCTTTACAAAATGAATTAAGTCAGTTCTGAGTGACTGGAAACCAAATGTTTTAAGGTGTTTGCTTGAAATAGATACTTATTTGTACCTTCTGAGATTTAAAGTTGTTTTCGATTCATAGAAAATTCTATTGCTGTTTATCATTTACCCATTTCCAATTTTGTGTTGGAATGAAGTGATGAACTTTTACTTGAAAATATGGTGCCTGAAGTGATTGTCACTTGTGGCTACTAATTACTTCAGTCGTCTGTTTTGTTTATATTCATACATTACAGTCAGCCATACAATGATTAGTGTTGGTGTACTGCAATAGTGAAGAAGTCACTAGGTAATGAAACAAATTCTTTTTTGACCACTGCAGTGAGTTACCATTTGTTTAGGACGCAAATAACTAAAAATATATCTGATTCAATGCTTGAAACACAGTTATTTTTTCATACACACTACTCACATTTTAAGAAAGTTCTAATTCCAGTCTGATTATTTAATTTCAACAATTATTTTGTCATCTGAGGTTTTACAAGAAACACTTGATGTGTACTTCAAGCACAAGCAATTGTAATAATCATTGTATTGTATCTCAGACTTCCAATTTTGATACCACATTTGTTACCATTTATATATAGCTGCCAAGCAATAAAATATCCCATTTTTAGGAGGATGCGAAAGGTTATTTGAGAGTTACTGCTTTGTTTTCTTATCTACCCTGGTCCCACTTTTTGGAAAAATTCTAAACCTTTCGCAACTTTGAACTAAAAAAAAGTTCCTGTGACATAAGTGGTTCACATAGTAATATGGTAAATTTTATACGAGACTGAAACCTTGGTTAACATTTGTGAAAGAAAATTCTCTTGTTATTCATCCTTGTATTTTTTTCAGCAGGTTGTATGACTGACTGAATAATATGAATAATATAAATTCTGTAAATCATTTAAGAAATTCGTTCAGTGGAGTACTTGTCTGTATTATAACTTAACACCTTAGCAAAGAGATTCCAGGTCACCAGACCTTCTGTTGTACATTACAGCTGTGGCAGTGCACAGACAGGACAGTGTACTTCAGTATAAGCAGAGGACAAGATCATATGCTTAAAATCTCTTCCTATAGTATTCTTTGTCTATGTCTCCTGACAGTTTATTTTCAGTGCATTTATTCACCTGTTGATATCTCACAGTTTGACTTACATGGATGATTTGAGTGACATCATTCCATGAGTATGTGGGGATAATAAAAATGTTATAAAACGCTGAGACCAGACGCATGTAGTGAATATTAACTTTAATAGAGTTTATTCAGTTTATTCATTTGAGAACTTGGGTGAAAGTTTTATTCATTAATACAGCACAAAAACAAACAAATACAGACCTCTGGCTTCTCCAAAACCTCACTTCTTCACATGCAGTAATGTGGGAGTGATGAGTTTTCCATGAGGAAAGATTTATTGATGTGTAGAAATTAAAACTGAATTATTCGAAAACGTAGACAGTTTTGAGCCAAAGCAACCATACTTTATACTTCTTTTAACGCTTTACACCTTTGTGTAAACGTGTTTTATGTGTTCCATCTAAATGCAAAGGGCTCAATTCCAAGGACCTCAGGAGACACATTTTTGAGGAATTAATTCATCTTCTCAACATTTTGATAGGATCATCATTGTCTTAGAAAGCTGGGATTACTTGGTTTGTGTGGGCTTTGTCCATAATCTGTTAATCTGCAGAGAAAACAACATTTTGAAGACTGGTTCTATTTGGGTCTTCTGATGAAGTTTGGGGGGGGGGGGGGGCTTAACTGTGCTGGGTCTGATGGAAGAACAGATTTTGAATCTGTGAACCTGTGAGCTAAATAACCATATATATTGAGACCTCTGCAGTGCATCTGACCTAGCGTTAAGTGCTTTATATGTGGGTTGTCCATAGTAAAATTAGTGCATATAAATCTACAACATTTTGGTCATTGGTTCTCTTTCCATGTCTATATAGAGAGAATGTGAAGAAATTCCTATTCTTTTGGGCCTTTATGTGGCTACTGCTGACCACTGTGAAATAACATTAAATGCATGTTTTGTTGGTTTTCACAGTGGTGTGTTTTAGGGTGGTGTTCTGGCATATTACACTACATTATGGGGTAATTAATTCCCAGCATTTAAAAGGAACATGGTTCCATTCAAACTTCGGGAATAGATTCCCCAGTGACAACGTAATATTCCAGAAGAACAGGATCCTCATGTAATATTGAACTTCAGATAACATCACTTCTTGAGAAAAATTGGACACTGGAATTATTTTTAGCGGGAATCAGTATTATTGCAGATCTTCATTCTTTTCTTTCACTTGAATGAGCAGAAAAACCAATTTGAAATTTGTACTTTACTGAAGTGACACATTTTTATTGGGATGAATGAATGTATTTGGCTGTCAGCTTGCATTCTGCAGTGAATGCAGTGCACTGTCCTCTCTGCCAGAGATCTGTCATACCTGTTAAAAATACTGATGTTCCTGTATTGACAGTATTAAGAGAAAGAAATTTATAAATCTGTGCACTTTATTTTACAACTTCTGTAATGATTACTTATATGTACAAACCAGTGTAATTTTTTGAAGTTCCACTTTGCTAAAATGTTTTGAATGTTCAACAGTTACCAGTTTGATAATAAAGTGATATTGTTGAAGGTCAGTAGCCGTTCATGGTCTAATTTTTTACCTGTTTTCTGTACAGTGTGTTCATTCTGTGCAATCACGTTTCAGCCATGCAGAGTAGTAATTTTCATTAACTGTTATTGAGTCTCTTACAGGGGTATCACATGTGAATACTTTGTTTGAACTGTATGTTTAATTCATTTTCAGAAGCTGTCTCTCTTAGCATAACGAAAGAAACTGAAGTGTTTGAAGAAGGTAAGCAGTCATTACACACAGTGCATCATGTTACATTTCTTGCATGTTCGTCATTCTTTTACTGTCTTTGCAAAAATAATCAAGTGCTAGCCTAGAAGTGGTGTAAACATGTAGGGTGCAGGGGAGAATATTTGTACCTGAGAGAGACAGAGTGGTAGGAGGCTGGAGAAGACTGCATAATGAGGAGCTTCATAATTTTTACTGCACACCATGTATCACTAAGGTGATGAAATGGAAGAGGACAAGAGGGGCGTGGCATGTAATACGCATATGAGAGAAGTGTATATAGTGTTTCTCTCAGAAAACCTGAAGGAAAGAGGCTACTTGGAAGACCTAGATGTAGATGGGAGGACAATATTAAAATGGATCTAAATATGATGGGAGCTTGTGGCCTTGATTCATGTAGTTTCAGACAGGGACCATTGGTGTGCTGTTGTGTTTAAAATGTGGGCAATTTCTTTACCAACTTGCAATCTATTAACCTCTTTTAAGAAGACCCTGCTCCATGGAGTTAGTTACTGGATTCAGTAAGCTCCATGGAGCTAGTTATTGGATTCGATAAAGTAAGGATGAACAGTACACCGTATTTACCTCAATACTGGGCGGCAATTATTTCGTAATTCGCCAACTGAAGAATGGGCCTGCCTGTATGATTGCACACTAATGTAAACACATTCTGTGTGGTGTCTTCCTGACACTTGAAGCCTGCAGGTGGGGTGAGGATTGTCTTGTATTTGGATAAATAAGGTAAATGGTTTGTAAATCTTTGAAATAAAATTTGCTTCTTGCTTATTGACTATATATTCTTTCTACCAAATCTTCCCTGTGGGTTTGTGGTCATAAGAGACATTTTTGGAATCATTCATTCCACAAGTGAAAAAAATGAACAGCAGAAGCATGGGAAATTACCACTCTTCCTGCTTGGTGTACTGCAATAACAACAAATGAAAGTAATGCATAGAGGTGTCATGTAATTTCTCCATCAGCTCAAAAAAGTAACTAATGCTTCAACTTCATTGTCACGTCTAATGTAAAACATAGAATCAAATTATAGCTTACTTTATTTCAGTCATATCATGGAAATACAAGATTTCAGGTTTATCTGTGTACACCTGCAGGTCATATTAAACATATGTTCATTGTTTACAGTGTCAAAAGTTAAACTTTAAACTCATAAGTGAAGGTTAAATAGAATTGTCTGGTGTACAGAGATGTTTGGTTGTAGGTTTGTGCTTAGTAAATCTGAGTAAGTTCAAAATATGAAGATTACAGTTTTCTGGATGTGATGCCATGCTGTCTGATAGCAATAGAAGGAACACACTGCCTGTGTCTCCTGGATAGAAGAGTAAAGAGTTCCCCTGGTGATAGAGTCAGTACATGGCAATGAAACAATGATGGTTTCCTACCAGACTACACAACATCACATCCCAGAAGACTGTAATCTTTGTATGACTGGAAGTTGATACTTTAAGCAAATCAGTATTCATTTTACATACTGATTAAATTATCTTTCTTTTTTTTTTTGTGCAACAGATATTCTTAATGTGTCATTTATATTTGCAGATTTGAAAGAAGCCCTGGTAACTGAATTACAGGAGGGTGATCTCTTCTTCTCAGTAACCTCATATGTGGCTGAGAATGAAGATGCAATTAATTTGGTTGAAGGAGAGCGTGTCTATGTGATCGGTAAGTACCTGTTGTTAAACATGACTGGGATTCATAATCAAATGACATCATATATAGAATGTTTAGTGAGTGGGTGTGGACTGGGTTCATTTGGATTGTGACAGGGACAAGTGGCAGGCTCTTGTGAACATGGTAAGTTACGTTTGTACCATCAAGTTATATTTGGAAAAAGAAGCTAAAAACTGATTTCTGAGCACTGGCCTTGCTTATGATTGAAAAGACTGAGTGAGCTGAGTCAAGCAGAAGCTTTCAATTTGTATGCTGGATGTGTGCAGTCTGGTGGGATTTTTTTTTTGTCGTGTTCTTTGGTACATCCAGGCAGGTGAGAGGGCAACTCATCACCTTACAGAATGACCATTTTTTGTTATGTTCTTTGGTACATCCAGGCAGGTGACAGGGCAACTCATCACCTTACACAGTGATCATTTTTTGTTGTGTTCTGTGGTACATCCAGGCAGGTGATGGGGCAACTCATCACATTACACAATGGCCATTTCCTCTTACATTCTTTTCAATTTGTTATTCATTAACGATCATATTTGATGCTACAAACCTGTAAACCACACTGCTAGCAGTCTGCTGAAATACGCTGTAAGTTAATTAGTTTATCAAAGATTGAATTAATTAATTTAAAATGTAACTCACCTAATTGAGGGACCAAAGTTGGCTGAAGGCGTTAAAGAATACGCTGCTCAGGAAATATTAGTTCAAGAGCAAGGAGGTAACAGGAGACTGGAGAAGAGTGCCTAATGAGAAGCTTCACAATTTGTACTTCTCTTGAAATATCATTTGGGTAATCAAATCAAGGATTATAAGATGGGCAGATCATGTGACATATATAGGGAGAAGAGAACTGCATATGGATTTTTTGGTGGGGAAACCTGAAGGAAAGAGACCCTTGGAAGACTAGGTAGGGATGGGAGGATATTAAAATTGATCATATAGAAATAGAGTGGGAGGGTATGGACTAGATTAATCTGGCTCAGGACAGGGACATGTGGTGGACTCTTGTGAATATGGTAATTAATTTTTGGGTGTCATAAAATGTTGGGATTCCTTGGTTAGCAAGTTTTTTAAGACAGACTCTGCTTCATGGAGTTGGCGTAGCTCATCTAATAACTGTAAAAACTTGGCAGTTGTCATTGGTAAATTCATGTTACTAGTTCTGTAATTTACTTTCACTTTGAAGTAAGTGCAATGGAACACAATTCAGTGCACCTTATCCAAGATCCTCAGTGTAATAAATGTAAATTTATAGATTAAAACTGCATATTTAAGTATAACATCTGACAGTGTTCCACTGATGTATTTAATTATAATAACAGTCGTCGGGGTTGTATTGATGCATTTAATTGTGATAACACCTGACATTGTTCCGCTGATATATTTCTGTTTACACTGTAGAGCAACATAACTCAGACTGGTGGTTTGTGCGGAAATACCTGACTCAAGAGAAGGGTCTGGTACCAGCTACTTTGCTTCAAGATGAGCCCAGCTACACAGCTTATGTTCAAAAGAAAGTGCATCAGAAGATTGATAAATTGCCAGTATTTGAGAGTAAGTATGTGTGAAGAACATTTATTCACTGTGAGCAGATCTAGTTTCAGCGTTGATGGAACTTACTGCCTTGGTGAAGTATACTCACATATTTTTCATGAGGATCATAGTTCACAGTTTCTGAAAATATGATATTTTATCACTTAATTCTTATGCTTTTTCTAAAATGTTTTTTGAGGTTTGATCTGTTATTTATGTGATTTATAAAAATGGTTCATCAGAGGATATTGTTTGTTCAGCATATCCGTAACAGCAAATTTTTCTCAGGCAGACTTGGTGAGCACTGTTTGAGGTTAATTGGCAACATAAGTTAGCATACTCGTGTCATCTGAACCTTCTGTGTATTCATTAACCTAGTCTTCTTATTATGCCTGTCACATTTCTTCACCGTGGCATTCACATGACATGTAATAGTCACAGAGGCCAATTCTCACTTTATCACATCAAATACAATGCATTGTGTTTCTGTCACATTTTATATTTGCTGCTGTCCCTTTCAGACCTCAGTGGTGACATTTTTTATTGAAGTTGTTTTCTGTACGTAAGATGGAATCTATGAAATATGCAAGGTCCTGTTTGTTTCTTCTTCTGAGAACAAAAATGGTTCCATGCAAGAAGTGACTCACAGACTGTAGTGTGTTGACACCTAGCAGTTGGAAGATCATGCCAATACCAGTACTGTCATCATGCAAGCGGTCTGGAAATTGTGTAATCACATGACACAGTTGAGTTAGGTGACATTACCTTTCACAGGAAGTAAGAAACCGAAGGATGGGTACTAAATTTGGAATATCTAATAAAACAGAGGCATAAAATCTTGTAACATTTGTAAAAACAGAATGAGTTTCAAATGCAAAGTGATTACTAGCTGATGTGAAAGTGTACGGTAACTTACACATGGATTTTTAGAGTTTTAGATGTAGTAACATTTACTTACAGGAATTAGTTGTCATATTTTGAATTAAAGGCACAGTAATTTTTACTGAAGTTTTTGGTCCCAGGTGAATATAAGTGTGCTATATTTTTTGTATTATAATGCTGCAGAGCTGACTCCAGGTGACCATGCAACTGCCCCTCGCTTTGTACAGAAGTTGGAGCCCAAACGTGCACCAGATGGTACAACAGTGCAGTTTGAATGCCAGGTTGAAGGAAATCCAAGACCACAGATTACATGGTTTAAGGAAACTGCAATTATTCTTCCATCACAGGATTTCCAGGTGAGATTTAAAGTGAATGCTTACTGTCTATCTCTCTGTCTCTCTCCCTCCCCATATTTCTTTGTTTGTTTTTGTATCCTTCATATTTTCCTTCGAACCCTGAACCACTGATTTGCATGTCCTCATATATCATTTTTCTATCATGAATTGAAGTAATATTATTGAAGTGTAATTTTTCTATTTACAAGAAACATATATGCCGTAGATGATGGTTGGTTGAGCTTCAGTTTGGCTCTGTTTGAGATTGTGAAACAGGAGCAAAAAGTGGTCTGTAAGAGGAAGAAATACTGCGTGGTGTTTGAAATTGATTTTAAATGTTGATGAAGTTACTTCATACTTCCCTCAAATGTTACATTGTTAAGTAGAGTGCTTAAGTTTCTTAGGTTTTATATCATACCTTGCCATCATGAGTTTCTGCTTCAAGTTCTAACATGTTTTTATCTTTTTTGGGTGAGAGAATGTTTCATGTAATTTTGCTGTTGCTTGTTGGTAGTATGTAGTATGATATTCAGTAAATCAAATGTTTTGCATCATATTTTTTGTACTTAAAAACAAGTGTCAGGCTTTGTGTTAATTTACGTGCTCCATCATTTGCAGGAATACAGTTCAGAGCTCCTTTACCATTTTTCTCAGTACGGATTTTTTTTGGTGAAATTAACTCTTTATTGGGAAATCCATGAACCTAAAAACAGTCTGTAATTTTGGAATCCTATGGAATTAAATTGCATTACGAATTGATACACTTTTCTGATATTCTAGCATTGAATAGTGATTAATTTTATGTCCTGATGTCTTCGTGTTAATGGAGTAAGGGAACATAGTGTTTCTACCATGTGATTGGAATGATCATTCCAGCTTATACACCAAGTAATTCATTTGCTTGAATTTTTTCCAGTGATAAATTTGTTTGTGTTTATTTCCTATAGATACCTTACCGTTTGTTCTTTCTAGAAGAATAGAGATTATTTTCCCAAGTGTTAATGTTTTATTGTAACAAAATAAATAATTTGGATTATGTTTGGCACATGCAGTAGTGGTTCTTTGAAGGTTATATTGAGTCATAACAGAAGTTTCGTGGGCCTTTGTGACTGTGGACTTTGAATGCAGTGAACATAAACAAGTGAGACTTGACAAGGAACGTGTCACATCAAAATCAAAATATTTGTGGGACCACATAACATTGTATATGTTCTTTTCAGATATATTATGATGAAGATAATGTGGCCACACTCATTATCAGGGAAGTGTTCCCAGAAGATGCCGGAAGGTTTACATGCGTAGCAAAGAATACCGCTGGTTTCGCATCCAGTACTACCGAGCTGATTGTAGAGGTGCCACTGTCCGACCATGGTTCTGACACCACAGTTTCATTATCAAGAAAGAGCCTTTCAAGGTAATTAGTTGCAGTTCAGTTTTACAAGCATTGAAATTTTCAACCAGTAAAGCTGCCATTTGTTTCATTTGAGTGCCACAGGTTGTGTAAGGCTGCAGCTCTGTTTCGTAAACACTTCTGGTACTGGAAAATATGACAGGGTCCAAAACTGATGGTCATTTATCTTCACTTTATAGCTGGGTTGATATTTTTTAGATATTTCTATTCTTGTGTTCTGTATAGTTGCATAGACACCAAGATTATTTTATTCATGTTCCCTCTATTATTTCATAGACATATTTATTACTTTATGGTGATTCTCTTTGTAGTTTAATAGGCACATGGATCATTTTGTCATCATAACCAACTCCAATAGTGTACCATGTATATGTTCTGTTGTTGTTTGTAGGGGATCTTCCCTTGCTGACATTCTGGAAGGCATTCCTCCCACATTCTCACGAAAGCCAAAGGCTGTTTGTGTGGATGAAGGCAAAGATGTGGAACTTGAGAGTCGTTTGGTAGCCGTTCCTGAGCCACAGGTGACATGGTTCTGTAATGGTAAGGAAATCACAACATCTGGGAATGTGACTGTGACCTCTCAGTCAGACATCCACATGTACACCAATATTGTGCGCATTAAGAAGATAAAGAAGAGCCAGGAAGGAAGTTATGAAGTGGTCGCCAAGAACAGGGAGGGAGAAGCAGCTGTACAGCTGACTGTGAAGGTAATGATTGAAATATACGTGCACAAGAAACAGACGTAAGTCTTTATGACCTGTTGATTTATTTTGAAGAACAGTGACAACATTGTGTTTTTCATTTGTGATTCTCATCTTCAGTCACACATGATGTGAAACATAGATATCTTAGACAGTATATATTGAGAATTTAATATGGGCAAAGAATCAGTGGGATGTTTTCCACAGCTGAGTTTGCATGTATTATGAGAAAACACCATTATGTACTTAACTTTTTAAAAGTATTTTAGAACATTCCAGTGCCAGATTTGAGGTTCTCACAGCAGTGTTGTTGAAGATCAAGTTTTCTGAGATATGCAGTGTCAGTTGGTTTATAGTTGATGATGTTTTGGAGGAGACTGCCACTTCTGTGACTTCTTAGACCTTGATGATGAAGGCAGAAAGCTCTTCCAAAATGTTGGCAACTACATACCAGTTGACATAATATCATATCCTGGACTTGTATCTTCAGTACCAGTATCTATTGCTGTGTTGTGTCTTAAAGTGAATTTAACATCTCGTTAGAACCAGACACTGTGTCAGATCATTTTTCTTGGCGTTTGTAAAGGATATACTTCCCTCTAAATTCCTGCAGTCAGTAGTAATAGCATAGTAAGAATCTAAATTTGTGAGATGTCAATGATGCAGTGTCATTTAATATGATGTCCTGTACCAAAGCTGTATGATAATATCATCTTGAAAAAATATGTACCTTTTGTCCAGGCAGTTTTTGTGTAATTTATAAAACAACATTGCGTCCAAGCAGAAGTTGTCATTTAGAGTTCAGTTTGATAGTGACAGCCTAACTAATGAACGATTAAAGTAACATAAAGTTGTCGCTATACACACCACAAAGGTGTGTGGGAAATGGAGGTTATGGCTTCACTAATTTTTAAGTGTGCCATTAAATGGAGGTGGTCAGTCTCACAACCTGGCCACTTTACACCTCAGGAAAGAGCCCCCAGTACCCATTGAGTAGCAGGTTTTGTAGACCCTAGAACTGATTTGGATGTTCTGGAGAAGAGGAAAATCTCTTGCCTGTGCCAGGATGTAAACCCTGGATCATCACCTTAGCCAGTCACTACACCAAGTGAACTATCATGGCTGTAAAGGAATGAAGCATTGCTGCTGTGGATATGTTCTACTTGGGCAGATTATAAATATTTCTACAAATCTTGTGTGCAAAAACATGATCAAATAAAATAATTCTGGATTTTATTTTTTTCTTACAAGATTTGTGCAGTAGGAATGTCGACTTCAGTTGTATTGCCATTAACTTTTTTTTTATGTATGAGTTATGTTAGTAAAAGTCAACAACACTGTGCAGTGTCCAGAAGACTTAAATCCCAATTGACCATTGCTTTTCCTTTAGTTTATGCTTCAGCTAAGCATTGTAGCATTTTAATATCTGTTCAGGTAAGGACTGGTGAGAAGGAACCTCCACAGATATTGGAGCCATTAAAGAGCCTGACAGTTGAAGAAGGAGAGACTGTGGTGCTGAGTACACGGGTTGTTGGTAATCCAACTCCGACAGTGACTTGGTTCAAGAATGGCAAGCCAGTGACAGACCGGCCTACCCACAGAGAGGGCGATACATATTCACTGACACTGCTGGAACCAACACCCGAAGATACAGCACAGTATGCAGTCCAGGCCAAGAATAGCGTTGGATTTGCTGAGACAACTGCGACTGTTGTAGTTGAAGGTAATCAGTTGATCTGTGCCACTGTGGCATCAATTCATACTGTAAATTACATTTTTATACCCTAAGGGTCTGCTTATGTGAGTTGTTTGTTGTGAAGTCAGAGTAAATTGAAGAAATTGAAACTTTCAAGTGATTGTGCATTGTGACTGTTAATAACTGGTGAAGAGTCTGATAATTCTTTAACATGTTTCTGAATTGCTTCTTCTTGTAGCAAACAAGTGATGAAGACCATAAAATATTTTAATTTTCTCTTAATTGTGTTGGTGTTAACCCTTGAAAAAGAGGCACTAGTTACTAATTCAGATGTTTCAATTACAGAATTGCCATTTGATAAACCAGAACCTCCTCTGTTTCTGGAACGGTTTGAAGAAGAGAGAGTACCAGAGAAGGGAACCTTACGCTTGCTGGCAAGAGTGACGGGGAACCCCACCCCACAGATCACATGGCTGAGGTACTCACAACAGAAACACCATGCTTACTTAGTTGAGCAGGGTTTAACTTCATTTCATGGAGTATCAGGTCATAAATGGCTTTGACACATGTTCATAAGATATCCTGATAACAGTGGTGTGCAGCAGACTGATGTTACAAGAATGTTATTGTTGTGATAATTAATACAGACACATACCCGTTTATTGGGTGCGGAGGTTATTTGAAATTTTCACAATGTAAATGAGTCATAATTTGGAGGCACCCTGTAACCAACAGTGAACTAACTTCTATATCACATTATTGATGGCTATGAGACAACTTCCCAGGCATGGATAATGTGACATGATTTGAAACAAACTATTACGTGGTTAGTATGTTTAGCTTATGTCCAGAGTGCATCAGTTCATGTTAGTAAGATTAGTGGTAGTAATTGTAGCTTGAAAGAGTATTGCGTTATTTTCAAAACAAATTTCAACCTGAGTAAATTTTGGTGCACTCACTGAGTGTCAGAAAATGAAGTTGTAAATTCCCTTGTGTTCAGTTCCCTTAAGTAAATGTTCATGAAGACAAGAGAGTGTGCATGTACACACACACGCGTGTGCGCGCACACACAAGCACACGCACGCGCGCGCACACACACACACACACACACACACAAACACGTGTGCACACACACACGCGCGCGCGTGCATGCACACTAAATGAGTATGCCCGGCTTTTGAGACTACATTTTCAGAAGAATCCTGTCATACCTTTGGACTATAAGATGGTTGCAGATATCAGGTATCATCAAGAAAAAAAAGTCTGCTACTGAAGACATTACAGTACAGTACAGTATTGTAACACATTTCTACCTTGCACTTCAGTATATGCGGGAAATGAATCAATAGGGCTGTAAGTGAGTGGAATATAGTGCATCCTGTTGATTTGTTCTTCCTGATGACAGGACAAGAATTGAATTACACACATAATGTGACAGAGAAACATTTTCACCAACAAAATAAGGGCATGTATCATGTCTTTTTTACAGAAACAACAAAGTCTTGAAACCTTCTGATACTGTTGCTCAGACATTTGATGGTGAAACAGCAGTGCTGGAGATACGAAATGCAGATTCTGAGGTAGATGCTGGTGATTATAAGTGTTTGGCTAGCAATCCAGTAGGCAAGGCATCTCATGGAGCAAGAGTCATTGTGGATGTTGATAAAGTGTAAGTATTTGAGTATTTGTGTACAAAACAGAAGGTACTCTTCAGCCAGGAGTGAGTAGTGACATGTCACCGAGTTTCCGTATGTTGATGCCAGATATTTGTGTGTCAGAGAATACTCCTTAACTGTGCAATGCCAAAGACCAACCACATGCACATTTTACATATATTAAAATGTTTAAAATATAATCCTACATGTTTTGAACCCATAACTGGTTCATCTTCAGGGATGTCATAAACCAAAGTCAAACATACAATTCAGCAATATGAATACAGCTCTTGTATTCAAGAGTTGTATTCATATTGCTGAATGGATGTGTGACTTTAGTTTATGACATCCCTGAAGAGGAACCAGTTATCAGTTTGAAACATGTAGGATTATATTTTAAACATTTTAATATATGTAAAATGTGCATGTGGTTGGTTTTTGATGTATGATTCATGCCAATGCATTGTTTTAGTAATGTAAAACTCCTTAACTGCTGTTTGTCTGACACTTTGGACATGTACATGATGCCGGTTTTTTAAAACCATATTGTTTTGAAAACTGGTTCTGTTTTGAGATTTGATGTTTTCACAGCAGTGTTGCTGATGATTCAAGAATTCTGGCATTTGGCAAGTAGTTCCTCTTGTTTTGAAGGTTCATGCTTCTTCATTTGGGGGCAGGGCATTTTTCACAACACGGTTGTTTGTAAAAATGTGGATAATAAATAATTTCCAAAATATTAGTCAAGAAGATTTTTGTTTGTTATTGCAAGGAGCACATGACTTTGGGATATGCACACTTACATGTCCTTGTTTCTGAGGAGATAGAATGATGGTCACTACCACATAATGTCTTCAAAATTGTGTGTTCTCTCAGAGCTGTAATTGATATTATCAGCTTTGATTCTTGCAATCTACCTTATGTAATCCACTTGGTGTGACTGAGTCATGACTAGGTTGCTGTGTTTACCCAGTTGCCATGGTTATGATAGGGTATGGTTTGTAAGTGACATCACAACTGGAGTTTTTTTGGTTATGGTAGATCCTGATGAAAGATAGGATGGATCAAGGCATGAGTGTTATGTTCACCATCTTATGTGACAGCTTTGTTGCTATTGTGTGTAGAGTGAAACAGAGAGTTACAATACCATAGTTGTTTGACTTCATTACGCAAGTGAGGGAAACAAATGGAAAGTGATAAATTGTGCTCTTGTGTTTAGCACCTTCACGAAGAACCTGAAGCAGATAGTTGAAGTGGAGGAACAGACAACCTTGAGTCTAGAATGTGAGACTTCACATTCTGTCTCCACTAAATGGTTCCATAATGGTAAAGAGATAAGTGGCATGGACCACCGTGAAATAATCCAAGAAGGACGACTGCACAGCCTGGTCATCAGCAGAACTACTGTACTTGATGCTGGAACATATAAGTGTACGGTCAAGAATCAGACTACAGAGAGCAAAGTGACAGTTAAAGGTAAGAATATCAGCATGTTGAAGTGAACTGGAAATAGACCATACCTTGGTTTAAAAAAAAGTGCTAATTTCTGTAGTAACTTTAAACAACAACGTGTATCATCGTTTATATCATGTAAGTCGCACCTTCAAAGAAAGAGCCAGCATTTTTTGGGTTATGTTGTGTATTTCTTAACCATTTACACTTGAGGTAATTTACACTGCTACTCATTCAGCACTTGTATTTTCTCCCTTTTCATTAATTACATTTGGGTGTTGCCCTTCATAAGAATAATTATTACCAGAGTAAAATATCTGGTCAAGCCAAGTGGTTTTTTTGTAGTTTCCAACAGATGACAGAAGCTAACAGAAATGTAAAAACAGTGGTGGCAGCCCTCATGTGTGAGCTATGGGATGTGCAGTTGGTGGGTTGGGCAGAAGAGCACAGGTCTTTGAAGGTTAACATTAGTTACAAGGCCTCACCTTAAGCGATATCGTCAGGAAGATGGGAGAGCTGCAGAAACGCGTATACCAGAATTGAATTTGTTTTATGGAATACAGGCAGTTTGTGGACTGTTCATGTGCTGGCATGGCAGATTGAAGATCCCCTACCTGTATGAATTATGTAATAATAATAATAATAATAATAATAATAATAATAATAATAATAATAATAATAATAATNTAATAATAATAATAATAATAATAATAATAATAATAATAATAATAATAATAATAATAATAGTTTACTGTTGAATACAGTGTTATATGCACCATAAAGAGTAAGCACAGAATAGCTGTGACACTGTATACCCTAGGAACATGGTTTGTTTCAGGTATATAAGTGTGAATACTCTGCATACAGGAAATAATGTAATAATAATAATAATAATAATAGATTTTCAATATATTATTCTTGGCTGTATTGAGATTATATTCATGTCATTACAGAGCTAAAACCAGACTTCATAAGGAAGCTACAAGACTTTGAAGTTAAAGAACGGGACAGTGCTGTCTTAGAGGTTGAAGTATCTTCTGAAACTGCAGATGTCACTTGGCACAAGGTAATTAGTGGATGATACTAATAATACATCTAAATCTGTATTTGTCCAGCTTTTCTTAAATGTTTGTTTATTTAGTGCTGTATGGCAGCTGGGTATAAACAAAGTAATTACTGTGTCCATGATGAAATTTCATTAGAGACATCCCAAGTGATAATTACCGTCAGTGCTAAGATACAAAGCAGTAGATATTGTTGTCATAAAGTTACACAGTCTGTTGGTAGAACCAGTCAGTGTCATCCTTCATCGTGGTGGGAACAGGATTTTTTCATTGTCTTTTCTGAGGAACTAAAAATATTACTGTTATTGTGGGAAAACCTTGTGCTGTAGTGAGAAAGCTGAATGCTTCACAGCGTATTTGGTGTAACAGAACCTTAATGGCATTGACCAGGAGATTAACTGCATAAATGTGCAGGGGTCGCTGTTTGTGCACTCCAGGATAAAATGAGCACTAAGTGCCAATGGTGCACTACAGGATCAAGCAAGCCATAAGTGCAGTTGGTTCACTACAGGATAAAATAAGCAGTAAGTGCAGTGGTGTACTAAGGATACAGTGAGCAATAAGTGCAAATGGTACACTACAGGATAAAATGCACATAAGTGAAAGTGGTGCAGTGCAGGAAACAATGAGCAGTAAGTGTAGTTGGTGCACCACAGGATAAAATGAGCAGTAAGTGCAGTTTGTGCACTACAGGATAAAGGAGCAGTAAGTGCAGTTGGTGCACTACGGGATAAAATGAGCAGTGAGTGTAAATTTGTTCAGTTAACACTTTTTTGTTGAAATTTTATATGAACTCTGTGTGCAGCATATGGTGCAAGGTGAAATGAGAACATTCAGAAATGTCCGTAAGTTTTGTTTGACAAATTCCAGTGGCCTGCACCATCCAAAAATATGAGTGATCATGCATGTAGGTACCCTACCATAACAGTGTAGGAGTATATAATATTGTAAGTTTTTGCTGTTTTGTGGAATTTAGAAGATTGTCACAGTCTGAGTTTTTGTGGTAGAGGAGCTGTTTGCAGCAAATATGTGAAAGAATTTTCATAGAAGAGGAGTAATGTTACAGCTATGAAAGGACAATTTTAGACCTGCGACAGATACAGGGACTAAAAATGATTCTATGTTGCTGAAGAATTGCAGTGAGAGAACTGATAGTTTTAAATATCTGTAGAGCCCATAAAGAAATAAGTCTAATAAAGCCTGATTTACAAAACATGTCAAAAACTGCCATTTTTTTTTCTGCCAAGTTTTAGAACTAAACTAGATGCCATATGTACAAGAATTGACCATATTCTTGTTTTATGACACTAGTGGCAGTCTGTTTTGGACAGTTCTGTAGGTCATAATCTTTATACCCAAGGGCTAACACTTATATCTACAGTTTCTATCACACAGCATTGCCTCACTTTTGATTTTAATGCTTGAATATCAGTATAGTGTAATGTGCTTTACAGTCTTGAAGGGTCTTAGAATTTTCTATGCCAGGCAGTTTTCTGTTTCATAGAGATGTGTAATTATTGAAGGACAACACTTTGATACAAAATTTAATATTCTTTTTAAGAAACAGTACATTTCTAGAAAGCGGTAGCGTACAAATCATTGTAGTGCAGAGTGACTGAGATATGGTATGATTATTTTAGGATGGTGAGCAAATCCAAGAAATACATGACAAGTTTGTGTTTGAGAAGAAAGGTAATGTGAGGAAGCTGTTGATCAGAGGTGTATCTGTACATGATGAAGGAGAATATACATGCGCACTGGGAGAACAGGAATGTACAGCCGAGGTCATAGTTGTAGGTGAGTTGTAGGTTTTACAGTGCAGGTAACATGGAACAGCCAATTAGTTGCATCTTACTTTAGCATTAAGATTGACCAGAATGTATGGCTGCATGTACAGATTTCATATTTTTCTGTAGAAATTTAACAGATTTGTTTATGCCTTTATTTCCTTATAATCTTGGTTTCGTAGGTTAAAGAATACAGTGAAACTCGCTTAAGAAAAACCCAGTTAAGAAAATTTCCCGCCTTAGAAGTCAGGATAAAAAAGCACCAAAATTCTCCCATTTCATTAAAATTACCCTTTTAAGAAATTTCCCGCTTAAGAAGTAGGATTTTCTTGGAATTTTCAAAATTTTCTTAACAGGGTTTCACTGTATTTGACATCACTGCCATGTGAAGTGCAATAAGTGCACATAGCACATATGCTTGTAACATGTATGTACCCTTTAAGCTAGTGCTAAAGTTTTGTAGCCAGGAAAGTGTATCATACAGCTGAAGCTTTGGGACTTTAATATGTAGAGCTACAGTGTATGCATTGCGGGTGTAAAGTAACCCAAAATATGAACATTTTATTCTGTAAAGGGAGTGGTATTTATTTGTAGCCAGATGTATTTTTGGGAATCTCCCCATGAAAGGCCAGTTTTTCTGGGATGTAGGGGTTACATCTGTCTGTCTGTCTGTCTGTCTGTCTGTCTGTCTGTCTGTCTATCTATACATCCATCTGTTGGGTTTTATTTGACTTATCTATCTTATGTGTCAAATTTAACATTAATATTTGTTGCAATACATTGTTCTTTCAGAACTTCCTCCAGAGATTATTACCAAGATGCAAGATGTAACAATTGCAAAGGGCGAGAAAGCCATATTTGAAATAGAATTAACCAAGGGTGATGCCCTCGTGCGGTGGTTCAAAGACGAAAAGGAGCTTCAGTTCTCAGAACATATCCAGCTGTCAATTGATGGCAAGAGACAGAAGCTCAAAATATATAATTCAGAACTAGAAGACTCTGGTGTATACTCTTGTCGCGTTGGTGAACAAACATCAGCAGCGAAACTGAAAGTTGAAGGTTAGTAAATTTTACTGAATATAGCTCTTGTATCACTGAAAGTATTGCAGTGGCTAGTTCTGATCAAGTAAAAGGATCACTCATATAAATATTAATGTTTGATGTTCAGCAGTCTTGTATTAAAATTGAGGGATATTTGAATTTGGCAGATGTTTATGAGCAGCAGAACTTCTAATAGCTGTAACATATTTGTTCGTACTGTTTCCATACTTATGTGTGGGAAATGGAAAGATGTGAGTTAAAATGTCACAAAATATTCTATAAGTCAGTACACATAGAGGCTTGTACATGTTGCAAAGCCAGAGACATAAAATGCCACAAAAAAACAACACTCATATGTACACATGCACTATTAAAATATTACAGCTCAGAGCCAATGAAGCATAAGAAAGAAAGGAAGAAAGAAAGATGAAATGTAAATCTTCTCAGTAGTTCTCCCGTTGTATCAGTGATTGATTTATAATTTATCAGTCACTTGTGTTAATCAGGTTGCTTGAAAACAGTGCATTTACTGCACAACTGTTGTTTTGCATTAAATGCCATCTTGTAATGACTTAAACACTGTAAAAGCAGTCTGGTTATGCTCTGACTTGTCATCTGCCAGCTAAATACATCACAGGGTAACAAGCAAGGGGATGTATTTAACCCTTTAAAGATGAAGCATATCTGTTTTATACATAAGGACCAAGCTTGTACCACACAGAAAACACTGTCCACCTCAGTTATAAAAACCAGCAAGTTACTGCTGTACAGCGAAACAATTGCTGTTTGTTCTGAGATCCCTACAAAATGCATAAATACACTGTGTGGGCAGAACGTAGAATTGTTGAATGTTAAAGCTGGTGGTATGTAAAGTTACTGCTAAGTTTGGAAAGGTTAGTACTGCATCAATTTACTATTCATGAGCTTCTTAGAAAATGTGGACAGTGGGAGATTACTCTGCAGCTCTAACATATCGTTACATTTCACCTGAAGGTGAGTTACAGTCGTTGCATTTGAATGAAAATGGTATTTGTAAGTCCTGTACACATGAACCAGTGTTAGTACCTGGGGGCATACATAGCTAATAAGATGATTCCAGTCTTCTGTGATGTGACGCTGTGTTGCTGGGTGAGTAGTTCGCCACATTTTGAATGACCACTGGCAGCCTCACATCCCAGAAGTGAGTCTTCAACAATACCAGTGTGGGAACTTGAAATCTTGCGAAGTCAAATATATTACATGTAATATGACTCTGCAGAAACATGAATGGATTCTCGGAAGTTTTGTTGTATTTTTACAGAGCCTGTGGTAGATTTTGTCACAAGACTGCCAGATGTGACCCTAATACCACTGAACACAGATGCAAGTTTTACTGTTGAACTGTCAAGACCAAATATTGAAGTGAAGTGGTTGAAGTAAGTAAATGTGACTGTGAGAACTGGCAGAACTAACTTTATGTAAGTGATGAATAATCAGTACAAATAAAAATGGAATATATCATCATCATCATAGACTTATGAATTAAAATTTTAAAGTTTTATTGGAGCTTCATAGGAAATTACTGTAAAACAAGCTGTATTATATTCTACAGGAAGGGAAAACCACTGAAGGAGTCTGAAAGACACATTATTACTTCTGAAGGCACAATACGAAGACTAGTGATAAAGAAGGCCACACTTGAGGATCAGACTGACTACACATGTGTAGCTGTTAATGTGAAGACAAGCTCAAAACTGAAACTTGAAAGTAAGTTATCACATACTGCTTCAGTAACTTGCCACATACTAAAGTCTGGCAACACATCAGCTCGACGTATGAACATGTACAGTCAGACTCGTTTATAACATCATGAAAGGGACTGAATATCTTGTGTTATTATAAACGAGTGTTGTTATAACTGAGAAGTGTAATGTTATGGTTCACAATGAGGAATTAATTGGTACCACAGAACATCTGACGCTGTAGACGAGGTGTCATATTAACCAATGTCATTGTAACTGGCTTCAACTGTACTTGTGATCTTTATATAAGTTGCTCAGTTGGTACCGTGACTTCATTATTTGCTGGGTGATCGGGAGTTTGATTCCTGGCAGGATCAGAAGATCTCTCTCTTCTCCAAAATATCCAGACCATCTCTGGGGTCCATCCAGCCTCCTATTCAGGGGGTACTGGGGCCATATTGCTCAGAGTTGTGAAGCAGCTGAAGCATGATGCTGAGCTCTAACCTTCGTCTGACGCTAAGGCTAAGAACGTGGCCATAACCTTATAGAATGGAATATGCAGGGCCATTGCCTGGCCATACATTCTTGTGATCTAATGTAATAATTATTGTTAGTGTAAATTGTGACTTGTGAATTACGTGAATAGCACCATACCAAGTTTATGTTCTGTTTATTTTTAGTTATCGAAACTGCACCCAAAATAAATATGGACGTTCTTGAGAAAGAGTATAAGGTCAAGAAGGGTGAAGATATAACTATTGAAGTTAAATATACATCCGTGCCTAAGCCAACTGATGAGTGGTTCATCAGTGGTAGACTTGTGAAGCGGTCCAAACGGGTAAAAACTTCATTATGTTCAAGATTTTCAAAGAGGGGTGCATGAAAGAATGGTTGTTTGTCTGACATTATTATAAAAACTGTACCGTGTTTTAAGTTCTGTAAGAAGTAATTTTCTTCTTAGCAAGATGATAAAGAATTGATGCAAAGTAGCATGTGTTCAAAATGAATTGTAACTGTAACAGATGATTCAGACTATCACATGCTCAATATGAACTGTAACTGTGACAGTCGATTCAGATTATCACGTGTTCAAAGTCAATTGTAACTGCAACAGTTCCAGTTGTTGCTGATTTTGTGATTATTTTTGTGTTAAAGAAGCTGTGATTTGAAAGCTTCCAAATTTGGAGTCTCATTTTCTGTAACAAAATTGTGCGTTTGTCACCTAGTCACCGAAGTTTAAAGTGGCTCATGTTTAAAATTTCAGATAACTCAGACATTAACTGAGGCAGCAGCAAGTTTAACAATCAGAAAAGTGGAAGAGGAGGATGTTGGTAACTACAGAATAAAGCTTTCAAACAACTGTGGAGAAGCATCAGCAGAACTTACACTCATCATAATGGGTATGTTTGCACACTCTCCACATGCAAAACATTATACTGTGTGAAAAGTGATGATTTTCTACTGTTCAGTATCTGTACAATATTTACAAGGTACTGCATAAATTGTACTTTTCTTGTAGAATGTTATGGTGGTTAACATCTTGTGTTCTATGTTAGTGGACAGTGCACGTCATGGCATTCACACACTGCTTGAAAAAGGTAGAGTTGTGGGGTGTCTGGTTGTTTAGTTCATGTCTGTAAGACAGGCTTGTAGTGAGGACACACAGGTGTCACAAGGAGTGGCTGGATGTGCAAAGTGGATGTGGAAAGAAAAGAATTCTGTGAAAATGCTGTGAGTTCTAGTTTAGATGTGGCATCTGTCTCTTAAAATTTGTGTGTCATTCACCACGCACTTGTATGTAATTGTACAGTGAAGACCAGCCCAGTGTACAGAGTGTTACAGAAAATAGATATGAGTTTTGTATTCCTCCTACATGCTTCGACAAGTCTTGGACATCATCAGGGAGAGCATGCAGAATGCAGAGTAGAAAGTGCTTAAGTTTTACATGAAAAACTGTTGGTTTAAATGAGCACGCCAATGACAGAGCTTAATTGTGCAATGATATATGCCCAAATCTGTACTGGGACATTTTATATAAATGTTTGCCATGCAATAATGCACACTTATACTATAGTAGGTCAGGTGACTTGATGCCCCAGTTTTAGTATAAAACTTAAGTAATTTCTACATTACGTTTTACATGTTCTCCGTATGGATGACACAGCTTGGTCAAAACGTCTGGGTGGAACATTAAACTCCGGGTTGTTTTCCACAGCATACTTGTATCATGTACTGTGCTGGTCCTTACCAAAGAATGTTGTCACTTTATTGATGTTCTGAATGGTTCACCATATAAACAGAAGTTTGGTTAAGAAATGTTAACTTTCTGAAAAAAATTGGAATTAAAATGTTTCTTTTAGTCCTACAGCGCACAGTGTCTGTGGGGAGTACTTTAGTGTATATTTCACTATGTATGTGGGTCTACATTTATGTTCATATAAAGCTTCACTTTCAAACAAGTTGTTCTTGGAGTGTGTCATGACATTCTTCGGTGTAAATTTAAATTGTGATATGGTAGTCCCACATTTCTCCTCGCTACTTACTGTCCTAGGAAAAATGTGTGGCATGTTCTTATAATTTGTTGTTATGCATACCGGTTGTTACTCCATCATGTTCTGTGCTAAATCTATATTGCATTTTACTGAGTTGTTAAAACCTCATAATGAAAATTACCTTCATTACAGACTTCAAATTCCTCATTTTTATGCAAGAATTTTTGGCAAAAATTTATATTATGTTTAAATATAAAGTACCGTCTGTACATAAACTGCATCATCCTTGTTGTCAAAATTAAAATAACGAGAAAGTCAGTTTTATATTACTTTTCCTTCACACTGCAGAAGTACCATCTGAGCCTGGCATACCAGAAGTAATAGAGGTCACAGATAATACTGTAACGCTGCATTGGAAGGCTCCAGAATCTGATGGGAATTCACCAATTATCAATTACCTCTTGGAGTACCATGACAAGAGTGACTTCACGTAAGTTGGTATTTACACACACACACACACACAAAATTGTGTGTAATATATACAATTTAAAGTAAAACTAAGAAGATACTTAAATGCACACACTTTTTACTCTATAGATGAATTTTTTATGTGTACTGATGACCAGCAGTACTGACCTATAAGACTGTATAAAATGTTTATAATATTCTGCACTGTAAGATTCCATATATTTTTCCTATGTTTATAACTTATTTCACATCCTATTCCCTTGTGACAAACTTATGGATCCATAGAATGAATGAATGAATGAATGAATGAATGAATGAATGAATGAATGAATGAATGAATGAATGAATGAATGAATGAATGAATGAATGTATGTAATGTATGTATGTATGTATGTATGTAATTATGTGTTGGTTTTGACGTACTGATGGTAGTTGTTGTTGAAGTGATTGTCCCTTTTTTCTTTTGGCAGTTTTCACACCATGTATTAATGGTCTGTTTTATTGTTTTGGAGACACATACTGCCTCAAACTTCAGCGTGACTGAATCTAATTCAGGTGGATGTTGAAGTGACTGTGCAGAACAAATGTGGTTATATGTGAAGGTTGGAGGGAATTTTGGCCAGGCAGATGTACAAAAGTGGAAAGAGGGGATAGGGCTTTTTCCAAGAATGGTCCTTTTTAAGGCCATTCTTGGAACTTCAATCCCCATTGCTTTAGTGCAAGTGATATCCCCTTCCCTCTTTCTGTAGCTCTCATTGACCACAATTCCCTCAACTTTCCTATATAATTGACACATGCTTTCTTTCCTATAACTTCAGCATCTACATTAACCAATTCTGTCACCCTGAAGATGGAGGCAGCACATTCCTCCAGAACATTGAAACATGCCTGTAGTACATGGTGTAAAAACACAAAAAATGACCATCATTTTTTATTTTACTTTGAGTGCTTAATACAGAATCGTTAGTTAATGGTAATACAAACAAACATGTATGAAATTTATGGAAGATATTCGTTACCACATTCACAGCTCCAACTTCTTGTTTTTTGCAAACTCAAGGACTTAAAATTTGGTCTGTTTCTGAAACTAATAAATTCTGCTTAATATTCAATTTAATTTAATGCATAGTTTTACATATAGTAATATTTAATACTTGCAACTTCTATATTTCCAGGTGGATTAAAGTAAATGAAGATTTCAACATAGTTGAAACAACTCACAAAGTGATAAATTTGCAACACAATGTGGAGTACATGTTCAGAGTAACAGCAGTGAATGAGGTGGGCCCAAGCCCTCCATCTCACAACACTCGCTATATCAAGATCTCAGCTCCTGCTGCTGCAGAGCCTCCAACAATTCAGGAGCCTCTGAAGAGTATTGTGATTGGTCGTAAACAAACAGTTACACTATCATGTGTCATTGGAGGAGTTCCACAACCTGAAATCAAGTGGTTGGTATTATTGAGGATTGTAATTTTACCTGACAGCCATGTGATGCCACCTGCTTTCAGCTTGTTTATCATACTAACATAGCCCACTCAGCTGACCACTCTCATATTTGGTGAAGTTGAGGCAGGAAGTGACAAATGATAGCTGTTGGCCAAAATAAGGATCTTGTGTTTAGTCTGTAATTGTCTCCATGGAGCGGGTTGCTTTTGAAGCAGCTAATACTTCCTTAGCTAGTCATATTCCCTGCATTTTATGGAACCTGAAGCTTCATTACTGTATTCACAAGACCTGGCCACTTTTCTTGTCCTGAGCGAGAAGTCTCTGCTCTTTTCCTTGTTTATGTTCCAATTTAATATTATTGTGTCATCTGTGCCTAGCTATTCAAGTGGTCTCTGGCATGTTTATTATGTAAGCAACATAATTATCATCACTCACATGTACCACTTAATGCACATGATTTACATAAAATCACATGCCATCCATAGACTTGAACTCGCCTGCATGTTTCAGCGATAAATGACCATCCTCAGGGCGACCTTCATACAAAGGTATATACAATTAATACGTCCAATTTAAAAATTTTAAAAATAAGTAACGGCGTCTGTTAATGTAAATATGTGATGCTGATGTATTCTTGAATAAAATGTATTGACGTGCCGCTCTTTATACTGTATGTGGTTATATGCTTGGAAACATCTAATACTGAAGTTTGCAGTTGATAAGGATCAAGTCCCTGTGGCATGTATTGATGTGTCTTGCATAGGAGAGGGTTTATTAAGGATATCAACAAGCAGTGTTGTTGGTTAATGGTTTGTTGATAAAATATTATTCGGTTGCCTTCTTTTATATGGCACAGTCCGAATAATTATGAAAAAAACATTCAAATGGCTTTTTGCTGGTTTTTGTTATTTTATTTGCTATATAAACTGTTGTATTCTTTAAGGCTTAAAGATGGGAGAGCATTCAAGAACAAGCGCATGACATATGAGAATCGTGTTGCCAAATATGTCATCAATGAAACTACAGAAAATTCAGCAGGTCTATATACGTGTCAAGCAAGAAATGATGCTGGCTCAGCTGAAACATCCTGTCAGTTGAACATACAAGGTACTTACTGACACACCAGGTTGCATGACAAAATACTTATTCTTCCCTCCTGTGCTTAATCTGTGTCACCTTATTCTTGTAATGTTTAACTAATTTATGAAATTTTAAAATTATGGTATTAATATAGTCTGTTGTGAACCTGTTCAGTGTATAACTATTACACCAGACATTGTTGACACCATCAGCTTGTTTCACATTCACAGTTACAGTAAATGAATTGAGAATAAATGATGGTGATTTCTCATTAGTAAATTTTCACTTTTAATTGAGTATGCTTGACAAGTGTTTTGGACATTGTCCCTTTCGTTATGGTTATTACACCACAACACTTTGCAAGGTGGGTCTGTTATTTTGTTGAGGCAGAAGTGGGGGAGAGTGATCATGAACTAGTGGGCGTGCAACAAAGAGCTAGTGTCTTGTTTCCAAGCCTCAGGGCTCGTCAGATGAGCATCCATTTTCCCCATTTCCACCTGAAGATGAAAACAGGCGCAGTTTTCAAACATCATGGTGTCATAAACTCAAAATAATGGACACTGTCCAGACACTGGTCAAGTCTGTTGTAATATACTTTCATCAGAATGTGTTGAAGCTGATTTCTTTGAGTGCCTACCATTGAATTTTCAGTTTTTTGTACCTAAACTAGGGGTATCAACCCAAATAGAATATGGGTCAAACAGATCATTTTTAAACTTAAGGTGGGTCACACATCATGTTAGGCAATGAAGACACCAAGTACTGTAAGCTTGCCAGTAAGAATACCTCATACTTTTAATAACAAGTTCAAAGTGTATTTAAATTATGGAATGCAATACATTATTGCATTGTCTCATTATTGATACATGGTGTACACTGTCATCCAGCAGTAGCGAACATTTGTGAGCTGTAAGGACCATGATAAAAATCATTTCAAATTTAAAAAATTGTCAACACTGAGCCATGCCACCTTTGTTAATTGAAAGAGGGTACTTTAACCCTTTAAATATGAATTGTATCTGTTTTATATAAGTACTCAGTGCATACTGCGCTGTAAACACTCTCCACTTCGGTTATACAAAACCAGTCTGTTAATGCTGTATAAGGCAAAATGCACTGTTTGTTCTGACATCCATACAAAACACATAAATGCAGCGTGAGCACTACCTAGAATTTTTGAATGTTACTCCTGATGGTACGTAAAGTTACCACTAGGCTCGAAAAGGTTAAGGAGCCATATAAGATGGTGTGGTCGACTGTATTTTTGTGAACTGGAATCTAAGTTACAAGTATGATGTTAGTATATTCTCACTTTTGTTCTTCTTTATTCTCTGCAGAACTTCCTAAACTTGAGGTAGACGACAGTGTAGTATCACAAAAGTTGCGAGTAACAAACCAGTGGAAGATTGATGTGAAGGTTTCAGGATATCCTAATCCAGAAGTGTTTTGGAAAAAGAATGGTAATGACTTGCCTTCAACGAAGCATTGTAGCATTTACACAGAAGAGAATTTGACCACAATTGCCATCTATTCTGTGACTAAGGATGACTCAGGAATGTACACTGTTACTGCAAAGAATGACGCAGGTTCAGTCAGTCTGGATCTCAACCTGCGAGTGATAGGTATGTATAGTATCGCACACATACAAATACGTGATGTGACCAAAACATAATTCAGAGTTTATAAAATTGAATGCAGCCCATCAGAAGTATGTTAAAATACGATATATGAGAAACAAATATGCAGACAATTTTTCAGCTACATTACGTGACACTGTTTTCTGTACTTAATATTAAATTTTGGTTGTGTAAATTACACACTGATTCAAACTAATTACAACTAATGTCAACCAATTTTATGTCTTCAGTTGAAAGTATAACATAATGTTAACCAAATTAATTTCTTGTATCAGTTAGAACATAGAAACAATGCATACCAACAGGCACTGTGAATTTTTGCTTTCAAGTTCCCTCTTTGAATGTATTTTCTTTCCTTTTAATTTTCAGTACATTTTGTGGGTGTGTTGTTTAAGAATAACTGAATTACAGTGTAAGTTTATATTGCATAATGAGATACTAAATCAAATGCAGTGTTTACACCTACATAAACATGAGACAGCCAACAGGCTTTAGTATCCATTTTATTCCCACTTTCACTTTCATCATTAATGCTGTACTGAAACTAATTGCAGAGGTGTTCTTTATCTTACTTTTCCTCTGTTGTTGGTAAAAGTGTTGCATAAAAAATATAGTGTAATTTGATGTAAACTGAAACTGTCATTTAAATGTTGTATTATTGCATTCTTAATACATTTGCAAGCATTCATTATAGAGAGTGCACAGTTTCTGTATGTAATTTTGCTAATTTGCCTAATTATGAAGCATTGTTCATGGAGAGTAGTGTACTAATTAACGTAGTGTAACAACAAGGCTTCGCACATTCTTACCCTTGGTATCATATGGCGCTGAATGGTCAGCTTCATGCTGTGACTGCTTTACTCCTTGCAAACACACTGTTGGTACTCGCTGGTTAAGAGGCTCAGGTCCTCCAGAGCTGGTGCAGACATGGTAACAGAGAGGAAAAATTGTGCCTCTCCCAGGAGTTAAAAACCAGTCAGGCAGCCATAGCCATATCATTCTATTTATCAAGCTTTCCCATTTTAGGTAATTGAGATACATACCTAAACCAGCTCCTGCCAAAGCTTTCTGTGAAAATAAAAGGTACATATTGTTGCACTTGACAAGACAATGTAGTGCAACAGTTCGATCCTTTACAATGTGATGATAAAATACACTATGCCAAATTTGAGTTTCTTACAGCTGTGTTGCTGAGGATTCAAGTCTTTGAGGATGTGACACTGTGTTGTTGGGAGAGTGATTCCTAACATTTTGAAGGATCTTCTGGGTTCAAGCCTCCACTGGGCTGGACACAGCGTTGCATGCTACAAGACTTGGATCCTAAAATGTGCTACTCAAACTAACAACTTTAAGTAATGCACAGTCAAGTATACTGTCTGCAGATTGACAGGTTCAGTAATTACTGTTCATATGTACAGGGTAGGGTGGTTGGTAGGAAAAGTAAGGAAACAGTGTCACAAGGAATGGCTGCAGTTATTTTCTAAAACTTGTGTGTTGGGTCTGTTGTGTTTCTGTTAAGACCAGAAAACAGAAATGTTAACACAGATAGCTGAAGTCCATAGTCTGCATAACCTGTTGTCTTATTTGAATTACAAAGTATTAAAATATATTTTAACATTTTGTCACCATAAGTATGCACTTAATTTACGTAAAACTTTATGTCACTAAATTACAGTTATTTAATAATAATAACATAAACCATAAGGAATTAACAGTAGTAAAATGCATGACTTGTAATAACGAAAGTGACATAAAATTGAAGTAACTCATACGTGATAAAATAATAAGAACATCTTCACCAAACTCTCTGTCTAGATGATTCTGGGCGCAGGAGTAAAGCGGGATCTCCAACTCAGGAACTAATCGGTAAATACTTTTCTCCTGTTGTCTGGGCTATATGACTACAAATACACATAAAACATGTACCACTCAACACTCAGAGGAGACTGAGTTCATTCTTTCTGTTGCACAGTCTGCATGAACCTGAAACTCACAAGAAATAACTGTCCCCACATAAAATGTGGAATTGCCTAACTGACAGAAGCATGGATTTTTGGAATATCAGTCAGCAAAATCAGTTGATAAATCCATTTTATTTTGTGATTCCATACTCCCCTTTTGCACATGGGTTAGTACAGTGTCCTTTAATGTCATTAGGTGATGTCAGTCAGTACTGATTACAATAATAATTTTGTACGTGTAATAGTGGAAATTGAATCCAATAAGACAGTGATTTCCAAAGTGCAGTTTGTTACGTGGTCAGTTAAAGACAAAATGTGAAGCTGTTGTAAGTTTGTTAGATTATTGTGATAAAGCATTCCAACTGCCTAATTATGCATAAACAGTAAATATTATTGTAGACTGCTATTTGTGTTTACTCAGCTTCCTTCAGTTATAATCAAAAACAATTCATCTTTAATTTTTACCTGCTATTTTATTTTTTGACTGTTAATTCTAATATGTTTTAATGAAACACTTGTAATGAATATGCAGCATTATAACTTTTTATCATCAGCTTTTGCTTGGATTCATGACTATCCCAAATGCATGCCCTGTCCCTAAAGGAAATTCACATGTAATTTTAAAAGATTACACTAGAATTCAGGTATGTCAGTTATAGGTGTCATACCAAGACTTTGAGTTGTGATTGTTGTTGAAATCAGAACTGTGTGTCCTTCATCTTTTCAACTTTTCCTTACGAATCTGAATCAGTTTCATTTAATTCTTACAAATTTCTTCTTCTTCTTCTTCTTCTTCTTCTTCTTCTTCTTCTTCTTCTTCTTCTTCTTCTTCTTCTTCTTCATCTGCTTCATCATCGTCGTCGTCGTCATCATCATCATCATCATCATCATATTATTGCAATTGCTTACATGTTTATAACATTAACTGTTCAATGTATGTTGATAAAATTGCCAGTATTGAGTACTGAGATTAAAATATGTGTGCAAGAAATGAAGAGCATACTGGCATTTCAAAACTAACCATAACAGTGATAAAATTTTACTTTCTAAGTGTCTGATAATGATGTTCATGCTTGTCAGTTTTCATAGTATTAGTTGTATTATTTAAAAGATTACATTTTACCAGACAAACAAGTAAGTTCCATTATCTCACATGGTTTATGTAAAGAATATAAAAGAGAGGGTAACTGATTTTGTAGATTTAAGAAAACAAAAATAAAAACAAATGTATTACTGGTACGTCCAGATAACCTCATAAAGTTTTTCAGCAGGCTTTGGTTACATCTTCTTCAACCTTGAAGTTGTTTTTAAAATGAATCTCCCACTACTATACAGTTATAACGGTGGTTGGGCTGCATAATAATATTCTCAATATAATTACAGGGATTCACTTCAGTCTTGAAAAGAAACTCAAGACCTTCAAAACAGAAACAGGCTGAAAATTGAAGGAGTGTGTATGCAGTTCTGGTGTTCCTTTATGTCTAGAAAAAGTTATCTCACTTATGTTTTGTTAGTAGACTAAGCAAAATGTTCGCTGCAGTTAAGTGACATCCATTCCGATTCATATTTACAGCAAAGTTATTTTTGTCTTTAGGTAATGGTTTGTATACAGTGGCACGACTTATTCAGCAGTCAATAACTCGTGCATTATAGTTACCAAAACCTAATAATCAGTAGCATGTGCTGTGTTATGGAGTATTTATCAGTATGCTCTTGTTTAGGAATAAGGGTCATATTTTGTCATCATGAAAATATATAAATGTGAAACAGATTTTCAGATGTTAGAAGAAAGCATGAACACTGCGTAACATTTCTTGACATTATATCTGGGGGTTGAACCCAACAAAATTGTTACAGATAAACCGAGTAAACCAGAAGGGCCAATGGTTGTGAAAGATATTCGTAAAGAATCGGTAACCATCGAATGGAAACCTCCAGCTGATGATGGTGGTCTTGAGCTGTCAAAATATTCTGTTGAGAAGTGTGATGTTCAAAAGATGGTGTGGATGAAGGTAAGCATACATTTCACATATACTCAATCTTTGATATAGCATTATATCAAATTACCATTCTGTCATTGCTGCTGTTATTTGTAATGATTATTTTTGTGCCTTGAAAGTAACTTCTTTGATATTCTAACATTTCTGCATTGGGTGCCACATTATACAATCTATTGCTTTTGATTCTGATTCAGACA
Source organism: Coptotermes formosanus (assembly GCA_013340265.1). Classification (NCBI taxonomy): domain Eukaryota; kingdom Metazoa; phylum Arthropoda; class Insecta; order Blattodea; family Rhinotermitidae; genus Coptotermes; species Coptotermes formosanus. The sequence continues at coordinate 192,219 of BLKM01004688.1, forward strand.
TGGTGCTACGTAATGTTTAAAAAAACTTTATAATGTATGTAAAAGCCCTATTTGATAGTGGTAAAAGGGTTGGTTGGGAACTAAACAAAGAGTAAACTAAGTGCATGTTCATGTCTCCTCACCAAAGTGCAGGACAGATACTGTGATGGAGAAAGCTAATGGCTTGTTTAAAAATGTGACAGAGGTCAAATGTCTTGGAACAACAGCATTAAATCGAAGTTATGCTTACACATAAATCAAGATGATTAACTTTGGAGGATGCTAACTGCCATTCAGTCCAACTTGTTGTTTTTGTCTCCAAAAATATGAAGATCATATTCTCCTTCTGTGAGAGTATATTTTGCCTACTGTTTTGTATGAGTGTGAGACTTGCTCTGACGCTGTGTGCAAGCAATAAAGAATTTAGGGTGCTTTGCAAGAGGATGCGGAGGAAAATGTTTGGAACTTAAGGGAAGGAAATCACTAAATGTGATTAGAATATCAGGTGAAGGAGTATGAAATGGGTGGAATGTATTATGCACATGGAAGAGCTGAGAATGCGTGCAATATTGAAGTTGGAACATATGAAGTTAAGAGAGCACCTGATAGAGTAATACCAAAATGAGGATGTGGGCTGAATTCATCAGCTTCAGAAAAGGGTCAGTGTAATATTAAAACTTCAATGAACCCTTATATCCATAAAATAAGTTGTTCTTATGACTAGGCTGGCAACTGCTAGGTTCTCGGGAAGATCTCTGATCCTTGGTATTATTTAAATGCTTCCAGTAGTCTGTGTGTTATTGGTTTAAACGTTATCTTACTTTTATATTATTATTATTAATTGTTGAATGTATCAACAGTATACGAAACTGTCCATAATCATAAATATAGGCCTGTAGTCATGTTCCTACCATTGTGTTTTATGGCATTACTAATTGTAACGAGGCATAGTAAGAAGTGAAGGTCAACCCTATTTTCTAATGCAACCAGGCAGATGTTTCTTTGTGGTGTGTAGTGTTTGTGCAACGTATGTTCTAATTCAGATATCAAGATTTTTTATGTAACTAATAAAATAAGTTAACATGTAACAGTGCAGACACTTGGTTCTGCATCTAAATTATGTTTTATTTGATAAGGTTGCTGATGTGGAGAAAGACGTGTCTTCATACTGTGTCCAGCGCTTGCGTGAGGACTCTGAATACATGTTCCGTGTGATTGCTGAGAATCCTGTGGGTGTATCTGAGGCCCTGGAGAGTGAAACGATTACAGTTCGTAGCAAGTTTGGTAAGTTAAGAATGGTCCTAAAGTAGCAACCACAACAGCAGTAATTGATACACTTAACACAGTATGGTTACATAATGCATATAGGATCTTTTATGTGGCATCCCAGTATCCAGAACGCTCTGAAAACTGGCTGTGTTCTAGAAGAAATAAAGTTAAGAGCAGCATCAAGTGATTCTAGGACTGGTACTTTGTTTTCTTGTTGTTTTGTTGATACCTCCTCAATTGATGCCTGATAACTAATGTTAATGAATCCATCAAACCTTTATTTTGAAGGCACAACAGTCATTTATGTATTTATTTATTTATTTATTTATTTTTATGACTTTTAATTATGTTTTAGTAGATTTTAGACATGGTGTTCCAAATTACAGAAGAAAAAAAACCTTATCAAGTAACCCCTAAGTTGAAATCATTCTGGTTAAAAGTGGGCTGGATAAAATTAAATGCACTTAGTGAATTAGAACACATTTGAATTAACATGTCTGAGAGCATCAAGATACAGTGAACTTAAGTGGTGTGGCGAAGAGGAAAGGGTGCTTATAATAGTGTCTTCCAGAAGATTGTTTGTGCCATATAAAGAGGGAGGGAACTGCACCTGTATGAATGAATTATGAGAGAATAAATTTGCCAGCTGGGGCAACTACAGGACGTATATTACTCATGTGATTAGACAGTTAAATGGAAAGGAATAATGTTTGCATAACACAGAATAGAGAAATGAGAAATATGTTCAACAGTTGGGTGCTAGTGCTCAGATGTCATGGATAGGGAGGGATGATAATATTGAGATTGTATATTAAAATAAAAAATTTTGCATTTTTTATTCCCTCATTATTAGTAATAGATTTTCCAAACATATTTTATATTTTCATTAAAAAGGTGTTGGTACAGTATACAATTACATGCCACAAGTAAAGATTTATCACATGCAAAATTATTTGAGACATTAACATTTTTACTACCCACAGTACCATCCCTTGCCTTTAAGATAGAGAATTGATTAACAAGCTCTTAGGAACCACAGTTGTTATCTAGATAACAAACATACAGTGTACCTGGACACACACATAAAAATAACAATTCAACAAGAATGTAAATAAATAATACATTGCTATGTTTCCAGACAATCCATCACCACCACGTGGACCATTTGATGTATCTGGTATGTCTGACACTTCCTTCACACTGGCCTGGCAGCCTCCAGAGACTGATGGTGGATCTCCTATTCTTGAATACATTGTTGAGAGAAGGGAAGTCAACAAGAAAGCCTGGCAGAAGGTATGCAGCTGCTGTATACTGACCTCATATCACAAAATTCGCAATTCTTTACAATGATGTTGCGGAAGATTCAGGTCCTCTGGGATGTGACACTGTGTTGTTAGATGAGTAGTTCCTGGCATTTCAAAGGTTTTTAGTGTCTTCATCTTCAGGGTCAAGTTCTTGGACTGCTTGGTCCTGAAGATGAAGGAGCAATTGTTGTTTGAAACTCACGGGAACTACTGACACAGCATTGCTGCATTGCGACTTTGACATTTTGCATCCTGTTATGCAGGCTGCATATAAAAATGATTCTTTGTCACATATATTTGTCAGAAAAGGGCACCATGACTTTTAAGTTTTCTGTTTCATTTACTTTCATACATACTGCCATTATAATAATGTGATGCACCCTGACAGAAGTTTTATGCACAGTGCAGTGTGCAGGGTTCTAATCAATGCCAGGTTTTTTATACTAATACTGCTTCATGTATGTATACATTTATGGTTGACTCCGCATCTCACTTTCTTAAACTTTACCTTTTAATTATTTCTCAAATACCACTTGACCCTTTTTAAGCAACATTGACAAAATTTTAATTTTTACATAAGTCTAATATTTTACTTAGGCAATGTATATATACAACATTGTTGTATATATCTGCAATGTATTTACTCTTGTAAAACAGGCAGTTCTTGTACTTACAAAAACATATGAAGTTTTCCAGCTTATAATTTCTGTTACGGCATGATGATGGCTCTTATGAGCCAAAACGAGGAGCTGAAAACATACTTTTAAAATGAAGTGTTGGATCTAACTGTATAATTAATAACAATAAATATGCTCTTGTAATCTGTATGCCAGTGGGGATGTCTTGCAATAAAACTTGGAAATTTTCTCTTTCTGTATGTGGGTTGCATGTTTGAGTCCTTTCTGCCATTCAAGTATACAGATTTTGTGAAACATGTCATGGAATTGTGATGAATAACCCTGTATAATGGAATCTTGCATTCAGTACAACAGATTCTGGAAAGAACATTAAACTGTTAAATGGTTTTTATAAAGATGTCAGCGTTAAAAGGCAAATTTGTCTGTGTCCACACCACGAAGGCAAATGGTGGGAGTAGAGATATGGCTCCACTCTTTCCTAACCTCGGCACTAGATGCAGGTGAGTGGTCAACTTCACACCCCTGTCCACTTTACCCCTGGGAAAGAACCCTAGTTCCCAATGAATAGTAGGCTTGGTGATTTATGTGTTAACTAGCCCCATGTTCGTCACATGACGGTCTGGCGTGATGTTCATGCTGTACTCCACAGCCTGTTTTATCACCAGTTGCTTTATTCTTAATGCAAACCATACATTAATTTCATCCACTGGAGTACTGCAATCTGGTTGTGCTATATTGTATTATATACTCAATACTCAGCTCTTTGTTCATTCTCCATTCATACCTCACAGAGAACATGGTAACCTGGTAACTATAGCAACCAGGTTGTGATGCATTCTTACCAAGGATATTGTATATAGGGACGTACTGATACAATTTATGTTTTTGCATAATGTTTACTAATACAGATTCATAATCATGTTGCAGGTGGGCATGACAACTGCAGAAGAAACTGTTATTGAAGTCACAGGTTTAAAAGTTAACACTTCCTATCATTTCCGAGTCACTGCAAGAAATGAGATTGGTCATAGTCTTCCATATGCCCCTGAAGAACCAATCACTGCTGGCAAAAGAATAAGTGAGTCTTAAGTTCACTGTCATACTGCATAACTGATCTGATATACTTTCTGGTACTTCTTGAGCCTCAGGTGCTGCAAACTGTGTCACTGTTATTCAACTGTGATTGCAGACTTCACAATGTTGCCAGCACCTTCACTCACTGTCTATATAAAGTTAATTTAAAATTAACTTTGCTTCATTGTGCCATTCCTTCAAATTCTTTGAACCATTTTAAGTATAACCAACATGTATCACTTCCTAGACAAAGTGTCCCAGTGTTCAGCACTGTGCGGTAACATTTTTATATGCTTTTAATCATTGTCTCCATTCTGTGGCAGATATCAATTGTTTCTGCACTCATATCTGTACCAGCCTGCTTGGCTTATTAATGTAGACAGCTGCTTAAATATTAATGAAGTGCACTGAAGTTCAGTTTCACCTGTTTCCTCGTATTACCATAAAGTATTCTACAACTTTTCACTTAATGAAATGCAACATGTCCACTGTAGGATCAGTCTTTAAAATCTGATATATTCAAGTTTGTTTTTGTATCACAGTTGTCATCTTATCAAGAGAATAAACTATATTCACACAGAATTTAAGAGCAGGTTTGATTCTGGAAATGCTTACAACCATTCTGTTCGGACTCTTTTGTCTGTCTTTTATCTAAATATATCAAGATTAAACAAAGCTACAATTTTAACTGTTATTCTATATGGGTGTGAAATTTGATCATGTATCTGGAAGTGGAGCATAGCTTGAGTATATCTGGGAACAAATCCTGAGCAGAATATTCGGATCTAGGAAGAATTTGAATAAAGAGGAGCTTCAAAATTTGTATGTCTTACCATCAAAATATTTCTGCCTTTTAACAGGATTTTCTTACATGAAATGCTCAGAGTGTAGTGGCAGCTAAATTACAAATATAAGTCACTGTTTCATGGATATGTATGATCCAGCACCATCATTCAGAGGGTAATTTTGACCATATTAAATGTTTTGTATGTAAATAGCAATGATTTTTATTATATTGACATGTATTCCTTTAAATTTCATGTGAAGTTAATTTTTATAATTGAGGGAGACATACAGATATATCTTACTATTAGCCAATGTTTGAAAAACACAGTTCACTTTCCAGTATTCGATGCATCGGTTTTTTATATCTCTGTGCTGTTCGACCTTAGAGATCTTTCATACAAAGTCCCTTAGCACAGTTAATTTCGTCAACATTAGTCATATAGAGTTATGAGTTATAATTTTGATGTAGAGGAAAAATGTGTATGTTGTAGTATCCACTGTTTAAATAGATCTAAAGTTTTGTGCCCAAAGTTGGTACTACTGCATACTGAAATTGAACTTCAATGAATAATTTTTATGTGTGCATATAGTCCCATTTTTAAGAATGGTGTCTAAAAGAATTAAATTTATGTTAATTATTTATTTTAATTTGCATCTATTTATTTGTTTATTTATTTATTTATTTATATTTTCTGTTGCTGTCTAACCAGCATGCACAAGCTTTTCACCAAATATTGGTTTATATGGCCCTTACTTTCTGTGACAAATATCATTTATCATTTCCTGTCAGTGCTTATTGTGTTAACATTGCTCACTCAGCCAGCAGCCCATATGAGGGGTGGAATAGTGGTGGTAAGTGACAAACGATATTTATCGGATAAAATAAGGGTCATGTATTATTCTGTCTTTTTTATTTGCTTGTTGTTTCTTCAGGAACCAAACGTTCCCAATCATCTGTAGGGAAAGTTTTGCTTGCATTCCTTGGGGTTTACCCCACTGCTTTGAAAGTTGGTTCTCGTGAGTATGCAATGATGTGTGCTTTGGATGTAAAAGGACTGTCTTATGTACCGCTAGTTGCCATGTAACATAGCTGCAGACTGACATTATTGCAATAGTCAGCTCATGTTCTTTAGCAGGTTTTTGTTTGTGTTGTTGTAATATCAGTGTTGCAGCCATATCAGATATGTTAATTCATTTAATTTCCTGAGTATCCTTTGTTAGTCACACCTGAAGCATTAACACTAATTGAGGGGTATTTATAAAGTAGTTGCAGCATGAAGGGTGTCATTTCAGTGCCTCATCTGTCCACTACCCTGAAGTTACAGATTTACAGCAATAAAAAAACCATTAAGTTGTTCTTTTCCAATTATTGGGATGAAAGTTTTAAGGTTGTGACAGCAGTGTTGCTGATGATTCAGGTTGTTTGGAATGTGATGCTGTGATTGGGTTACTAGTGCCCAGTGTGTCAAAAACCCCTTCTAACACTGGGAACTGACACAGCATCACATGCCAGAAGACTTGAAATTTCATTAAATGGCTGCAGTTGATCTCATCTGATCTATTAGTAAGAAGTAAAGGTAAAGTTGACACTGTCCGTGCCCTGAAGGCATATAGGGGGGCAGAGATGTTGCTCTGCTCATTCTTAACCTTGGCTGTAGATGAAGGCAAGTGGTCAGCTACATGCCCCAGATGCTTTACCCCCAGGTACAGAGCCCCTGGTACTCATTGACTGGGAGGCTGGGTGGGTCGTAGAACCAATATTGATGTTTCTGAGAAGAAAAGAATATCTTGATCCTGCTGGGAGTTTAAACCCAGATTGTCCAGCCCATAAACTAGTCACCATTTGAGCTATCCAAATCCTTAATCTAATCTATTAAGGATTTTCATCATACAGCATGTTTGTGAATTACCTCTTCCTGGTTGTGTCTTGCAAGAATTACTGGGGAGAGTCTCATAAGGTTTGATTTCATTTCATTCCTCTGATTTTGTTGGTATTTCATAAGTATGGCACCCTAATCGGTCCTAGCATACACAGTACACTGCAGTATTAAATGCTGTTCCAGGCAACAGAAATTATAATTTGTGTACCCAATGATTGTACAATATACAGCAACGTTTGTCAGATTAATAAATTGAAGTGTAATACATGCTGTTACAACAGCACAACTTTGATATGTGACTGTGAATGAAAACATTCCGGATGTTGTACAGTGATGTTCTTGACACAGTGTGTGTAAATGTTTGTACTGCCCTTATTTGATACTTAATTTTCCTAACAGATGGACAAATCTTGTTTGAATATTCTTGTAATATCCATGTCATTAGGAATCATTATATTGTAAATGTCTTTTTCTATACATTATCCATTTGTAGCATCAACGAAGTACATTATAATACTTACTTTGACCTCAATTATATGGAATGTAGCAGGCACCATATGCAGTTCTTCATAAGAACTGAAGTGTGTACATACTATTTAATTTTATAGTCTGCAAAGACTCTTTCACTCAGCTCTCAGACACTTCACAGGTACTTTTGTGTGTTCTTTGTATAGCACTTCAATTGCAAACTGTAAACAACTTTGTGTCCATTAGATTATTTTACCTGTGTTGTCTACAGTCTCTGTATTGTTTTCATGTAAATTATTTGTTGCACCTGTTGTCATAAAATCCTATAGGTACATCAGTGTAGTACTGCATAGCAGTGACATTTGTCTGTAAAAGAAGGTGTTGGTTTTCATATTCAGCAAAGGAAGGGATGTGGACACATGTGCTTGAATATTTTCAAGAAGTTAATGATTGAATTATGAAAGCGGCATGGTTCTTTGGTAAGAACTGGCTACACTAGCTTAGATCTGCCTGTCAAAACAGTGCACCTTCATGATCAAAATTACTGAAGTCAAAAAAGTAACATTTTATGAGAACTGAAGGGGAGAATTGGACATAGGTATAGCTTCAGGAATATTTGTCAGACAACAGTTTTGGTTATGTAAATTTATCTGTTTATTGACATTAGTATTGGCTTGAAAAACTTTGCATTACATTCTTTTGCAGAAGACTGATAAAATGGAAAATGAAAGTTTTTTAATGTATAACCATTCTCTTGAAGATATGATATATTGTTTGATTGTCCATGAGTTTTGTTTGATCTGCCAGCCAGTCTTTAAAGTGTCTGCTATTGAAATATTTGTTTTTATAAAGATTACTGTTTAACATTTGAATAAACAGTTAAGTAACTGAATGAAGAATTAGACTGGCTTTTTATTTGACCTATTTTTATACAATTTGTAAACTCAGTTCTCTGTTTCTTTAGGTTCCCCATCAGCTCCAACAAATCTATCTGTAGCTGATATCACAAGCAAGAGTGTGACACTGCAGTGGGGGCCACCACTGACGACAGGAGGCACAGAGTTGACAGGTAATTTCCCTTACCTTACATGTCTAATGGCATAGCAGTAACCGTACATCAAGAATTTACAGTGTTTGATTGATGGATGGGTGGATTTATTTATTTATTTATTTATTCTGTTATATGTGTTTGGTGTATCTCCCTTATGGCGTTATCTCCATTACAATATTCTTAGTACCGTACTCTTCAGATATCATGTATCTTTCACATTCTTTTAATAATTCATCATTTATTAGGTTATATTATCGAGATGAGACTGCCCTCTGAGAAGACATGGACAAAGGTTGTTACGTTAGAACCATCCATCACCCAGCATTGCATTGAGAACTTGAAGGAAAGATCCCAGTTATTCTTCAGGGTGTATGCTGAAAATTCAATGGGGCTCAGCCCACCAGCAAGTACAGAAATTGTTAGTCTCAAAACGCATGCTGGTAAGTAAATATCTCCCTAAGTCTGAATATTAATGAGTTGATAGTGGTTGTAATTACAGGCACACATGTATAGGATATACTTCTTATTTCAAAATATTGATCACAAAAAGAGTATGTGGCCTCTTTACGATTTCAAGCCATTTTTATTTACAAAACAAAATAAATTGTGAGATAAGCCCTTTCTCAGCACAGGTGTAGGCGTTGCAAGATTTGATGTAAAAGTAGACTAACTACTGCAATGTGGAGTCAGTTACTTGTTTGTATTTTTTATTACAGTAACAGTGTTAAGTAGTACAAATTCAAAAGACAGTGCCAAAATGTGTGTCACCTTATGGTTACAGCACCTCCATCGCCTCCAACAGCTCCGCTGGAAGTCCGTATTGTTGGTCCTAATTCCATCATACTTGAGTGGGGAAAACCTGAAACAGATGGAGGAGCACCTCTTCAGGGCTACACCATCGCCATACGAGATATAAAGAAAACAATGTGGATGGAAGTCGGTCGAGTGAAAGCAGATGTACAGAAACTTAATATAAAAGATCTGCAAGTAAGTGATTGCTGAAGTACTGTGTCAGATTGTAGATCATACTCAGAGGGTCAGAAAACAAGCACTGCCAGCTGATTGTCATTTGTTTCACATTGTCAGCGAAGCAAGTCTGAAAAAGTATCAAGTAGGAAATTTTGGTTTTGTTTTTATGTAATACGGTAACACCCAAACAAACAGCTCTTCGAACACCGTGGCAACCTGCCTTACAATGAAGAGCAGTTGCTGAGAAATGTGTGTGCTGTTTGTTTATGCTTTTTAAAACTATAAACCATTCTACAGCAAATTGTATGCCCTGTTTGTTTACACCTTTTAAACCTGTAAACCATTATATGGGAAAACTGAATGCCCTGTTTGTGTACATATTTTAAAATTACAAACCATTCTACAGCAAACTGTATACCCTGTTTGTTTACACCTTTTAAACATACAAACCATTCTACAGCAAACTGTACACCCAGTTTGTTCACAACTTTTATACCTATAAACCATTCTACAGCAAACTGTATGCTCTGTTCTTTTACATCTACAAAGCCTATGAATCATTCTACAGAAAAGCTGAATGCTTTGGTTCTTTACATATGAATGTATAATCCCTTCTACCGCAAACTACAAAATATTGATCATTGCTGGTACTTCATTCTGTTTTGATTCAGAGAGAATATTATTATGCATGCAGTAGCTTAGATTTATAATTTTTGGTGTTAAATAAGTGATGTTTATTACTCAACAGGAAAACCATGAGTATCTCATAAGAATATTTGCTCGAAATGAAGTTGGACTCAGTGATCCACTTGAATCAGAGGAGCCATTCAAAGTGCTGCGTCCTACTGGTGAGTACTTTCATACACCTTTTTAAAATCTTTTATGAATGATTTGTGCATATAAATTGAAGATTGCTTACCAAAGAAAAATGGATCAGGTCAAGTTTTTCAGGTTGTGATGCATGTTTAATGAAAATGATTAATGTGAAGTACTGTTTAACCCCATAACACTTCACAGTTTTAAGTATATACTCATGAAACACTACAAAGTGTTCTGGATAAACTGAAATGGCAGCAAGCTGTTACCTTTTTTAGCATTCAGTTCTTCTTCCAGGCTCTTATGCCTCCCCTCCCCCCCCCCTCCCAAACCCATCACATCCCCATGACTTGTCACCACAACTCTTTGTTATGACCCCTTCTCGTGGCTCATGCCAGGAGGATCCATGGTGATTCCTTAACACTTGGTACCCCAGCTGCAATAAAGTCATTCATCTGTGCATGAAATGGAAGGGTTGCAGAGCTCAGTGAATACTGCCTGCCCACAGTTGCAACTGTTGGTTTTCCCCTGTACCTGCTGGTCAACTGGTAATTTCTTACAACAGACAGATCCTTCTTACCTCTCCTGCAAGCCCAACACCCATTTCATTCTGCTCCAGAGTCTACAAATGACACTTCTTAACATGCAGAACTATCAGTTAACATGAATTCTGGGTAAAACATTTTGCACATTTCAAACATATCAGTGTGTCAATTTAATATGTTTACTTTTATATCAGTGTGTAGTTTTCATTAAAATGTCAGGTAGCCAGCGTCTGGTGATACAAGTTAACAGATGTTCTGGAGACCACCTCCATTATCAGCGACCTAATATGACTCAACACCCAATCTTCCCAGATTGTGCATTATGATATGACTGAAAACCACCAATCCAAAATTATATATTGTGGAGATGGGCTGTTTTCTAAAATGTTGGTTAGCATGAACCACGTTACATAGCATTGCCATACATGTGTCACAAGGAAAGAGGTACTTCCTACTTACTGGCCATCAAAGAGAGACCATATCAGTGAAAGAGGACATGTAAATAATAATAGTTTTATTAAAATTAGCATTGTCATTTCAAGGAAAATGTACAAAATTAATGACAAAAATTATTCAAACTTGTGTACAATGTACACACGGTGTAGTCTGTTGTCAGTTCTCTAGTCAACTTCCTTCTCATGTGCCCATTCGTACTTCTTTGTAGATCAGATTTTGTTTGCTAGTTCCACATTACTCTTCAGGGTGGTATGGAAACCTGTACAAGAAGTTTCTTTGAAATTTTACTGTAGGAATAAAACCCCTCTGAGGAGACATGCTCTGCATCTCTAGTTCATCAAGGTCTTGTTTTAAGTTGTGTAATCAATATGAAAGTAAAATGTACTCTTACTGATCATCCTTATTTCCTTACAACAGAAATTGAGTTTCTTGAAGTTGATAAGGCAGAGACAACAGCTCCAACACTCAGCTTCAGCACAGAAACCACAACATCATGGTTGAAAGAAGCTGGAATGGATGCAGACATTAGTTCATATGCACGTGGTTCTTTGCTGAGAAGAGATGAATACTTCTTCCGCATCTGGTACTATGCTCGCCAGCTCTTCAAGTAGAACTGAACTAGAACCATGAGTTATGAGCATGGTATTTTTCAAAACTTTCCACAAACTGGTAAATAAAGTTAGACACCCAAAATTGATTAGGCAGACTAAGAGGCTGTGTCTTTACTACTGTTAACACACATCATGTGAAACTATATCAGGGCCAGTCATCTGAAATTGTAAGTGAAACTCAGGAAAAGTTAAATTATTGTTTTCAAAGAAAAATGTTTGTAGGTTGGGTAAGAATTAATAATGGTATAGCAGAGTGACAGACTGTATAAATTAATGTACCTGACAAATCTATTAATTTTTAATACTTTTCTGGAGCAGAGATACAATTTTGTGTTGATGGCATATGACAAGCTCTTTTTCAAGATGTTTCTTTGAATTGTGTAGTCCCAGGGCAAAGGAAGGCTAGAGAGTGACTGGTGAACACGCTTCTGTGATCAGCAACACAAGACAAGGAATCTACTCCACAGACATTTAACATTTATGCGTAAGGACCAAAACTGTTATACAGTATTGTTGAAGTACCACTTCTCCACATTACGTGTACATAAGGTGATATAGAAAAATGTCGATTATGTCTTATAATTTGTCCAAGATATGAAGTAGCTGAAGTGACAGTTCACAATTAATGTGGACAGACAGAATCTGTTTACATGTCTTGTTTTGCTGTTGTAAAACAACTGTAGCCCCATAGCTGCTGCAGTATTGAGTTAGGAGTCTATTTGTATGATAATGACAGACTATTACCATGTCTCCCAGTTTATATATGTTGATGATTTGACATCAGATGCAAAAATCATTTTATTCTGTATATAGAATGCTGTGATATAATTTATGATTTTCCTTATAGCTTAAGGGTGTATTGTGTAATTTGTGTGCTTCATTCCCTCCATTTGGTGCATGACACCAATGTAATTTATTACTCAGAGATTCTGATGTGCTTCCTATATTTATGTATTTTCTTTATCAGCATTATTGTTTGCCCTCTCCCCCTAGTTGTGGCATTTGTTCTGATTGCATGTAACAGTACATATGTTGTTCACCACATTTCTCCTCTGATTTCAGGAATGGAGACGTAATATAGGTGCATTTGTTTTTCAGCCTGAAAGCAGAGAAGAATATCTGGTAACAAGAGTCAAAAGAATGAGAAATAAAATTGCCTGTACACTGTAAACATGATGTGCATCATTTACTGGTATTGTATGGCATAGATATAGTGGTACAGGGAGACAGTGTATGCCACATATTCATATACTGAAAATCACATATTTTAGTAAGCAAGCGACCAACCAACTGATGAACAGGGAAAGGTTTCTCTGTTATTTAGCCATACCTTCATTTTGCAAATGTCTTGTGTCACTTTTTGCAGCAACAGTGAGTTTAGCCCTGAAGGTATTGTTGCATTCCTGCACAATGGTGTTAGTTGTCTTTGTGTGTTTAGTGTTATGTACTTGTATGTAAAGCTCCAAGCATGCCATGAAGACACAGAGGGGGGATACAACCCTAGTTCCACTCACTTTTAACCCGAGCAGTGAACAGAAATGAGTGGTCAGCTTCACACCCCAGCTGCTTCAACCCCAGAGAGAGAACCCCAAAAAACCATTGAACATGAGGCTGGGTACACCCCAGAGAGGGTTTGGGCGTTTCGGAGAGGAGAACAATCTCTTGCCTCTGCAGTGAATGGACCCCAGGTCATCGAGGCTGTAGCCTGGTCACTATACCAACTGGGCTATCTCAACTCAAATCACAAGAGAATTAACTAAGTGTAGTGTAGACTTCATTGAGAGTGCAGGAGATTGAAGAGGACTGTCACACAAACTTTCATTTTTTTGAAATGGAAATGAAAATCAGTACTTAATGTTCTGTTGTTTGTACGTTACAGAATTAGATCAACATTTGAGAAGGTAGGGTTTGTGACAGAATGTCGTGTGTAACACCGAGAGGTCACTGGTAGTGTGCACCCGCAGGGGATAAGAGTGATAATAAAGAGGGAAATCTGTACTCTTTCATACCATAAGTATCGCATGAACATTTTGTTAGGAAGTTTAAATGTAAAAGAAGGTAGAAAAGTTATTTTCCAACCAACATTTGGAAATGAGAGTTGAGATAAAATTATCAGACTATGAATCATTAATTAACATGGCTAGATACTTCATGCGCACTGACAAATATTATTGTCTTGCAACTGACTTCTCTTGCTGCCACTGGACCAACCAGTGCTCCTGAGCCAGAGCTTCTGTTACTGCATAGATTTTTTTTCGCGTGTTGGTGTTCATAGGTGATTCTGAGTGTTTCAGTGATAAGATTGGTGATATTCATATCAGTAATTATGTTTGTTGGGCTTTTAAATGGGATGAGAAACAAGTGGTGGAAGCTGGTATTTAACATGTACTGATACTTCAAGTATAAGACACAGGAAGCAGGTGGTTGACAGTGTTGCCAAGTGTCAGGAGCAGACAGCTGAGTCATGAGGTGCTCACTGTCTGTGCATGTGCATAGTTGCAATTTGTAGCTCTGCCTCTTCCTCTGCAACAAGAACAGTGCCCATCCTCCTCCATTCAACTGCTACTCTAGTAACAGCTTACAGCATTTAACTTTGCCATGTAAAACAGTTGAACTGTCAAGGCTACAACATTTACAGGTATTGACATTCCTGTATTAGTCAACCCAACACCACTGAAACTTCAAATTGAAGTGTAATACAATAATTTAAAGTAGCAAGTCAGTATAAATCTGAGACAAATGTATGGTAAGAAAGACACATTTACTACTGCACCAGACAATCTTACAGGAGCTGGTGAAGAGGGTGAGGTGAGCAGAGGAGTTACTGGGGAGTTTTATCAGTAGAGGTACCTGGATTCTCACATCACTCTTTAGGTGTTTATGTCTAATCACAAAACTAGAAATATTACAGCATGTGAATGGAGAACATGCGTAAGTTATTAACCACATGAATGATGAACTGCCTGCCCTGATGTCATAGATAGAAGGCCCTTTGACCACCCTCTCCCTTGAGCTATCACACCCCTCCTCCCAACAATGTAATTATGTCTATTCCCCTACAGTTATCTGTTATAGCCACTCACATAACTTGAGTTTAGGTAGGGACAACCTTTGGTAATTGACTACAGCAGCAAAGCCTAGAGAGGAATGAAACTGCTGGCAGAATGGGGAAGGCTCAAACACTGTTAACCCCACTGTCATCTGTGACTCCCACCACCCTGGAACTTTCTTCCTTGTCATCAGAATAGGTGTGTAATTGTAGTATCAGTGTTTGACTGAGAACAGAACATAAAAATGAAGATGGGACAGCTTGACCAAACAAATATATTTATGGCAACTACAATCTCTGTGAGAATTTAATCACAAAAAGGTGGCATTGCATATTCTGCATACACACAGTGTGTGAGCATGGGAAAGGCAGATGATGAGACATATGAGTATGCAGACAACAAAACCATAGGCATTGTATTCACTATGAGTACAAAGTCCAATTATAACTATACAGATTGGTATGTAAGTGCAATTATTTCAGAAGAGCCTCCTGATAATGTTTGTAGCCAGGAAACGTTACAGATCTCATTTCGTCAAGAGGCAAGGTATGAGAACAGTGTATGCAATTGGTGGGAAAAGAATGTACTGAATACCGTGTCCTAAAAAGACATACTGCACTTCCTGTAATTCAGTTTTCCCAATGAGACATTTCCATCTATGCTTCACTTGTTCTTTATATTCTTTGATACAGGATTTGAGGTGCCCACATTGGTGATGATTCATATTGCAGTCTGGGTTAGGGCACTGTGTGATCAGGTACGTGGTTATGAATGTTTTGGAGGAGCATTCTGGGTCTGTCTTCACAGGCAGTGGGAAGATGGAGGAGGTATGTCCTGACCAAAACCATGGTACCCACAAGTCAGACTATGCAGTCGCATAACTTGGAAGACTTGTAATTTTGAATCTTAATATTCTGCATTTTCCATGCAGTATATCACAATTGCAAAAGGACTGAATGCACATGTTAAGCAATAAATATACCTTATTATTTTACATCATATTTTGATGTAAGCAGAAATATGTGGGAGGAGATATATTTCCTAAAAAGTGTATTTGGTAGGTTTGCAATAATGTCGAAAGTCGCTATTTTTTAGTGTCATTGTGAATGGCCAGAGGCGTGGGGTGAAGGAGAGGGTAAAGCTGCGGAGGAGTCGGCTCTGTCAATGTCATGCTACATAGTTGCATAAGTTACCACGACGTCATGCTTTACCCACAGCCAGTGAGTCCTGCCGGCTATAGTAACGCACGGAGACGGCGCATATGGCGGTGTAGGTTTACCTTTCCATGGAGTTTCCTCTCTGTGAAAGTTATTAATCTGTGGAGTATATGGCCCAGGCGTCATTAGGGAGGCCGCCCACTAGACTTGCGCAAATCTGACGTCACTAGAAATTACACTGGCGTCAGTTGTAACATTCTGTAGCCTGCATAATAGGAAGCGAGTAAAAAGTAAGGCTGTAGAAGGAAACAGTGTTTTGATGTTTGCGTAACTGTTAAAGTTGCGGTTATCTTCCTGTGCAGTGACAAGTGTGTGTTATCGTATTTGATACTGTATATTCACATAACTGTATACTAATGCATGAATATAATAGGTTTTCAGACAGCCTGGCCGCCCATCCCCCAGAAATGAGTTTATATGAGTAGGCTAGGTTAAAAACTTATTTTAATGTGTGAATGTAGACCCTCGGGTGTGTGTCATGTTCTCGTTCACTTGCAGGGCCCTGTGGCAATGAAGTTACGATCTCATTAATAATAAATATATACGGCAGTGTGTTCATAATGAAGCCTGAAGTTGTTTTTGATTTGACAGAACATACTTCACGATATTCTTGAAAGTGAACTAGGGAGTTGTATGTTTTGGACGTTTTGTGTAACCTAACGTGAAGTATGTAAGGTTAGGTTTATATCATGTGTTGTTATTTGCTATAATTATGAATTACAAGGGATAGAATTATTTTATTTAGATTACATTGAAGGGCTACATGGAGGAATGTTATAATGTACCTTCTAAGTCGGGAATTAACATAAAATATGGGACGCCCGTTTATCCCTTGTACATAAATAACTCTTTACCAACCCTCATTCACCAAGACTTCAAAGTACTTGTATTTATGGAAAAGAAACAGTGTTTATTAGTGTAATTATGCTCCAGATATGTACTTTTGTTTGTGCATTGCAGTACTTCTGCGTCTGGTGTTACATAAATTGTAATACATGTGGGTTACCAATGTAGATACGAACAGTAATTGAAGTGACAGTTGCCACTGTGGATTGGGTTTCCATCTCCAGTGTGAAAACTGAAAGTCTGATCTTGGTAGATCACCCTTTTTTTTGTGTCTTCCCTAAGTGACAGCGATGACTTAAGTTTCTGTCACTAAAACAGAAGCGTAAAGCCCAACCTTTAAGTACGCTGGCGACTGTAACTTGACTTGTGTCACTGAAATGAAACCTCGGAGCTTAACCTTTATATAGGCAAATGTGGCTTGAGTTTGTGTATCTGAAATGGGACTTCAAAGCCTAACCTTGTTGAATATTTCAGACATGACTGGTGGTTGGCACTAATGTGAAAACTGAAAGTGTATTTTTATTGGTGTCGGTTGTTACTAATATGAGAACTGAAACATAATGTTCATGAATTATGTTTTGTGAGCTTGTACGTATATTGACAACTGTGACTTGGGTTGTGTAATTGTTTGTCTTTTTAATCTGTGGTACTGTATGTTATGGATTTCATAAGGGTTGATAAGATTGGAAGGCCCAAACAAATTTGTATGTTACGATTACATTTGCGTGATCATTCATAAATGTTACATGTGTTAATGAAATAAAGTGTATTGTGAAGTGTTGGTAAATGAAGGGAAGTGTAAGGAGGGTTTGAATGCCCCTGTATTATGTTACTGCATTAAATTTCAAAGCCACAAGTTCATGGGTTATTATGCTGTTGCTAATGTGTTAACATTCGTGGTGGTTTAATTAGTTTCATTATACTCCTAATGGTTTGTCATTTTGTGATATACTTGCTTCACACCTGTGTTTTGTGACAAAAATTAACGTAATCTGTTATTAAGTTTATTTCTACATTGTGTTACGTTCAGCATTAATTTTAACATATGAGTCACTTACTTAGGAATGCATTTTGCTAATACTTGCCATGCATGTTTCAAGTATTGCTCACTGGAGAGTAGTACCAGCATCACACCAAAGATACCAATGGTACCACTAGTGTTGCAATGAAACAGTTTTCTCCAAATGAAGGGAACATTTCTGAAGGATGTGGAACATATTTGTGAACAGTTGTAGTGTATGTGACTGAGTCATTATTTACACTCTGACAAATCTGTTGTCAGGTTTGGTGCCTTATAAGATTGCAAATAGCAAGGTTTGTGTTTGGTGTCAGGGACACTATTCAGCATATGACAGTAGGCTTTTAATGAACTGTGTTTTCTTCTGTTCACACCTTGTACACTAATGTATGTTTGTTACATTGGGGTTTGTTGGTATGTGGGGAATGGAATAAAGACAGATAATCAGCTGTGTGAGATTGTATATGTCTTGGAAGATTTTGTGGCAACAAAATTCAATAAAATCTTCTGGGGCATCCGGCTATGTTAAAGTGTAGCATTATTCCGACGTTTCTTGGATTGACTCTCTCCCAGTCTTCAGGGTGCTACTGTGCAGCACCTCTACCTTCACGCAGGTTCGGAAGGCAGCAGGTAGAGGCGCTGCACAGTAGCACCAGTCATCAGTAGCACCCAGAAGGTGGGGACAGAGTCAGGCCCACAAACATCAGAAGAATTCTACACTTCAGCACAGCTGGTTGCCTGAGAAGATTTTATTGAAATTTGTGAGCTGCTGCTGATGTATAAGTCAAGCTTGGGCTGATGTTGACCATGAGGTGTGATCAGTCGTCAGTTGAAGTATTTTGTCGTGCTACTTAATCCATAGCATATGGCAGTTAAATTGCAACATACTGGCCAGCAGCCGAGGCTTTTTTTTTTTTCATTTTAAATGCTCCTTTCTGCATCTGTTTGTATTATTTGCTTTATTTTGTACATTTTTAAAGCTAAAAAGTGGAAATAAAGGGTACGCTGTTAAGAATGAATTTATGTGCCTGTACTCAAAGTTTGAAACAGTCCACCTATTCTCATGCAGCTTAGTTAGGATTTTTTTGAGTTTGTTCATTTTCACTTTATGTTTTTGTTTCTGGAATTATTCATTTCAGATATCTGCTAGTATATATGGGTTACACAGTGCTACCGAATTTGGAGCCGACTACATGTGTGTGTCGTCCTTTTATGCCACCAAGTTGTTTATGTTCCTTGAATTGTTGACGTATCTGGGTGGTTGGTCAGGTGAATGAGTTTATATTCCTTCGTGAAATGCAGTGCAGGATGATAAAAACCCAACTAGACTTTAGGATATTGGCTAGTGCAGTGTGGGACCAAAGGCAGAGTACCTTCATTCTGCTGTAAGGATTTGTATGTGATTTTTGTGAACTGTAGTTTCATGTTTATGTCTGTTTTACACACAGCAGTTTAGGGTGATCAAATATATAAGGCTGGGCAGTGCAGAATATTTAGTTGGTTGTGCTGTGTGATGAGTTGTGTTACCTCTGACTGGTTTAGTATGGCTTCTAAGCAAAAACATACTAAACAAGACATGACAGAATCTGACGCTGACGAACATTCATCTGTGGGTTGACTTTGAGGGGGGGATGAATTGGGTTACGACAAACAGAGGCACCCCATGTCACCAGAGCTGTGGAGTTGGAGTCTGAGTCATGGAGTCAGAGCCAGAAGGAATTTTGTTGCAGTCGGAGTTGGTAAAACTGTACCAACTCCGACTCTGACCTTCATATAAAATCTTAAATAGATACTAGCTACAGTAACCAAAAATAAATATAGATTATAAGTGTAAAAAGTAGCCTGATGATTCATGTGGTGGTGACAAAATGTCTTATGATACCATTTTAGTAGGTTGACCATTATTTATACATATTGAGCTTTTATGAAGGGGTCGGAGTTGGAGATGTAAAAATTGAGAGGAGTCGAAGGTTTTGTGCAGCGACTTCACAGCCCTGCATGTTGCTATAAACTGTACCCCACTTAGCGTTTTCATGCTCTTTTGTGAAGTCATACAGCTCTTGGTGGAAGAGAGAAACCAATAATATCACCAGTATGCGGTCACAGTGGACAAAGCACAGTCCCCATTGTGCAAGAACTGTATTTGTTCATAGCTGTTAATGTGCAGATGGGGCATGGTCAGAGGAATGCATGGAAAGATTGCTGGTCGACATGAGCACAATTTTACATGGGCTTTTATAAAATGCTATGAAGTGAGGCAGATTCTTTCATGTATTTAAGATTTCTGCACTTTACTGACAAAAAAAGTGAAACTGACTGCATAAATGAAAACTGTGATTGAATGTGGATAATGAGAACTGTATCGACAAGCTTATCAGTTCATGTAGTAAATGTTAGAGCCCAAGTGAACGTTTAGCAGTTGGTGAAATTATTGTGCTGTTCAAAGGTACAGTCTTATCCAAAAAGTATGTACCAAAGCAACGAAAACATTTTGCGATAAAAATCTACAAGCTGTGTGACACTAGGGGCTATATGCACAATTTAACAATGTATTTAGGCAAAGACAGGAAGCATGTGACACATTGCTTGCAGCTGCTCATGCAACTGTAACACAAATTTTGCAAGGACTGAAAATGTGGGAAACAAATTGTACGTGGACAATTTCTTCTTATCTCCAGCAATATTTGATGATTTACATACTAATAAACTGCAGTGTTACTGGTAGACCAAATAGAAAAGGCGTGCCTAAGAGTTTTGGACAGAAAATGAAATTGAAGTGGGATGACATAAACCTGGGGTGAAAGTTAACTTGATAGCCATGGTGTAGAAAGATGAAATGAAATGTTATCTTACTGATGAATGTGCACCACCCACCAGCAGAGAGTAATTTCTGTAATGATCGTGGAAAAGCTCTGAAGCCAGCAATAGTACGAGACTGTAACAAGCCTGTGAGATAAGTGGACAGGCTCTTACTCCATTAGCAGATGGACCTGGAAATGAACAAAGAAGCCGTTCTTCCATCCTCTGGACCTTACCGTTG
Organism: Coptotermes formosanus; assembly: GCA_013340265.1. Classification (NCBI taxonomy): domain Eukaryota; kingdom Metazoa; phylum Arthropoda; class Insecta; order Blattodea; family Rhinotermitidae; genus Coptotermes; species Coptotermes formosanus. The sequence goes on from BLKM01004688.1 coordinate 213,236, forward strand.
TGAACAGTTTCATCATTCTCGCCTCTTTTGGTTCAAAATTATCACATCAGCTGTTCAGACTTGCGGTGAAGGACCTAATAGAAGAGGTGGGAGGCTGCTTTGACCACAGACCACACCACAATGGAGACAAGCCCCATCTATAGCCAGCTAAAAGGACTTGACATAAGACGCAGTGAACACTGGCCCTATCATGTTTCACATGTTCAGCATTTAGATGAGTAATGGCATTTCTTAAGCTCTGTTAAGTGTGCATTTTGTATGTTTGAAATTGGTGGCTGAAAACAAACATTAAATGTGTGTGCTCTTTTCAGATTACCTGTTGAACGTGTAAGAAGGCAGTTATGTCAATACAGCAGTTTTGTTTGCGGTGGAATAATCACCAACCCAACTTCATATCTGTTTTCACAAACCTTCTGAACAGTGAATCATTAGTAGATGTCACATTGGCAGCTGAAGGAAGGCATTTGCAGGCTCACAGGGTTGTTCTTTCAGCATGTAGTACATATTTTCAGGTACTGTTGATTTCATATTTTTTCAGGAACCTTCATGAAGAAATACCAGTTTATAAACTACAATATTCGAGGTTCTCGTGGTGGTGTTGCTGAAGACTGAAGTCATCTGGTATTGACATTCTGTTGGTTGACAAGAAGGTCCTGACATTTTGAGAGATTGTACTGCTTCATGTTGAGGGTCACGCAGTCTATTCTTCCTGGCCAGCTTGACCCTGAAGACAAAGGCAGTGGTCCTTCAAAATTCCAGGAGCTGCTCACCAACCACCATGGTGTCACTGCCAAAGGACTTGACTTGGCAGTTTCTAGACTACTTCAGTGAATATTAGTTTCTAAAGGGCTCTGTTCAGTGGAGTTAGTTAATTGAGAATTTTTGAATTAAATATATTTCTTTAGTTGTAAATTTAATTTATGTGATGAAAGCGAGGAAAACACTTCCATTGAAGTGGCAGGGACCAAACCATGGTTTTGCCCATATTACCAGCTTGCAGGTAGAAGGAAAATTGATACACATAAACTAAGAATGGCTCCAAACTGAAAGAGCAAGGTGTGCTGATGCTGGACAGTACATTTTATGGTTTGGGTAGTATACTTCCATCATTTTATATGTGCTGCCCATCCCCCCTCTTTGATCACCATCTCTTTTACTTCTAATGTACCAGGTGTGGCAGAAAAGTAATGAGACTGATTTTCTTGTAACCATGAATTTTATTCTTTTTAGAAATCAAGGTTATCCCCTTCAAAATAGTTCCCTTGGGCAGCTACACAGCGACGGAGGCATTGTTTCCATTGTTCATAGCAGTGTTGGAAGGCTTCTGTTGGATTACCTTTCAGCTCGTCGGTTACGCTCTTCTGGATATTAGCCAAAGTACCAAAATGGCACCCTTTCAAGTGGTTTTTGAGCCAGAGGAATAAAAAGAAGTCACGACTGAGATCCGGCAAATAGGGGGCTGAGGAACCACAGGAATGCTTTTTTCTGCCAAAAATTCATTGATGGAGACTGCCGTGTGACGTGGGGCATTGTCGTGGTGCAGCATCCATGCGCGTGCAATGCCTGGTCACACACGTGCCACCCTTTTCCTGGGCCTTTCAAGGACTTGCCGATAAAAAGTTTGATTGACAGTTTGTCCTGGTGGCACAAATTCCTTGTGGGCAATCCTCTGACTGTCAAAAAAACAAGTGAGCATCGATTTGATTTTGGATTTGCTCATTCTCGCTCTCTTGGGATGGGGAGAGTTTGTAGTGTGCCACTCCCGACTTTGGCGTTTTGTCTTGGGGTCGTACTCCAAAATTCATGATTCGTCACCTGTGATAACGCGACTGAAGAATTCTGGCTCCCTCTCAAGGCGGTCCAGAAGATCAAGACACACATCCCTCCGATTGGCCTTCTGCTCAGTTGTGAGGTTCTTTGGAACCATCTTGGCGCACACTTTTCTCATGCCCAAATCTTGTGTTAAAATTTGATGGACGGTAAACCAGTTCAAATTTAACTCACTACTGATCATTCTCAACGTCATTCGACGATCTGCCTTCACAAGAGACCTCGCTCTTTCCACTTTGTTGTCCGTTTTTGAGGTTGAAGGTCTTCCCGCACGAGGTTCGTCTTCCACTTGTTCTCGGCCTTCTAAAAAGGACTTGTGCCATCTGATCATTTGTGCCCTGGATAGGGAATGTTCTCCATAAGCCCTTTGTAACTTTTCATGAGTCAGAGTAGCGGGTTCGCCAAGCTTTACACAAAATTTGATGGCACAACATTGCTCAAACTTTTGCCAGTCCATTTTAGTAACGCACCTCACAAACACAACTTCACTTCAGATGCTCTCAACAATCGCGTAGCAACTGTAGCAAGTTCGAACTTGTACTGAGCCTATGGCAGGGGTTAACCTAACTGCCATGTGAAGGGGGAGGCAGCAGCATTGTCAGTTTGTGCACAGCGTTGCCAGTCTCATTACTTTTCTACCACAAGGTTATGTTGAATGCAAAGTTTTATCCCAGTTACTTACACTGTTGTTAAGTGTTGTGCAAATAAATAATTATTTATTTCAAATATACATAAATTTACTTATACATGAAGTATTAATATGTAGAACTTCTTGATGTTTCATGTGTGTGTGTGTGTTTTGTATAAGAATTCTGTTGTAGTATTTTATGTTGGGCCATTCAACATCAACTCAGTACATTTAGGGGCAAAACTTTCATGACCATTTCAAAGCATAATTGAACTAGCCACATGCCCATTACATGACAGGTGGCCATCATGTTCACATGTTACTTTGTGGGCGCTTTCATCAGTTGTTCATCTGTTTTTAGAGCATATCAGGCATTGTTCTTATCTATCGGGGTGCTGCCATCTTCTGTTGTGTTATGTTACGTGCTTGATTCTCAACTATATCTTCCGCCTCATACATTACAGAGAGCACGCTGTGTTGTGTTATATGCTCAGTGCTCAACTGTTTGTTAAGCCTCAGCACATGCCACAGACAGAACTAGGATGTGACCCACTCGCACAGTCACCAAGGGTATTATGTGTAGGGGGAATGGGGAAAGTTGTTGCCTCTGGCAAGTAAGAACCAGGAAATGTTATCATCCTAACTGTGGATCAGGAGTCCTCCTTAGGAAGCTAACTCATGCAGCTAGTGAAGAAATTCCCTGCGCTATATTGAACCAGAAGTTCCATACTGTGGTTAGAAGAAATGGTTACAAGTGCTTGTTGTGAGCCAGAACTGCCTACCTATTTTTGTCAGGTCCATATTAGTATTATCCTGTCATCTATGTGTAAGTCTTCCAAAGGGTGTAGTTTTCAGAAGGAACGCACATACCAGTATTTCCTTTAACTGTCCGTTTTCATTATAATGACTTTAATTTCTTATCTTGATTGGGACTAAAGTTCGGATGTAAAGTGAGGGAAGGTGTAAAGAAAACTTGAAACTTAATTGATGTAGGGATGTCAGCATTCCATGTAAAGGACGATCATAAATCATCATGAAATGTGAAATTGTGAAGCTGTCCGTACTGGGTATGTATGAATTTAATTTGTATTATTTGGACCCACTTGTACTCTAAGAAACCACAATATATCAGGTTTCACATAATTCCCAACATGTTTCTGTATAGACTGTGGCATCATCAGGGGAAGCTATATTAGAACACTTTAAACCACTGGTTTTGTTCAGTGGTTTCAAGTGTTCTAATATAGCTTCCACTGAAGACGGCATAGTCTACACTGAAACATGTCAGGAATTATGTGAAACCTGATATATTGTGATTTCTTAGTGCACGAGCTCAAATAATATAAATAATACAAATCATGATGAAATTATTGTGACTGAATTAAAAATGCAAAAGAGGGTATTTGTTTGGTTGATAGTGCATATGCAGCCTCTGTTTTATGTTATGCAACTTAGAGGTACTGTACTTTTACATAAATTATGTAACTATGTATCTTATGTCTTTTTATTGCTGATTTTTTAGTCAAAATCTGTACGTTTCATGAATTAAAAGACAACAGTTTTTATGTGTGCAGAAATATTTTTGTTTGTATGCATAATTGTATGTGTGAGCCATTGGAGCCTGAGATTCTGTGTAATAAAGTAAATGAAATTGACAGGAATAGCACGCAGTAGCTTGCTACCTGTGCAGCAGGTTGTCTTCTGACATGGTGGTGCTCAGTCTATCGAAGGTCTGGTAAAAGGGCGTAACATTTTATTTGTGTATGTAGTGGTACTAGTGTGTCTTCTGTCCTCTGCATTCATTGTTACCCAGAGAAGAGCATTAACTTTGTTCAGTTTTGTCCATGTGTAATGCTATTAAACATGCCTTATACAGGGCATCCAGCTCAAAGAACAACACGCTTGTAAACTGTACATTAGTGTTCGGTATTGTGCAGGGCATTTTATAATCACAGGACTTCTCACCATAAACCACACATCATTGTCGTTGCTTAGCCACTGTTGACACCACCTGTTCAGCAGTTCTCATTCCATCTCAGTGCTGCATTAAAAACATTCTATGTATGATCTTGTAATATGTATGTTGGTCTTATGTTTTTTTACTCAACAAACTGTGTTGTCACGTGCTATAAATCATCACTGAAATTTGCTTGTTTTGGTTTTCGTCTTCAGACGTTATTCTCTGTGAATCCATGCCAACATCCCATAGTAATTTTGAAAGACGTGAAGTACAGTGATCTGAAGACAATGGTAGACTTCATGTACTATGGTGAAGTGAATGTGTCACAGGAACAGCTTCCAGCCATTTTAAAGGTATTGCTTAAATGTTTTGTTCTTATATGTATTATGTCTGGTTTTGAGTGAACTCGGGGACTAGATAGGAAACACTTGCTTTTGCATGTTGCAACTTTAAAACCTTATCTGAAAATGCTCATGGCAGTTAGCATATTGTATTTTTTATACTGTTTTGCTTATGATTCTGTGAGTAACTGCAGAGTTCTAATATCATTGACATTTTATGATTCCCTGTCACCATTTGCTTAGTTCATCTACTACCACCACCGCTGCTGCCGCCACCACCACTGCAACTATCACCACAAATCTCTTGGTGTTTCCCTCCTCCTCCTCTGTGCTTGTATGTACTTCTGTGAACTGTAGCAGCTTGAGACATGCACGTGCATGCAGACCTCCATGTTATTCTGAAAGGCCAGTCCAATTTGTTTTTAATATTTAGAATTTTTCATTGTTTTGAATTTTGTGAACTTCACATGTGACTCAGAACTGTGCAATCTATGCAGGAAGTAATGCTTCTGAAAATAGCGTGCTATATACTTTGTATGTAGATAGGTGAGTCAAGTGGAAACCTTTAAAAGTTTTTACCAGCTAAGTTAGAGCAGATAGTTTCATTCAGTGCTCTCATTTTCCAGCACAGTACATGCTTCTAACCCATATTTATGACTTGCTGTGCGTAGACAAGGGTCCTGAATTTATTGCACGTAATGAGGTTTTTATGTGACCGTTGCATTTCAAGTGGAATATTTGTCTATAACATTTTGTATTAGAACCATTTCTCTGGCCCATGTAAGTCAAAGTGTATTGTGTGTCTGTTGACAGCAAATAGAAGGTGAAATATTTTCAGAAATAATACTGTTCCGTATCACATTGCAGCTAATTACGCTATTGCCATAGGCAGTGTTTCTTAATTGGTTGTGGTTTTGTTATCTTAGACAGCTGAAATGCTGAAGATCAAAGGTTTGGCAGAGATGCCGGAGCAGAATGTTGCAGGATCAGTGCACATGAGTAAGTCCCTGAGTGTCTCTTCCGACAAGACAGAACTGTTAACGCCTACTGAATCAACGTGGGGTCCAGATGCCCATTCCAGTCCTGCCCCATTGTCCCCGTCTCTGCGCCGGAAGCGATTGCGCAAGTCTTCCACCGGCTCGGGTTCGGGTTCAACAGGTACAGACCTATACAGAATGTGCGCCTTTTTAAAATGTGTTATTTAATGACGCAGTCAATTCCTGAGATTGTGTAGTTATAGTTGGTGAATGAATGAATATGGAGCATTGGTGGAATGATGCTGACAGTGGAAAACAGACGTACTCAGGGGAAAACCTATCCCAGTGCCACTCTTTCCACCACAGATTGCATGTGGTGAGGCCTGAGATTGGGCCTGGGCGTCAGCGGTGAGGTAAGCAGCTACCTGAGCCATGGCACGGCTGGAACGTGCTTTTTTAGGGGATCTGCTGTCATCTGTTTCATTATGTAACTGTCATCAGTAATGCCAGAATGTCTAAAAATTTAATTATGTGAGAACTGCATTAAGAGCATTTTACGTTTGTTGCCTTATCTTAAGGTTTAACATCTTGCAGATGTCTTAAATAAAATATTTGCATAGTATGCGTAACAAAATTATCAGCAAGTGAATTTTTTTTAAATAGTAGATGTAAGTTATATCTTGAAGCCTTCATGTTTTGGATGGGATGTTAATGTTTGTTCCTCAGTAAGTTTTGATAATATAATAGTGCACTTGATGTCAGCAGTGCACTTATTTTCAGCTCATTGTAGCCTTCTGTTTTCTCCTGAATGCCACCGACATAGGAAGTACATAACTCTTCTGAATGACACCGACTTAGTAGGAAGTACTTACTCTTCTCCTTAGTTGATAGTTTTTTGTCTTCAGTGTCAATTTTCTCATTCTGTCTGGTCTGGTAAGGCATTCATAATGATTCCCAACAGCCAAGCAGCATACTTTCTGTACATGCACATTTTGTTTTTCGTCATTGTCATGTGCAGAGTCCTACATATGTAGAAAGTCAGGTTTAGGCATTCGTGTCACTTTATGACCTTATTTTTTGTGATTTAGAATTAATAATAATGTCTTTATGCACTAAGCATTCTGCTTTCAACATTTAGACTTCGACATAAATGTGATTAAGGGCAAGTAATTTAATTTGAGAATCTTGCGCTTTGTTGCTTATTTACACATTGCTTACAAAAGAGTCTTGTTATAAATACCTCCCCCTGCAGTTATACCACATGGCTGCAAAAATAAGTTTTTACTGTATGATTACTAGCTGTTCCTTTTGTGAGACAGGCTGCAGTAATGTTTATGTGCTATGCCACCAAAACAGTGACAGACGATAGTGATCAATCCAATCAATTGTGGTTAGTAGTAATCAGTAACAAGCAATTATTCACATGCTGCTTTATAGCCTCATTTGTGGGTTGTTTCTTTATTGTTAATCCCATCTATCAGAATGCTGCCATTTGATTTTCATCTGTTGTATTATCTGCTGATGCTCAGCTGTTTCTTCAGCCTCAGTTAATGCTTGACAGTGAACACAGTCTGTCTCAATTGTAAAACTGTTTCTTCATCAAGATCATGTACCTCACAGAGATCACACATGGGTGTGAGGTTTTAGGCTTTTGCTGTGGTGCAGTTCATGTCTTTGTTCTTGTGCGATGTGGTGCCACGTCACTAGGTGATTAGTGCCTGACATGTCGAGACCTTCTAGTGGTCTCGTCTTCAAGGATAAAATGTTCCATGGACCCAGTGAAGAAGCGCTACATCCCAGAAGAACAAAGATGTCAGCTCACTAGGGTGTTACTGAATGTAGGTTTTCTGTGTGGGATGTGGTTTCCAGTAACGCGGTAATAAACACAGCACTTTTCTAGGTGATGTTTCCGGTGACGAAATTTAATGTTACTGGTTTTATGTGCATTTAGAAAGAACATCAGAGGAACTGCCAAGTGAAATCACGTTGGTAGCGTCACCGGCTTTGGTGAAACCTGAGCCAATTCCAGCTACTCCTGAGGGTGAGAGCGGCCGGAGTGAAGGATCGTTACGAAACAGCACTCAGGAGCCCAGCACCGATTCGGAACCCCGGGAGGGATCTCAGGATAGTGTGGAGGATGACCAGCTGACATTGGTAAGTATCCACTGCCTGTTTTGTGTTTCACTTTTGTAGTTATTCAGTTCATTTTTTCAAAGTAGGAGCAGCGTTGTGTTTTGGAAACAGAGCTAATGTCTTTGATGTTGTTATTTTCTGGAGTAAATGCAATTACTGTAATTTCACGTTCAAGTAGTTGCAAAATTTTATACACCCATAAACAGATACGGTGTTGTTCAAGTTCAGTCACATTAAACTGTATATCTACTGTATGTTACAATAAAATTGTAAGTGCTTGATTTTGGTTGTGCAGAAGGTACACTGGACCATATACCTTGTCCAAAATTTCAGGTGACTGGAATGGTTTATGAACATTTCATAGTGATTATGATCCAGGGTTTATTCCTGGCAGGAACAAGTGTTCTTTCTCTTCTCCAGAATGTCCAGATGGGCTGTAAGGTTCACCCAGTCTCCTATTCAGTGGCTGTCACAAGTAAAGGAGCTGGGATACGAAGCTGACCCTTGACCTCCATCTAGTGCTGAGTTTAAGAATAAGTTGAGCTGTACCTAGTCCTTCACCATATGCCTTCGTGGTGTGTGCGGGGAGAACTTTACCTTCACAATTTTATGCTGATTATTGCTACATTTATTATTATAGAACTATTTCAAGTGTGCTGTGAAACTCTCATTTAAAGTTTGTTTGTGGAGCAATGCATGTGAACACGAAAATGAAAAGTCCAAAGAGGCGGAGATTTAATACTGGTGGTATTGACATGGGATCACTGAAATTGAACATGTACTGAAGGAAACCTTAAATGTTTGTAATATGATGAAAGCTGGTTGCATCACACGCTTTATGGAGCTTGTGTAACACTCGCAGCTAAATGAGACAGTGCTTGGAGTGTGTTGGTGCAGTTTATGTAAGATATGTCTGTTCACTCCCCATACATTTACAGTCAGTCTTTATTTAGTGTTTCCAAAATGATGTTTCATTTTAATGTTGATGAATACCAGAGCCAAAATGGTATATACATTATTTTACTGATTTGCAGCAAATATCACAAGACAGCAGTGTGGGGGAAGTGGAACCACCTGTAGCAGACACAGGGCCGTCAACCTCGCAGCAGCCAGTGACCCCACAAAGTGAGTACCAGCAGTAACACGTGTAGTCACAATGTAACAGTGAAATGTTGTTAATCCTTAATACACTAAGCAGATTGTTGTTGCAGTTTCTGTTTGAATTATCTAGTATTTCTTGAAGTGGTAGTTCTGTTGATTGATTCGTGGTTTACAGCGATAAGTTTCCTGCTGTTGCAACCAGTGAGGCAGTTTTGGGAAATGTAGACAATTTTGAAAAGAGGGACGAGGCGACAGGGGAGTGGAGGAGACTACATAATGAGGAACTTAATGACCTGTACTCATCACCAAATATTATTTGGGTAATCAAATCGAGAAGAATGGGATGGGTGGGACATGTAGCACGTATGGAGGAAAAGCGAGGTGCATACAGAATTTTGGTAGGGAGACCTGAGGATAGGCGACCACTTGGGAGACCCTGGTGTAGATGGGAGGATAATATTAAAATGGATCCTGAAGAAGTGGGATGGGGGCATGGACTGGATTGAGCTGGCTCAGGGTAAGGACAGGTGGCGGACTCTTGTGAATGTGGTAATGGACGTCTGGGTTCCATAAAATGCGTTGAATTTCTTGACCAGCTGAGAAACTGTTAGCTTCTCAAGAAGGCCTCTGCTCCATGGAGTGAGTGAATGTCAGTCAGTTAGTTAGTTAGTTAGTTAGTTAGTTAGTTAGTTAGTTAGTTAGTTAGTTAGTTAGACAATTTTGAATGTCAGTTGTCTGATTCCTTGCAGAAAGAAGGCATTTCACGTGCAGAATGTAAAGGCGGTAGTTTTGTATTTTAAACTCTCTTTTCCGCTGGAGCTTTTTGCAGAGAAAACAAGGGATTGTAGCTTCAGATGGGCAAGGCACGATTGCTTGACTGCCACCCTCCCACGTGGTGTCTGTTGGAGAATAATGGACTAGTGGGGAGGGATGGAGGGAGGGAGATGAAAATGTACAGTGTTGAGAGTCAGTGAAGTATATATACGTGGCTCAGATTTGCTGCTTGCAATTTTGATTATAGATATATGGATTTTGCACTTAGTGATATTTTTAAATAGAAATAAGTATCTTTGTTAATTGACACCTGTCTGAGACAGGAACATGTATAAGTTTATTTTCTTATGTTACGAGCAGGTTTCAGATCTTTGTGTATCGTTCTTGTGGTGCAGTCGTGCTGTTGTGCTACGAACAGTGTAATGATTTGTTAGTTCTTTTGTATCTTGCAGATTGCTTTTTCATAATGAAACTCTTAAAAGGGGCTCAGTTCTGGCATTGCATCAGGTCTTGTGAGTGGATTCATTGAAAGCAGGGAACTGTTACACCCACTGCAACCCAGAAGATTCCAGACTGAAAATCAGATAGTTGGTGGGGGGGGATTATGGCTAAATCCAGTGGTTCATTGCGTGTTGTCATCTGGAGTTGACTGTGGATTTTGCGTGGCTGTTCTGTTGTTGTACATTCCACAAAACAGTTGCCTATACAGATATATTTTTGGGCTACTTTTTTTCCTTAAGGGCTGATCATATGCTTGTAAGGCCTTCGCAGTAGCTGTGTGTGTTTGTGTGTGCACGCGCGTGTGTGTGCACATGCACGTCCGTGTATTGATGCGTGTATCACGTAAGCCATTTGATTGATTCGTATGAAACTTGGTATGCTTTGGGTGTGAATGTTGTGGCATTGGGGTGCCTCAGTGTTGTATTTTTGGCTTACTGCCATCGGTAGTAACGTGGTGAGGTGGGAGTGCCATGAATGCAACTTAACTTGAGTGCTGAAATGATGGGTGACAGTAGGTATTCAAGGAAAGCACTACTGACATCCAAGTTATCAAGTGAGATTTTAATCCTATACTGTTCTTTGATGTACTGTTTAGTTTTATGATATTAGATGTTTTCATATCAAACCCTTACATTATTGTTTACTTCTGGAAAGTCTCCCTGACAGTCCTTAAATCTTTTCATGTCAGTCTATTACAATTTACAGTTACAACTTTTTGTGCTAGTAGAACATTAGAAGCAGATTTACAGATGTGTCATATGGCTAAGTAAGAATGTGGGATTTGTGGTTTTTGCAGCAGTAAGTATAAAGATCATGAACTTCCAAGATGTATCACTTTGCAATTTGGTAGATAAGTACCAGAGTTTTGGAGGAAGTAGCTACCACCATCTTCAGGGTAAAGGAGTGTCTACCCTAAAGATGAGGGCAGTATATTTCTTTGCAGTGTTGGTACCTATGTGCCAAACTACATGATGTCAGTTTACAGAAAAACATGAGGCTATTGTGTAACTAGCCACATGGCTATCATAGGAGGGGCTGCCTTACTATACGCAGTGCTGACCCTCTGTAGGTCTGTTCATCACTCTTAAGCTACAAACGTCCACCTTGATTTGCACAAATGTGTTGTTAATTGGAATAAAAATACATCTTCTTGCATGTGATTCACTGACTGCAGCATTCTGCAGTGCGTGACATGAATTTTGATTAGCAAGGCCCTCATTTTCTTCCTGAGAAGGGCACCATTTCACGTGCCATCCAGCTTTTATTCAGTACACATACTGAAAGGTTTCTCTGTACGCTGGCAACACCTGTGCAAGTGATCATGCCTTTCTTTTTTGTACCTTAGTGTCATGTGTCTTAGTCCTTAGTGGATCATATCTGGCAACCATATTTGATGCCAAGATTTTTCTTCCTAAGCACATACCTCACAGAGAACACATGGCAACACTGGTAACCATGCCATATGGTATGAGTCTCTCACACTAAGGGTGTGACTCATGTGGTATTACACATGTACAGGGAGGTAACTTGCCATAACAGGTGCACACCTAGATGTTGCTTCTGATGCCAGATGTTTGCTCCACAGTGTTGAGTTTTCCAGTGAAGGACTAAGTGACAGTTGTAAAATATTATCAAATGTGAGAAATGTGCAGTTTGAATATAATTACCATGTGAGATACCAGGTTCTCACAGCACTGCTGAACATTCAGGTCTTCTGGCATGTGATGCTGTGTTGTTGGGCAAGTAGTTTCCCATGTTTCAAAAGCACTGTGAAGGTGCAAGATGTCGGTAACTGCTTGCCATACAATGCAGCATTGCAGCCCAGAAGACTTGAATCTTCATAAATAACTGTAACTTTAAATTTGCATGGCATGGTCAGACTTGCAACTGGTATTCAAACTTAAGTTTTCGAATGTCAGTTTATGTATTATCTTCGGTTGTAGAAGCACCCTAATAAGGAAGTCAGTACTATTGACAAAATATTCAATTTAATTTTATCCTTCTTGTCCAGACTTTAGACTACACATTATTTCTTTCTGATCATGTTACGGTTAGTGTGCTATGTGTAACTCGAGTTCAAGAATTGCATTGTTTGTGTGTTGTGTGCAAAGTGAATCTCTTTGCTTAGTATTATCCTGATTTTACATGTTGTCTTCCAGAATAGTATATTCACATCAGCCTATCTCATTCAACATTATGGTCCCTGCAGGTCAGACTTCATCATTATGTGACTGAAGTCTAAATAGAGTTTCTTAGAAAGGCATATGTCCGTGCTTTGTCTGGAATGTGCAGCTTCCAGACTAAAGTGCATGTGTGTGCACGCACATGAACACAATTTTTTGACCTTCATTGTTGGCTCAAAATCTCATCTGTAGTCATTGAACATACACAAGAATTATGCTAATACATAAGTGATATTTAGTAAAGCAAAATGTTCACACAGTTTGTGGAAGGTGGAAACCTGTCGTGGATTATGGGAGAGGGGGTTGCAAGGTTTGATGTCCTAACAGCAGTGGTGTCAGTGGTTCAGGTCTGACGGAATGTTAGTGGGTGAGCAGTTTCTGATATTTCATGGGATTGTAGTGCTTTGAAATCTGGAACTACTCACCCAATGACATGGTGTCACATCCCAGAAGACCTGAATTCTCACCACTGTGAGAACTTTAGATCTTACCAGCATCTTTATGGTAGGTGTGTACAATTGAATGAGGGTACTTATTGGTCTTTCATATTTTTTTTTAGCTTTTACTAGAATGCAGGTTGTTTTTGCAGAATAAGGTAGTATTACTTCTGTCCATTGTGTAGATTTTAGTTATGTTTTTTATTAACGACTTAATTGGGTTGTTGGTGGATCATTGTATTGCATGGTATTGCTAGAGATATACAGGCTGCCCTAAAAGTTGCTGTACTGTTATTATAGTTACTTTCCAAGGAAACTATACTTTATATACAACCAGCCACCAGCAGAAAGCGACACTAAAGAGCTACAGAAATTCTTCAGGTTGTTGTTTACTGTGTTTATTCCACATTTGACATCTCGTAAGTGCTAATTGGTAAATAAAGTAGTGTTTCCCAGGAACATGATTATAATCCCAGTAGAGTGACTTGTAGGGTGCCTGCTATAGTGTTTCAATTACAGGAGGGTACAGTTGTTTTACTGGCACAGATTTGTCGTAGTATCATATTTTTGACTGCAGTCTTTGTTATGTGTATGATTTGTTATAATTTTGTAGGATTTTTTTAAGGTTAGTCACTTGCTTTTCATTTTAAATCAAAACCATTGTTGCGTACTTCAGAACTGTTTTTCTGGCGGCCGTATTTGGTATGAGTTAAGTTTCACATACTGATCATTCCAAAACCATTTTTAGTAGTGCGTCCATTTCTATCCCATTACATGCCCAAACCCACTTCTTGATCCATTTGATCCCAACCCATTTACATGGCGCACAGATACATTACTTGTTGAGCAGTGCGTACATTGGTATGATTTAAATTCAAAAGTGATATATACTACTTTGTTTGGTATGTTTCGTAGTTACAGTTGATACTACTACAATGTATCTGTGCCATGTAAATGCAGTATTCCTTTTTTCCCCTAATACCTGTTCTGCTCCTCCAGGCTTACCATGGACATTGCTGGAGCACGGTTGTCCCCGGTTTGCACTGTCGTCATGTCAAGCCAGCCTGTCGGTACAGGCCTCATCTGCCTTCTGTGCTCCAGAGCCCCCTCCTAACCCAGCAGCCATTCGCAGGGATATCCCTCAGTATGCTGGACACCCGTATCAATCACACCAGATGCTGCCAATGCCTTCCTGTGCTGTTATGAGTGCATATGGACCTCCTTCGTCAACACCCCTCAGCCCGTGTCCGAGTTCGTGTCCAAGCCCGTGCCCTAGCCCGTGCTTGAGTCCAGTTTTTGTATCAGCTGGCTCGGGACACAATTCTCCATCTCGCCGAAAGCGCAGTATTAATCCCCAGTCAGAAGAGAACTTCTTACGCGCATTAGAAGCTGTTCGTTTTGGTGGTATTGGATTCTGCAAGGCTGCCCGAATGTATGGTGTCAACAACCGCACTCTTTGGCTTGAATACAAGAAGCGTGGCTACCCAGTTACTCGACCCAGCCTCAAAGCACGGATTAAACAGAGTTTGCCCACGTCGATATTACCTCCAGCTTCTAACCAAATGGAAGCTCCTCCAAATGTAACTGCAACCCCAATCATGGGTCCTCCACCACCTGCAACACACATGCAAGTTGGAGGTTTTTTGGATTCACATCATGTTGAATTTGCACATCCTCAAGGTCCAGCAGCCCCTTCAAGGCAAAGGTCACAACAAGATAATACTGACAACTTGAGTGATGCATCATCAAACACTCACCATGACATTAATAGTAACTATAATCAAATATGAAAGGCCAGAAAGAATCAGGCATGAAGCATGTAATAGTGTAGCTTCGTAGTGATGACATAATATAAAGTATGGTAAGAACATAAGAGTGTGTGGCAGAACGGGTGATTAAATGCCTGTACCATCACTGAATATATGAAGTGTAATACAGATGCACATAAAGGCATGCATGGTAGGTAATTAATGTGGGATTTTTATTTTATCTGACAACCTAAGTCCTGCCACTACTGTGTTGCATGTGCAGGCAGTCGGCTGAGTGGCAGCTGGTACTAACTAACTACATGGAGCAGAGTCCTTCGTCAGAAGCTAAGAGTTCCTCAACCAGTCACAAAATTCCCTGCATTTTATAGAACCCAAAGGTTCATTACCATATTCACAAGCACTTGCCACCTGTCCCTATCTTGAGGCAGATAATTCCAGTCCAGGCCCTGCCGTCTGACTTCTTGAAGACCCATCTTATTATTATCCTTCCATCTATGCATAGGCCTTCCCAGTGGTCTGTTTCCCTCGAGTTTCCCCACCAAAACCCTGTATGCATCTCCTGTCCCCTATATTTGCCACATGCCCCTCCCATCTCATTCCTCTTGATTGGATCAACCAAATAATATCTGATGAGGAGTACAAAACATGAAGGTCCTCATTATGCCGTTTCCCCCAGACCTCTGTTGCGTCATCCCCCATAGCCCCAGATACCCTCCTCAATACCCTGTTCTCGAACACCCTCAGCCTCTGTTCTTCCCTCACTGTCAGAGACCAAGCTCCGTACCCACTGTGGTTGTTATATTTCTCAATAATAAACTGGAAGATGAAAGATCCTGCACCGAATTACGGCAAGCATTCCCTGACTTCAGTCTGCTCATAATTTCATCTTGAATGCAGTTTTGATTTGATAGGGTTGTACCCAAATATTTGAACTGTTCTGCCCTCTCAAAGTATTTATTATCTATCTTCATGTTGTGATTTTGTCCTGCATGCTGGTCTCAAGACATGACCATGTACTTAGTTTTCTCAGCATTTACTTCTAGGCCAGTTTTCTTACTAGTGAATTATAAAGCTTCTGTTTTTTCTCTCCATAGTGTGTATGCTGCCACCCAGTGTATTAACATCAGTATAAACTAGAAGCTCATGTGTAGCATTTTCTTTCAAGCCCTCCAGGTTTGCCTGAACCCTCATAGTGGTGTATTCTAAAGCAGAGTTGAAAAGTAATGGTGATAAAGCATCTCCTTGTTTCAAACCATTCTTATTAGAAAACATGTCAGACAAATGTTTGCCTGCTGGGGCTCTGTTGTAGGTTTCATTTAGACGCATTTTTGTTAGTCTTATTAGTTTCATGGGGGTACCAGACTCAGTGAGAATATTATGCAAGACCTCCCTTGTAACTGAACCATACGCATAAATAGCTGATGCACTGCCTCATTGTATTCCCATTTTTTCTCAAGTATTTGACAGATGCAGAATATGTCATAAGTGGTTGACGGGCAACCGTTAGTTGTCAGATAAAATAATGACCCTTTATTATCACATGTGAGATGTGACAGTTGAATAACTGGACGTTTTCTTGCAGCAACTGATAATGCTGGTGAGTTAGCACAAGTCATGTCACATGACTGCATAATTTAGCAGTTTGTTTTGTCAAATTATTGATTGACTTCAGTTCATTTTGCGATTGCTGTCGGGCACAGTGGTTTGTTGAATACGCAGGCAGTAATTGCTCAGAATGAAAAATTGGCATTAACCCTTTGGTGCCAGAATTAAATGCCTGGAGTGAGGTGCAGAAGACTGGCGTTTAAATTGGGGTTGTGTAATAAGGGCCTTGATGGGCCATCAGCTGCACCTGTTGTTTGGTATTTTGAGTGTCACACTGTGTGAGGGTGTATCTGACGTCAGGCACCAGAGGGCTAAATTCTTTGTGAAACTAGAGTAAAATACCACTCGCATTTTACAGTATGTTACGGCAAGTTGGTAGGGATTGAACTGTGAAATCAGTCATCCAGTGTGGCCCAGAAAAAAAGGCCAAGATTGCCAATTGTAAAGTCAGCTTCTCCAACACTGAAGAAGAGTATGAATGTGAAAATTGAAGGTCAGAACCCTGTGGCTTTGTTTCTTTGACATAAAAGGATAAACAAGTATGAGCAAAGCATTTACCTACAAATGGCAACATTTGAGGTTGTCACAGTGATGTTAATGGAGATTTAGGATTTGTGGGATGTGACACTGTCTCATTGCGGGGTTATTCCTGCCGTTATGAAGGATTACAGTTCCTTCATCTCTAGGGCTGTGTAGTCAAAGCTGCCTCTGCAGACCGCACACATCACAACTTTAGGGCTGTGCAGTCAGAGCTGCCTCTGCAGACTGCACACATCACAACTTTAGGGCTGTGCAGTCAGAGCTGCCTTTGCAGACCGCACACATCACAACTTTAGGGCTGTGTAGTCAAAGCTGCTTCTGCAGACCGCACACACCACAACTTCAGGGCTGTGTAGTCAGAGCTGCCTCTGCAGACCGCACACATCACAACTTCAGGGCTGTGTAGTCAGAGCTGCCTCTGCAGACCACACACATCACAACTTTAGGGCTGTGCAGTCAAAGCTGCCTTTGCAGACCGCACACATCACAAAACACTTGAATCTTCATCTGCCTGCAAGTTTGAGAATGTTTATGGCAGTGCTTTTGTGAAAAGGGACTACATTTTGGGCCAAACAAGTTGTTTTTGCATCCAGACAACACTTCTGATAGAATGGTTTTGGGCAAAAACAAATATCAGAGTTGGGGTAGTAACCCTGTGTGCCTGACTTAGTATGACTTCATGTTCCTGAACCCAAAATATTCACATGAAAGGGCCCCATCTTTAGTTTTTTAATATGTGCAGAGCGGTGGGACAGTACTTTGAAAGGTTTTTACACTGTGTACGGTTTTCCTTTGTTTGTTCCAGCATTTTGAAGAAACATGCTGCCTCCATCTTCAGGGTGACTGCACTGGTTCAGGTGGATGCTGAAGTGATGGGGTGGAACAAAATGTGTCAGTCATGTGGGAAGGGTTCAGTTAATTTAGCGAATCACAGCTGTGGAACGGCGAAAGGGGGCAGGACTTGCCCCAAACCGATGGGAGTCGAGAATTGCAAAAATGGTTCTTTTGAGGGCCTCAACCAGGGGCTGATGTGAAAGTAAAGTGACCTGTGGTTGGTGGATGGTGGCAGTCACTCTGAAAATGGGGGCATTATGTCCCCCATAAACATGAGAACAAATGAAGCAAAGTGCTGTGTGGTGTAGAAACCTAGAAGAAAATCATCATTCGAACAGTAACTGCTCAGGTATCCTTTAAATGTGTAACACTGAAACAGCTATGAGAAAAAGGCTTCCAGCAATGTTTTTGTGCAAGGCAGAAATGTCGGAAGTCTGTAGAATATCTCAAGGTCATATTCCCTAAAGGTTGGTGACAATAAATATGTAAGTCCAGTTATTTAATTAGTCATTCCTGAAGTGTATTTGGTGTTTTGAAAGCAGATTTCAGTGAAGAGATGGCCACTGCAAAAGCATGGAAATATTTTGTTAGTGTTATTTGTGGTTGATCTTTTAGTTTTTGGTCTTGTGGACTTTTCAAGCAGAAGGCTAGGATCAAGTCACTTGTTCAACATTAATGATGGCAGATTGACGGATGAAACAGAACAAATGCCCTACCTTGCCACCTCACATACTGAGTGGGCATGGCCGCCAGCTCTGCTCTGTACTTCACTGGCCAGAAACTAGAAGTTGACCTGTACCAGAAAGTGAGAATTACCTGTTACTTCTTGGAATGTTCATGAACTCTTCTTACAATGCTGTATCAGAATGAGTGTTGTTGAGGTCGTTATAATTATGTTCAGAACTGTGTATGTGGGCATCAACATCTTGTAAATTTCTGTAAGTTCTGTGCTGTGTTGATTGACAGTGGACTAAAGGTCAGCTTGGTAGAAAGGTAGAAAAGGTAAAGTTCCTTTGCAGTTCAGGAAGGCATATTGAGGAGGGGAGGTGTAGCACCACTCATTCTTAACATCTGCGCTAGAAGGAAGTAAGTGGTAGGCTTCATGTCGTGGCCATTTTGCCCCCCTGTTCAACAGGCCCAAGTACCTGTTGAACAGGGGGGTGGGTGGAACACACAGCTGGTCTGAATGTTTTGGAGAAGAGGCAAATCTGTTGCCCTGCTGTGCTTTGAACCACTATTCCTTGATTGTTCAGCTTGTAGCTGAGTCACTATACTGCCTGAGCTATCCCAACTCTTAGTGAAGGTAAGACATTAAGAATATAACTGTGACAAAGCAAGGGACTGTAGGAATAGTGTCAGAAGAAAAATTCCAGTGTTAGAACTTTCTCAGTGAGGAAATAGTGTGAACAATAGGATATTCTGCAACAACTAAGTTGGATAGTGAATGATTCGGAATTTCCACATTGTGGAAGTTGAGGATTCTGCCTTCATCTTCAAGGTTTGTAGTCCTGGAACATAACCAGGTGTGGGAGGCAAATGGAAATACATAGTTCTGGTGGTGCCATTTAAGAGGGGAAAAGGCTAGGCAAGCCAGTGGTGGGAGGTGTGGGTGGGGCCCTGAAGAGGGGTGATCACTTTGACACGGGAACTGAATGCTGATGGTGCATGTTGAAGCAGGTAATTGTTCATTTTAAAATGGTGTGTGGGGAGGGGTGCATTATGAAAAAGTGGCATCAGGTGATGCATGGCTATATGATCCAGATTGGTCACAAAATCTGTCCTGCCCTTCCATTCCCCCAGGACTGATCACAGCTCAGTTTTTTGATCCAGCACATGTAATACTGCTGAACAAAGCTGTAGTAAGATTGTAAATTTACTGAATTTTAAATGACAGCAGTGTGCATTTTTAGTGTATTTACATAACCTTCCTGCTAATCTGTGTGTGTGAGTGTGTTGTGCATTGCACAAGCTGGGGTAGGTTAATTGGTGCAGTGATGGGGCTGTAAGGTGGACACCGAAGGAGCTGTGGTTTGGATTCCCGGCAGGAGCAAAAGATCCCTTCTGTCCACAGCAACCAGATCATTGTGGGGCCCACCCAGCCTCATACTCAGCAGGCACTTGGGTTAAAGTGACTGGGGCATGAAGCTGACCAGTCACTGCTGTCTATTGCCAAGGTTAGAAATGAGTGGAGCTGTGCCTTCATTCTCCCATATGCCTTCATGCTGTGCAAAGGTTGTCGTCACCTTCACTTGGTATCGTACCTTTCAGGCTGGATGTAGTGTACGACTCCTTGTGTAGTGTTCCCCCGCCTCTCCCGCTTTTGTTGCCAGTAGGAGTTACAGATATATGGAGAGTGAATCATTTGCATGTGCATTATACTCATGTACCATTTTATGTGTACACGTAAATGAGATCTTGATTCTGAGATGTTGCACATTGTTGCTGGGTGTTTGTTGCCCAGCGATATGAGACAGTTTAATGTCGGTATGTTCCGGCCAAGTTCATGTGAACAGCGTTAACCCTTTGCTATTCGTGATGTAGAAGATGGCATTAAAACTGAGTGTCATGTGCCTCCTTAACCTATTGGAATATAGAGCAGTTGGCTGATCTGATTGTTCCAGGATTCATTGAATTTACGTGATGTGGGAAGGGATTAAAACAAGCTCGTAAAGAGCGCTAGAGTCCAAATACATAAGCTACCTAAGTTTACAAACTTACCCTTGTAACTTTTTCACTAGTTGTTATATAAATTCTCTATTAGCGAAAGATGTAATACTGCAGCGGACACATCTCCAGTGTTGATTTGTCCAGTGCAGACTTGGCTGTACATGATCTTTCAAATGCACTTCCCAGTTAGACATCTATAGTCTTGTGTGGCTAATACAACATTCATCATTGCTTTGTTAAATGATAAACATATACTAACTTGTTTCCATTGTTTCTTTACACTGCGGTGACCAGTTCAATATGAAAATGATACTTCAAGTTTTGAGGCTTTTGCAGCAGTGCAGTTAAGGTCTCTATCTGTCTGGGATGTGGCACCCTGTCACTGGGTAATTGGTGTGTGACATTTTGAGACAGTATATAGTGTTCAAATGTGAGGCACTGTTTACTGAGTGATGCAGTGCCAGAAGATTGGAGGTGGAAAGGTCATCCTAACTAAATTTATGTGTTTATTGTAATCAAAATGGTGCTTTTTTCAATTTAATGTTTTTAGAGACTTGTGTTTCCTTATGTGAATGCAGGTGGGAAAATAGCCTTAGGAATTAATTTTATATATTTAGGCAACGAGGAAATTTAATGCAGTTTTAAGACATGCTGCTTGCACTTTTTTTTTTGTAAAATGCCGTTTGTTTTGTAATTTTATCCTTTTCTGTTCAAACAATACTTTTTCATAAACCATGTGCCAAAATTGAAATACTCACCACAGTAGGTTAAAGGTTGATGCAAAAATAAAATATGGAATTTACTGTCATTCATTAATTGAATCTCATTTCTGACATGTCAGTTCCATGGCATGTTACAGTTACCAGGAGGGGTAATTTATGATGCGTGGCATTGGGATGTCTCACTGGTTTCTTGCATTGTGAGGTACGAAATCTCTACAGAGGAAGACACTGCTCTCATGTTCCGTGACAGTACTGGCCCAGGAATATTGGCCACCACACTAAGGATGAGTGTATATAATTCTTTGTGTAAAATGGCTATTATTTTTGTCAAATTTTAACCAAAATTGGATTGTATTGATAAATTTTACTGGACATTTCCACCATAAAATTTCATGCAAAATCGTGCAGCAGGAGCCAAGTAGTTCCATGGAGACAGAGTCAGGACAGACAGATATGACTTAGCCAATAGTTGCTTTGCAAATGCATAAAAAAATTGGTTGTGGAAATTGTTGCAGGAGGCAAGACACTTCATATAGACACAGCTTTGTAGAATGAATAAGACAAAAGAACTGGCAAGGCAAGATGTCCTTTGCACGCAGAGTGAGGCTTTGTGATCAGCCTTGTGTAACAGGTAATGAGCTGGGACTCCTCAGCCGGCATAATGACTGCGTTACAGCCTTAACAGTTCAGGGTTTGAGATCCGACAGGGGCAAGAGATGCTCTCTTCCCCAGAATGTCAACACCAGCTCTTGGGCCCACACAGCCCCTACTGGGTGGTAGCAGGAATTGTTCCGTCTGGGGTGGAATGGTCAGGTCATGAAACAGACCACCTACTTCCATCTGGTGCCAAGGTTAATAATTGGTGGAGCTGTAGCTCTGCTGTACCTATGTGCATGCCTCAGTGGGGTGCACAGGGGCAGTAATGTGAACGGCAAGTTCACAAGCAGTACATTTCAGTATAATGTTGCATGAAGGAAGTTGAAGCAACAAGGATGCAAAAGCCATCTCACCTGCAAGACTGACAACCTTGAGACATCTAACCCTACAGAAGCAATGATGTAATTAACTGTTGTGAATTAGTTGTATGTAAGATATATGTACTGCCAGAGGTTTTGTATACTTCCATACTGAAGGATACTTCAGTATTAATATACCTACATACAATATGCAAGACCATTCAAGGAAGAGATGTACTGAATTTGTATCTTTGTACTTGACGTGGGTTTATTTACTCTAGTTGACATCAGGCATTAAGACTAAAATGAAGCAGAATGTAGAGAAACTCGATATCATTAAGTATAATTATTTTGTCCAGGTAATGAAGGTTTGGCACCAAAATGATTTCCCATGTACTTAAAGCTGCCATTGGTAAAACAAACTGTATACTGTTTTCAGTGGTGGCCGTATTTATCCATTTTGGGGCCTTTTCTGGCATGTTTGTAGACAGTACATAACTGTGGTGTTGTGACACTGATTTGAGACCATTTTTTCAAGGAAAAAGTCTGTTATTGTGCCCTGGCTCAGACTGTACTATTCCCATATTACTTAATACACTTTTTTTAGTTTAATGATGTTAATTCATATCAGTTGGATTGATTTGTGGCTGAAGTGAATGGATTATACTTTGCTTCAAGATTCTGTGTCATATGTTGCGACTGTGCCAAGGTTCAGGTTAGTTTCCTAGATTCCATTGCAGGTCAGACCGTATGAGATTTGTGGTGGACAGAATGGCATTTGGACAGGTTTTTCTCTGAGCACTTTGGTTTTCTGCTTTCAATATCATTCCACCAGTGCTCCATACTCCTTCACTCGTGTGTCACTGACATTGTATAATCTTAGCAGATGACAGCATTATTAAATAACACACTTGAAAAAGCTCATATGTTGTTATCTAAGTGAGAAACTCAAACTGGACTTGGGCTTTTCTTTTCTTCAAGAGTTTGGTTTTGCTGTTACCCCACAAATCAGTTTCAGTTTGAAGATTCGGGTCTTCTGCAATATGATGCTGTGTCATTGGGTGAGTGGTTCCTGATGTTTTGGAGTACCATTGTGTCGTCACCTTCAAGGTCAAGAGGTGCAAGAAGCACTGCACAACATGTCTTTGAAACATTGGCAACCACTCACTAAGTGACCCAGGGTCATATTGCAGGAGACTTGAGTCCTCAGCAGCACCACTTTGAGAACCTCAAATCTCACGTGGTTTTAGTTAAGTCATCATGTTGTCTGTTTCTGCACATGCAGAGCTCATAAGCCCAACTGTTTATTATGAGAACATGCATAGGGCTGTTTCTGCAGTGGGCTCATTAAGATTTCTGATTTACCCCACTGCTTCAGAAAAATGTATCATGTTATTGTTGCAGTCTGAAAACCCCGACAACTTAAAAGTTGATAGTTGCTGGCATCTGTGAGCAGCAACAAGACCATTGATGTAGAGAGAGAAGGGGAGAGGGGGGGAGAAGATACCAGATAGCTTCATAAAGTAATCAGTACTATATTTTGTAATGTGAGCATCAGTTTTGCAATAAGGAATGAAAGTAGAGCTTTGTACGCTTATTTGGTACCTATATATCATTTACAAAATCCCCGTGCCCCTTCTAAATTCTTTTTCTATTTTCAGTTTTGTCTTTACACAATAAATACCTGGGAATATTTCCTTCAGTGGAAAGTATAAGTACTGAATATAATGGAAAAGTATCTGTGCGAGCAGAAAATTTATTTGGGAATGATGAGCCTGAAATTTAAGTGGCAAAAGGGTTGAACAAAGTAGACGTCACATTGAGAGGGCACCTAGTCTGGTCTGTGTCACTGTGAAGGGCATTGTGTTTGCATTTGTGTGTGTGTGTGTGTGTGTGTGTGTGTGTGTGTGTGTTTGTGTGTGTTTGTTTTTGTGTATGTGTATGTGGGTGTGAGTAAAAGAGAATTGAATAACATGAATACCAATTACAGAAACAAAAATAAGAACACTGATTTTTAAGACATCCTTCTGATGTAAGGAAGAAGAACTTATATTTTGTAACATAAATGGTCATTGAGAGCCTGTATCTTAGATGAATGGAATCAACTATCAACTTCAAAGTACTCTGTTTCTACAGGGTGTTACTGTAACCGCATCTAGGTGCTTACCGCTGCATGTTTTTCATTGACAGACTATGCACCATCGTTCCGGCAGACGGGCAGTCGTTCAGTTCTCACATCTGTGTCCCAACGTAAAAAGCAAATATTTACGTTGCGAAAAGGAACAACCCAAAACTTTTTACAGGCCATTGAAGACGTTCGCAGTGGTAAATGTAGCTTTCTAGCAGCAGGCAAGAAGTATGGAGTCAGCCATATGACTTTGTATAGGTATTACTTGAGCATGGGATACCCAGTGATTTCGAGGTCCAATCATTATGCTGATGGATGTTATAAATACATGACGTATCAGTACCAGTGAACTTGGTAATCGAGTATCATACATCAGGTCTTGTAATGTGTAGGATGTGAGGTAACGCAGACACGTATGTTAGACAGTCTGCACAGCAGTTCTTCCTTATTTTAATCTGTGCTTTATTGCAACATGTTTTGGCCCTTCTGTGTGTACGTGACCATCTTCGGGCAGTTTATATAAAATTACAAAGAGAATACATGACTGTACAGTGCCACATATTTTAAATAAACGGTGGGATCCCAGATTTTTTTCCATGGAGCACTGTATAACTATTAAATGTTAAAATTATATGTGTATGTAAATATATGAGGTTGTTTATAAATGTAATTTTGACATGTACAAGTAAGAGTTATATTACGAGCTGTGAAAAAACTCTGGGATTCCATGGTTTATTTGAAATGTGTGCCTCTGTATGTGTATTCTCTTTGTAATTTTGTTTGAACCAGCTGAATATTGCCATATATAATGGCTGAAAAGTGTTGCACTAGAGCATAGCTCAAAATAAAGTAGAACTGTTGTGCAGACCCCATATTTTGTTCTGTCTACATTATTTCGAAAGCACCATGGGGATATACCAATTAAAATGTGAGTGTTGTTATGACAACACTGCAGTGCAATTAAAAGTAACTAATTATTGAGCATTGCTTATTTACTTAAAGAACATCAGAATGAGTATTGGTTAATTGTAAAGGCTGTATGTGTGTGAATTTCTCTTACATTCTTATAAATTTAATATTCTGTTGTCGACTGATGGTGTATAAATTGCAAGAAGTGCTGGCCGTGCTTATATAAAACGAAGCACATTGCACATACAGCATTGTAGAAAATTTTAAATTCCGTCTTTTATTGCTGTGTAGATAGAGAGGTTCTTGCTGTATTTTGAAACAAGTTTTATAAGACTTAGATTAGCATTGCTGCATTATGAGGTGGTGTCAGTGCATGAGAGGTGTATTTCAGGTCTTTATAACTACTGTAGTAGAGTATTAATACTGAAAACTAAAGTTGTAAATAAAGAGGAAGCAAAAAGTGTTTTGGATTGTTTAATAAATAATACCCATTTATTTCACATCTCTTGTTTGTATGGTTTGCATGGTCTGAACTTGAGCTGAATGGTGGATGTGACAACCTACCATAAGTAAAGGAGAATGAATGATTGAATGATTGGGACTAACGGACAGAGTGACTGATGTGTGAATACAGACTCATTGAGCACATGTAACAGCATCTTACTGTGTTCTTCAAATTAAAACTATACTAAGATTGCAGTCTGCCAGAGTGTGACACTTTATCTTTGGGCGAGCAGTTCCTGATGTTTCTAAGGACTGTGGACCCTTCAAAATATCACAGACATCTCGCCCAACAACGCACTGTCACATCCCAGAAGACTTGACTCTTTAGCAATACTGTTTTGAGAGCCTCAAATCTCACAAAGCAGTATTAATGTCACATTAACAGTGAAGTTTTTTTGTCTCATACATCATATGTTAAAGGCTGTAAATAAGGACAAAAAGAATTTAAAAAGCACTAGTGTTTGCAATGCCAGACAGTGCTGAGATGACACAAACATTTTATCTCGTTTTAAACAAGGTGGCAGCTAGCACATGACTGCATGTCTTCTAATGACCAAGTGTTGAAAGTGCCAGGATTCTGTTATTTTGTTTGGTCTCGGGAAGCAGCTGTCACTCTAGGCTGGGCATTCAGCAAAATGACATGTGATTGTGAATTGACATATCATCCAGGGCCAGAGTAAGGGGTGGGGGGGTCCAGCCGGGCAGTTGCCTGGGGTACCAACCTAGAAGGGGTGCTAAGACATCACTGGAGTGATCAGAAATGTGCCTGTGAACTGAGGTTTCCACACCTGAAAGAATTTCTCCAAAAATTATCAGCATTTTGGGCACATGCCATCAGGAACGTTCACCAGTCCTATCCTAGGCAAAAGGAGTTTAAGGAATATCAGTTTGAAGGGACAACACATTATAAGCCTCCCTGGGTACCCACATGTCATGGGCCAACCCCTGTAGCACCTGTTTTAAATTAACCTTTTGGTACCAGAATTAAATGCCTGGTATGATGTGTAGGAGACTGGAATTTAAATGACATCTGCATAAGGAAGGCCATTAAGTGCCATCACCTTATCCTGGTTTTCATCATTTTGAGCATCGCACTGTGTGACAGGTATACCTCATGTTGGGCACCAAACGGTTAACATAAGCAAATCATATGGAGTGCAGTTTTTAGGTTCTCACAGCAGTGCTGCTGAATGTTCAAATCTTCAGGGCTGATTACAGCTGTGTTGCTGGGCAAGTGGTTTCTAACAGTTTGATACGATCCTTCAGAACCCTATGAAATGCTGGGAACTATGCTCAATGACCCAGCACCGTGTCCCAGAAGACTTTAATCGACAATAGCACCATTGTGAATATGTCAAATCTTGCATTGTATGAGCATTATTAAACATTATTAATTACATGTTACAGTTAATAGGGAATAAGGAAGGAACAAGTTGTAACAGGGTACTTTTATGGTGGGGATGGGTCCCACTTGCACCACTGTAAGAGCTGCCTGTTGCATAGACTGTATAGTATTGAGTGGTAGAGTGATCAATGTGCAGTCAATTGGAATGAATTTGGAGGGAAGCTTTTGAGGCCTAATTGGAGGTGCTGCCCCAGGATTTTCCTTGAGGGACTGAGGAAGACCACAACAAACTTAAATCAGCATTTTGCAACCTGGATGAGATTCCAACAAGTGACCTATTGATTATAAGACTGATGTATTACCACTTGAGTCTGCTTGCTTGTTGGATAACAGCAAAGTGAATGTTATACATACATGGTGGGATGATACCAACTGGATTCATCTGACTGAAGGTAGAGACTGGTGGCAAGTTCTTGTGAGCAAAAATGTACAATTTCACATCATTAAATAACAGCATGATGGCCAAGTGAAATTTGTATTTGATTTTCCATTTTATAGCCATAAGAAAATGTGAAATTTGGTACAGGGAGATCATAAAGACGCTTAAGTTCTGCGTAACACTTTTTATTTGACGGAAATCATGGATGTGATGAAAGTGTGAACGTGCCAGAAGTGTTTCACTTCGCTCACATTTCCTATGTTATTTACATTTGTAGCTTATGTTATGCTGGGGCTTAGTAAGTGCAGTATTTGCCTCCATATCATTTCAGCTCAAGTTCCACCAAGCAAACCAGCGAAGCGCCTCCTCATGCGACAACATCGCATCAAGAAAGAGAGTGATGTTGCTCACACGTCACCCGACAGTGAGCCTGGGTCACCACATTTCACTTCTGGCAGTGGCCTGCTTAGTTTGCCGCCCGTACGAATTGAGAGGCAATCCTCAGAGCCACCTCCTTGCAGTTCACCCACCCTTCAGCCAAATCCTTCCACTCCCAATCTTCTTACTGTGCCTCAGCCGACATTTCTCGTCAAACAGCATTCCCACCCATTGCTACCCAGCCAGCAGAGTCCCACACCTCCCACCCCAACATCATTATTGGTACAGCGCCAATTGTCACAACCTGCCCCAGGACAGACCTGTGTTGTGCCACCTGCAACACTGCATCATGTCCATCTGGTGGCTGCTCCAGTGCAGACATCACCCAACCAAAAGCCAACTGGTCGTGCTGTTAGTCCTTCTGTGGTTATTGAACAGTTGCCTGTCCTGCGAGTAGTGACTGATCCCACGACAACAGATACAGCCAAGAGCAATAATCAAGGAGGACTTCGAGTTCGCTCAGAGGAACTAAGGCGAGCGTCTTCCTCTCCACAGGTATGTTTGAAATACATACAGAGTAAATAATTTGCATATTAGTCTCCTTAATATATCTTCGTTTGAGGATTCACTGTACCATTGGGTGGGTGGCTGTCGACACTTTGAAGGACTGTTATGCCTTCATCTTCGAGGGCTGAGGGTCCAAGCTTAGGCCCCTCCACCCGTGCAGCTGCTGTGACCTAGTGTCACATCCTAGAAGACTTGAATCCTCAACAAAAACTGCCATGTAAATTTCAAATCCCCGCATTTTCTTATATTTCTCCTCACAAAGACAGGTTGCTATAAAGGGTGTTGATCTTTTGGAGGTCCACTGGAGATCCCACAAGTTGCAGTGTTAATGTAAGTCCAGGCAACATTTACCAAATGTTTTGCCACTAAAGTTTGTTAGGGTTAAAGCAAAAGAATACTATTTGAGGCAGTGTTAAATGAGGACTGCCTGTACATGTGTGCATAAGAATTTGTAAAGCTGTATGATCAAATCTGCATTCTTTTTCAGGCATCATCACCTAGAGAAACATTTGAATCACAGCGTTCTGGGCATTGTCCTCTTTTACGTCCTGGCCCAGCACTGGGCTGCAATTTCTGCTGGAACACGATTGATGATCATGGTCGTATCTTGCGCCGTAAAACCAAATACCACTGCCCAGAGTGCCAGACCAATCTGTGCATTGTGCCGTGCTTTCAAGAGTACCATGAACGGCAACTTGCTGGGAGCAGCAGAGAAGCAGCTGGCACTGTCTCACCCACCATCATGAAGCTGCTTCCTAAAACCAGCTCTATATAACTTGAAGGTAGGGCTCCAGAAACCTCCTAGTCCATTGTGAGCGCGTGCATGTGCGTGTGTGTAAAATGCATTCAATTTCATTATTACTCTCCCTTATTCTTTGCATACTGTGTGGCTTTTAATAATGGAAATGTATTGGAATTACCAACAGCGTTTCTGCACCTTATAATTATTCACCCATCATACATATTTGAACGCTTAATTTGCATCCTAATCACTCACTAAGACAAGTGCTGCTCACTTATTTTCAAAATGAAATTAAAAAGAGGCCTGACAAATAAAGATTATAACAATGTCAGAAAGGGGTATAATTTAAATATACCATTTCCATGCCCATGTTAACTGGGGAAAAATAGAAGCTGATCACTGATAATGACGTGAATTAGGTGACAAAATGCACAGGACTACTGAACAGTTATATGGTGGAGAAAGGCTAGTGGTAATTAGAATAAACCAATATTGTCCAGTCACTTCTCTGTCCCTCCATGCCCCTTAACCTCAAAGTGAGGTATTTAGATAAGTTTTACTCATGTTGAAGGAATGTTTTTTTAAATAAAATGATGAACCAGGTAATAAAAATGCAATACAGAGATTCTGTGAATACTGATCCATCCTAGGCTCCAAGCTTGAGTGTTGCATTTAAAGTGAACAATACTTTGGGGTTCCATCATCAATTTTTATCTGATCTGTGATGAGACTGGATGTTTTTGTGTTGCCAGTGGTGATGATTTTGCTCCTCTTATTTATTCCAGTTTTTATGGGTGTTACCAAGAAAAGGTTCTTGGTCCCAGCATAATTGTTGTATGTGTAGATGCACATAGCATGTTGATATTATGCCTCTGATACATCAATATTCACAAATCGATATATCAGATGTGATATTTTGGTATGATG
Organism: Coptotermes formosanus; assembly: GCA_013340265.1. Classification (NCBI taxonomy): domain Eukaryota; kingdom Metazoa; phylum Arthropoda; class Insecta; order Blattodea; family Rhinotermitidae; genus Coptotermes; species Coptotermes formosanus. Next base: position 243,133 of record BLKM01004688.1, read on the forward strand.
TGGTCCATAACTGGAGCTTTTAATTATAATATAATTTTTAAACTCTTAAGTAGCAAACAACATACATTTTGTACATAATGTGCATCTTTTACTGAATCAGTAAAGTTTTCACTGTGTAAGCTTATGAATGTTGTCATTAATCTTTTCTGAGTGAAGATTTTTTCATCATCCCTTGCATTTTTGGTGAAAATTTGTATCAGCATTTGTTGACATTTTGAAACCAACATGTATCAGATATCGAGACTTCATCAGTGATAATATGGCTGGGCTGATATGTCGACCAAAAGAGAAGTTTTGTGCGTGTTTGTGTGTTATAGTGCTGCTGCCTGTGCTGAATGGGTGGGTATGAGGCAGTGCAGGTATTCCTGGTATTGGTGTGTGTGCTCTTACATTTGACTGTCATTATTGGGACTGTAGAATTTTGTTAAGTGTTTTAACAGTGACACAGCATAATTAGTTGACACCTATTTGCTGACTTGTACTTCTTCTTATGTCACTTCATTTGATGTATATAATGTCGTTATTTGGTTTGAGAATTATCTGTTGTCACTGCCTGTCTGCTTGTTGTGTTAGCATAGCCAGCTCAGTTGACTGGCCCCCCCCCCCCACACACACACTTTTGAGTAGTGGCAGGAAGAGAGTTGTTCATGAAAATACAGACCATGTAGTTCACAAAGATTGGAATCTTTAGTTTTTAGGAGTTTTTGTTTGAAATTTTTATGGCTTCCATGAAGAGCCATATTGAGGCTGTAGAAAGAGGAACCTTACCTCTTCATATATATCTCAACCTGGTACGCATCCCTGTTTAGCATACTTCCCTATGGTTTTCTGTGGTTCCCTCCAAGTTTCTAGCCATGGAGCGGAGCATAACAGTAGACAGGAAAGTGGAAACCTTTAGTGCTGTCACTCCTGCCATCCATGGGATGACTGTGGCCTCAGTACAGTTATTTTGCAGTGCAGGCACATGTGAACCTTAAGCTTTTTGTCCCCAGCAAATATAACTGAATGTAGGTTCAGTACACCTTTGCCATTTGCCAGCACAGGCCTAGACCTGCCATACACAGCACATGCTTCTCACCCACCCTGATGAGCTGTTCTGCCTGCAACTGAACACAGTAGGTGCTTCTTTTTTCCCCTTGCCACTTTTAAGTTTTATGTTTGACTTCACCTCATATTTGGCATTTGCATTTCTTTGTGAGTGTACCTGAACACAGGTATGAAGAGTCAGGCTTGCTAGTTGGTCAGTATATTTAGCATGTCTTCAAAGTATGCTTACTTTCTATCTATATCCATTGTCATAGGAGATTATGCAGTACCTGTGTCACTGGATATATTTGCACAACATGTGAGTCCTCCATAAATAATAATGTTTTAACATTTCCAATGTCCTAAACCTGTGCTATACAATAGAGAGTGACACTAGATATATCACAGAAGTATCTGCGTCATACGGCATTTAAATCTGAGTCCACAGAACTTCTCACGTGTACCACTGTTCCGAAAATTATGTCCACATTGAAATGTAAAATTTTTATTTTAAAACCAAAACTCATCCGTATTTACAAAAGGTAGTAAATTTCTTATCTGAATGTGGTATATATTGTATGTGAATGTCATGTGTGTGTGTACGCACATGCGTGCACACGCGTACATGCACATATATGAAGGTGCATGTTTCTGTTTACTTGAAGGAATAGCATTATTACACTTAGGCTGTATGGTATCACTACTGCAGCTTGTGTTATGTGGTGCAGACGTCAGTACAAAGATGGCAGCGGAGATGAGATTTTAAGAAGTATAAATGGGCAAACAAGAGAGGATAGAATAATGAGAAAATAAGTGAGAGGTAAATAAAATGGCTGTCAGTCTAACCTAACCTAACCTAACCTAACCGCTTTTATTGACATCAGGTGAAGAAAAACTTGGCTACATATTTCAGCCAATGTGGGCAGAAATGTGTAGCCAAGGTATTCTTTTCTTCTCCTCCTCTTTTTTCTTCTTACATGAGGGAAAGGAGTTTTTTTAGACTGACATCCATTTTGTTTATGTCTTACAGTGCATGCACAACAGGATGTCTGAAGCCAAGAAAGAAATTGGAGCTGATTTAAAGGTAAAGGCCTTGGAGACAGTTTAAAAAGTAACAGACAGAATAGACATCTAAAAATGACTGAAGGTATGGTTAATCACAAAGAACGTTTTAAGTACAGAATTAGGGGAAAAATGCTCAAGAGGAAGACCACGTTCACAATGGGAACCACAGGTTAGGAAAGATGTCTTTCAGAATGATGGAAGATGATGGGCAGAAATTGAGGACAAAGAGCTCCGGAAAGACAGATAGGTGGAGAGACTTGGGTGTGGGATTTTTTGTATAAAGTGGAAACATCTGTACAAGATGGGCAGAAATTGAGGGGAAGAAGTTCTGGGAAGACAGGTAGATAGATGGTCTCGTTTGTGTGATTACCTGTATAAAGTGAAAACATCTGTAGGAGAACTTAAGAAGCTGATAATGTAGAGTTCTACTTTCATATTTTGCCGTTCTGCATAATTACATTGTGTAGTGGTAGATGGTCATCAGCATGTCTGTATTTTCCTCCAAATGTTGGTTGCTACCAGCTAGACCACATCGTGGCATAACCTAGAATATCAGCTGTATTCTTAACCATTGCAAGAACTTGTATGGTAACTAAAAATGTTGTGTCACTTTAAAAATTTTAAACTTTAGATTTGTGTTGAAAGTGACCTGCACAGCAAACTTGTATATAACAGAGATATGTAACCAACTCCAACACAAAGCACTTTGTGCAGGAGTTGGTTACATATCTCCGTCATCATATACCAACATGGAATGGAACATGTTAAAACGTCTATATAAGGTTTTTTTTTTATTTTGTCTTATTCTGCACATTAACTTGGAATGAGGCCATGATAATTTATCATTACAATTCAGCAGTATTTTGTAATGTATACAGCAACAATATTTTGTCAGACCTTTTGTAATTATGTTGTAACAATAATGTAAGATTTAATTTTTGATGACTTTATTCACAGCACTTCCAACAAAGTTCAATTATCTCATTCCCACATTCAGGACAATGGATTCAGAAAAATTTTATGCAGGGTGTTTAGTAAGTAGGGTTCTGTGGGTCATAAGAATTAAACCAGAAGTCATTACGATGTTAAATGCAGCTCATTCCACTGAAGTACCATTGTATTTCCCCATAATCCCAAAGCACATTGATGCATTTTCCCCATCTTGGCACAAGTTTAAAAATTCTGTCATGGTCAAAATTGGGCTCTTGCATTACAACCATTCACAAACAGCCATTTCAACATGCTCACTGTCGCGGAATTGGCAACCTCTGAAGCATGGCATTGCTTCATTGGCCCAAATTGCATTCCATTATGTTTTGTTCATGTAGTGGAATGGTGTACCCATGTGTCATCACCCGTCGAGAAATAGATTTCTGCTGTCTTGGCATTTTTAAACTCATACCATTGTGGGACAACTATATTGGTGCGCCTGGGGATTATGCTGAAAGATAATGATACTTCAGTAGAATAAACAAGCTACATTTTATGTTTTAATGACTTCTCATTTCATTTCTGTGAACTAGAGCACCTTACTCACTGAAAATAATTCAGAACTTCCTGTTGTATGTTTTGAAAATACATGAAACTTGAATAACTTAAGTAGAAAACCTTTCTTCTTCTGTTTCCATGTGTACAGCAGCTTTGTGAAATACGAATTATTGTCATTGTTGTGCTGTGTGTAAATCACAAATTGTAACTGGAAAGGACTGTACAGTTTGCACAAAACTGCTTTCCTGTGTACATACATACATACATCACTCTGTACCTGTCTTTCCATGTTAATGAACATGGTTTATATGTGCTTAAATTAGACTGTAGGTACAGTTTATTGTCACAATTAACTGTTAATAAGATATTTATTTGTTGTTAAGTTTATTTAAGCATCGAACAAAGCGATTACATAGTGTACACACGATATGACGAAGGAAAGAAAACAAAGACGGGGTGGAATTGATATTGCTTTAAATATTGTTGATCATACCTAAAGTCCCAAAATACGACAAACTGCATGTGCATTTGTAATTGTTGACATTTATCCTTGTTAGATGATTAACATAAAGATGCCTGAACATAGTATGTAAATATATATAAATATGCATATATATTTTTAAAAATTTGGATTTATCAGTCATAATACCATCTTTTAAGTATTTGTATATAAAAGGTTGTTAACCTGTGGTTCATTGTATATAATGACGTATTTTCCAGAAATCATCAGTCATTATTTTTCAGTCATATGTGCTAGATAAATGCAAAACTGTTGCTCAAATGAGGTTGTTGTTTTCTCTTGAACTTCTGTGAGTGTTGCGTTCACGTGTAACGTGAGTCATCAGTTTACAACATGTTGTTCTGACAAACTTCAAGTTATCGACACTTTCATTGAATTGCTGCACTGTGCATAACTGCTTTGTACTCAATCTGTTGCTGTTCTTCTCTTTTGATTTTCTCCGGAAAATATTGTGGTGGAAATTTAAATTAGTGTTGCTGTGAGAGAAGAAAACTTCGAAGTTTATAAGGCAAACCCACATTAAATCTAAAGGGGCATCTTGTTAACCTTTATGTTGGGGCTGTTTAAAATTGAACAAAATCAGGAGCTTTTCTTTCCTCATTCAGCTGTATGTCATATTTGCTGTAATTTCATCATATGTTCATTTCTTTTATAACTTAAAAGAAAAAAGTGTTCCCATTTCCTCTGTGTTTATCAGTTTATCTTGTGTGTCTGCAGCTATGGGTTGAAGGTGATTAGAATTCAGAGCAATGCTAGGCTATGACAGCACATGGAGTTAATGTGCCATCACTGTTCCAGAAGTATTCACTGCATATGGTCCCAAATGATCTCTTCCTCAGTAACTGGTTTGGTTGATGTTTTCAACAGGGCAAGTATGATGGACTGTTCTTGTGAAGTTTCACCACACGTTGCTGTATTTGTTCTTGCACGATGAAGAGTATGGAATTTGTTTTAAAGTTATGGTCGTGGAACATTGATTGGAAAGTGAAAAATGTTTATCTTGTTATAATTGTAAATTTATAAATTGAGGGACCTGGTTTCGTATTTGCATTGAGAAACTACCTTCATGATTTGGGTACGCATTAACCTTATTAACCCTTTAAAGACGAAGCATATCTGTTTTATATAAGGACTCAGTGCGTACCGCGCTGTAAACACTCTCCACTTCTGTTATAAAAATCAGCCTCTTAATGTTTTGTAAGGCAAAAGTTGCCGTTTGTTCTGAGATCCGTACAAAACACAAACGCAACGTGGGCACCACGTAGAATTTTTTAATCTTAAACCTGGTGGTACGTAAAGTTACCGCTAGACTTCTAGAGGTTAAGAAAATTATTAACAGTTAGTTAAAGTAAACTATTTTTGACATACTAAATTTAAGAGAAATGTGGAATTCACTTGCCAGCTTCTTTTTGTTGTTGCATTGTGAGATAGCACTCAGTTGAAAATTGAGAACTGTACATTGCAAGTCCAGCATACCCTCAATCTTTGTTATGGTTCAGATTTGGTACATCCTCTGAATCTTACATAATTATTAGTGATACAATTTGGCACAGTTTTTCTTTAATGTTTAGGAGGTGGTGAGGACATTAGAAGGTTATGTGCACTCAGTTCTGGATTACAAAGAAATCGTGAGACTTTAAACTCAGAAACATGGTACTCACCAAGGAGCAAATTAAAGTGCAGTTATCCATATTTGTACCTCAGGTCCTTTAAAACAATAAATCTCTATCTGCCATGTCTTTCTTAACCATTTTTCTGCATAATTACATTTCAGGCTCATTTTCCAACCATTGTCAAATCACCACAAAAAAATTAAAGTAAATATTAGCTTCTGCAAACGCTTTTCCAGTATCTTTAGTAGCTATATGTTCCATATCCAACAACAACATTCTGATGTTTTTTGTTGTTTAGAGAGAAAAATGATGAAATACATAAAATGCAGCAAAGGTGATAAAAACATTTCATAAATGGTTCCAAATAAGTCTAAAAAGAACTAATCTTACCAGTATTTTCCCTGTTGCCCTCAAACGGCAGCAGCTACTAATGCGTCACTATTGTAGTGTTCCCAACTGTCACACTAAAAGGAATCTGTGTGATGAATGTGCTTGTTGCCCTGAATGGTAATAAAATGTTGGGCACATATATTTGATTTTCACACCAACAGGGTTGCAGAAGCTGTAAAAGTGACATCCATCAGCATTTACAGAAAGTTTAAGATTTCTTACCTCATACATTTTGAGCGTCAATAGGGATCTCACCAAACACAACCCAACAGCACCGTAACAGAGTAGCTCCATGTTTATTTTGTTGACTGCTGAACAGTGCTGTCTATTAGACTGTAAATTGTTGGATGCTTGGATGGTTCATGAATAATGAATGAAGATTTATTACTGTTTTACAAGAGCGTGCCACTGCAGTCTGTTCTTCATTTATACAGTGTGCATCATCATTAGCAGTCAAAGCACAACCCAGTAATTTCCACCGCACGTGTCTCTGGACTTATGTTTTAGCTTCAGTTTTATGTTGTGTATTTGGGAGCATATGTGGTAAGAAATTTTGGAAGATTTTGTGATATATTTTCGTGTATGCTGAGTTATGCACTTTTATTAACGTTTACTGTTCCCAAACAGTGATAAATTTATCTGGTTGACAGTGCTCTAAATATCAGTAGGTGCAGCCTCTCTGTCTGTGAATCAATATATGTATGTTCATAAAGTGCTATTTTTGTATACTGTGTATTTTAACAGTGAAGTTTAAATGAAGAGTTGATACAAATTCTTTACAGATTATTACCTTCTTGATAAGTATGTAACTTTTGTATACAAACAGCTTTAATATTTTTGGTTTTTCTGGATTTTTGTGTGTAAGATACTCAGACAGTATGAAGATTGTTTGTTAGTCGAACACTACTTGCATACAGCTATTGTTTTCTCTGACAACTACTGGTTGTTGTTTCCTGCTAGCTGTTTTATTGTATTAATGTTGTCCACTCAAAACACATGATACAGCAGCAGCAGGAAGTGGCAAGTGACAGGTGCCAAATAAAATAAGGGCTGTGTACAAGAAAATGGTAACAGTGTTCATTATAGAAATGAAACGGAGCATACCATTACTGAACACTCTGTATGCAGTGTGTTGTGCATGTGGAAATGTACGCGTACACATTAAGAAACTGACATTCTTTGTTACATCGTGTTCTGTTCACTGTTAAAATGAAGAATTGTTTGTACATTGTTTCTTCTGTCTTTGTCTTGAAACAAAAAAATACTGCATTATTATATTAGCGTCAAGTTCTGTATTTTTTTTTACCTTTAATCCGCCCTTTTCTTTAGACAGGAGGTATTTTAGAAATTGTCTGTTATGAAAAAAGGAAACTGTTGAAAATGAATGCAGAAATATGGGTCCTTGAATTTGTAGTAGGTAATTGTGTCTAAATGTTTAATATTGATCACAGTGCTCGAGTCATTGTAGACATTATGTGCAGGATAATCATCTGCAAGATTATTGATGATGATGATGCACCACTTTACCTCTTCATCAGCAGATGTGGTGTATTTGCAGGTGGCTACTGTAATAATACTGTAGAATAAACACTTTAATTTTTTATTCTTATCAAGACAATACACTAACTGTACGATTTGCATACTGTAAACTTCTGCAGAACATTTTGTCATTGTGCACAGTTTACACCAGTTTCTGTCTAAATCTTTATTTAATTCATTACTAACTGTAAAACTAGTCAACTAACTAACTAACTAACTAACTAACTAACTAACTAACTAACTAACTAACTAACTAACTAACTAACTAGCCTTTTGGTATTACGGTTGGGAAGTTATGGTTGTTCTCCCAGTTTCTGCCATTGATTACAGAACTTCTCAGAAGCAGACATCAGTAGAATATTGTAACTGAGAATGAGGAGTGAAATGGTTGTTCTGGTTTGTTTGTTTATGTGATGATAATTGTGATGAGATGCAAAGTGTTACTTCGGCAGGAATCACTGCTGCTGATATCATATTTAGCTTATTTTGCAGATTTACATTCAGAAGTGTTTAGAAGTGAGCTTTGAGGTTCTCACAGTGGTGGTCATGAGGACTCCATTCCTCTGTGATGTAGCATGTTGCAGTTCTTCTTACCCTTACTGACCCAACAGTGCAGCGTCATGTCTGGTAAGACTCACATCCTGGGCCACAATAGTGTTCATATTGTGGCCTCTGTGCTGTGACACCACATAGTCCTGCAGGTAGCTAACGACCCCTGCCCCATCTTCATGGTTGAAGCAAGCAAGGTGAGTGTGTGTTCAGGTTATGTAGTAGGCATGGTAACATTGCTGGATCACTCAGAACATGACTTGGGGGGGGGGGGGGGGGGGCTTCTTCCACGTTATAAGTGACCCATGCTTTACCCTGTCTTTATAGCCTGACAACCTCCTCACCCATCTGACTTCAACCCTGAAGACAGAGGCACTGTATTCTTTTGAAGCACTGATGTCCACCAGTAAGAGTATATAGCATCACAATATGAATACTAACTGCCACAAAAATCTCAAATCGTGTTACTAACTGTAGAAGTAAATTATTGTGGTAGTAACACTTGTGCCATGTTTTGTATGTTAGCACTCCAAAACTCGCATTTATATCCACCACCCCCAACTGAAAGTACAACAAAAAGTGTGACTCTAGCTACCATAGTCACAAGGCATGATTTGCATAAGCAGAGCAGGTGTAGTAAGGCCACTGATTATTCCAGTAAACTTGTATTACCCACAATTATTTGCATGAATATGCTGAAATATCAGCATGCCAAAGTAGTTAATCAGTTATTTCTACCAAACTGACCGATACTGTCATTATGTTACTGGACATTCTGCACATCCATTAGTTCAAGTAATGTCGCATTTTTATCAGATCTGTATCTGCAAATAATTTGACACCTGGCATCTCTGGCTCCCTTGTCAAGAACTTGAAGGCTGCTATGCTGGTATTTTCATGACATGATGCAATGACCTCCTGTGACGTAACATTTGTACCAACATTCAGTAAAGGTGACTTGTGAAGAACTGCAAACAACCTGAACCACTGTCTCTTCCGAAATATAAAGCAAGAATCATCAAAATGAATGTTTACATATACATGAGAGACTGAAACTGGGATATAAGTATTCTCAAAAGATTTACTGATGCTCCAGAGTGACTGACAGAACAGGTATATGCGCATATACAGTTGCCTCAGTGTTGCATTCCTAAGCACCCACAATGTCTGCTGCTTAATGCCAGGTCCAGAAAGAAAAAAGAATTCAAGCCTGTGAAAGTGAATGTGGTGTACACTGGCTTTGACAGCAATTGATATTTCTGTATTGGTATCACTGATACCGCCAGACACGTCATACTTTTGCCTCTGTGTAAGACCCCCAAACAAATTTTGCTGATTTATTACAACTCCCAACATACCTGTTTCAAGTGACTTACCAAGTGTTCATACATCAGCCCTGCAGATTTCGTGTTCTTGCACAGAGAAAGTATGACTGGAGTGCCTTTCTCGTCTTACTTACCTATCATTGCATTTTATAACCCTCTTTTTATGTTTTGTATTGTTCACTCCTGCCAATAGAAGAACATTTTGTGTGCTGCTTAACTTTTGCTCTAGATTTCTCCACAGTGGTTGTCTAGGTCCATTAGTTGGAATACAGTTGACATCTCAAAATGCGGGTAGAAGCAGCAAACTATACTTTTAAGTGGTGCCCAGTATCGGGCTCCTTGTATTACTGTGGTACTGAACGCATCTCAAATCACGTTTAAATGTGTAATAAAATATTATACATGTTGGCTGTGTAGATATGCATTTTTGCTTCTGCTTCCCTGCCTTTTTACTCATTCTTTGTTTTTGTTTTTCTGCTTCATTTCTGTTTGTTCTTGATCCCATCTCCCTTCTGACCTCCCCCTACTTCCACATACCCTCTCCACTTCTTGCTACATTCCTCTGCCCATTTGGTCATATACATGCTTATTTCAACAGCACTTGTTCTGCTTTCAGCTTCGATACATACAAGTTGAACTGCTGTATTTCAGTCATTTACATATACCAGCATATGCACATAATAAAACTACAAGTCATCTATAAACATAAACCCTCCTGCATGTTTCAGTGATAAATCACCATCCTTAAGGAGTGAAAGAAAAAGCATCTCTTTGTGCATTTTCCTTGGTATTTCTTTTGTGGTAATGAAAAGGAGCTGGTAGTTTGAAACATGTCTATGCAAAACGGAGTCCATCATACTTCTGAAATGGGGAAATCCGTTACTGTACCATACCAGATTTCCTATTTAAACTTCAATGGCACTACTCTAATTACAATATAAACATAATTTATGGATGCAATGCTCAAATTAATTTTGTAATATGCAGTATCTCTATCTCAGTCTCTATTGTGGCCCTAAGAATCTTCCCATGAATAGAGTTGTGTTCAGTCTCTTTTCCCAGATTACAAACAAAAAGGGGTGGTCCACCACAAATTCCAGGGGAGGTGGTCTCCATGAACGGGCTTCAGCAACCACAGCTGAAATATAACAGCAGCAGTTGTAGTAGTAGTAGTAGTAGTAGTAGTAGTAGTAGTAGCAGTAGCAGCAGCAGCAGCAGCAGCTTTAATAGTAGTAGCAGCAGCAGCAGCAGCCGTGGTGGTGGTGGTGGCTGCGGCGGTGGCAGCAGTGGTGGTGGTGGTGGTGGTGGTGGTGGCGGCGGCGGCGGCGGCGGCGGTGGTGGTGGTGGTGGTGGCGGCGGCGGCGGTGGTGGCTGAGTTAGCGGTGGTGGTGGTGGTGGTGGTGGTGGTGGTGGTGGTGGTTAATTGTAAACACAACTTGATGTGCAGGAATGTCAGGGTATTTTGCATTATCAGTAAAGAGCAATGAACTACATATTCCAGTTAACTATAAGTTCTACGAGAATGTGGGCGTGGGCAGATATGATGTGACAAGTAGCCTTCAGCTTTCATAAAAGCACATAACGTTTCGACTTGGCTACTGCCAGCTCTTCACAAAAGTCCTTCCGCCATAGGGTCAATAAAGAGTTAGGTAAGGAACACGCCAAATCCACTGGAAGTTGACCTGTGATTTTTGATTTAGATGTCCCTCAGTTCTTCTCTCACATGTCACATACCTAACTACATGTATACATGTAGTACTGTGCCACATGTTTCGTCTTCATAAGCAGCATGTGCCACCAAAGGTGCACTGGACTTCAGGATGTTGTTATATGAGTCATTACAAGTAAAAAATGTTGCATCAACGTGTGCCACAGTACCTGCCAGTACCTTGCTATAAGCACTTTGATGTTTCAAGGTACTGTACGACAGTGTGTGGTACCAGTTCTTCATGCTTACTCCCACCCATAGGACACACTGCTCCCTTGTATCTTGTACTTGTTTGGTCCATAGGTCTGGCCTGCTAAGTCACCAGATCTCATGCAGCCTGACTACTACTTGTGGGGACACATGAAGGACCTGGTCGATCAACAAAAAGCACAGGCAAGCGAATAACTCTTGCAACAGTCATGGAGTCTGCTGACTGCAGGGAAGTGATGAAGTTATCAGAACAGCGATAAATTCTCTGCAAGATGCATGTAACTGTGCATACAGAACAGCAGAGGATGCTGTGAACAGTAGTCAGTGTAACATAACTGAACACTGATGTTCACTGATAGTGTCTTATCAAAACAGATGTCTTTCTTCTATGTTGCTGCATAACTATGTTAACTAACGTAACTGAAAATTTACGTCTTTCTTGTATGGTATCATCTGACACAATACAGTAGGGTAAGGCTTAATTGCTGCCCTTGTTTTGTGGTGTTACCAGACGTAGGATGTAAAGCAGCTTACGGCTACATGGACGCCTTTCTTTGTGGTGTTATCCAACGTAACTTTGCTTTTACTGGTATATGTACATTATGATAAAACATACACATAGGAAAGAATTTTCAGTTACAGCTATGTACGTAGACTAAATTGTCTATAGTTGTATAACAGTTGGTAAGCAGGCATATATTGATACAGCATTTTTTTTTACTCAATATGACTCATACAATAACATCCTGAAGTTTGTCACACCTTATCAGGAACATTCTGTGTACATATACGAATTTGCTTTGTTCGTTCCTTTGTTGCTTCAGTTGTTCACTATTTTCTGCAAGCATGTGGGAGAATTACAGTCTCTGTTAATAGTACACAAGCTTCAGAGCTCTCTCATCACTACAGGTGTTGGTAGTCTGTGTATTTCCCACAAGAGTGCAGAATGTGTTTTCTTTATGTACAGTATTACATGGTTGTTTTCTTGAAGGTTAACAAAAACATCTGATGAGTGTAGATTTCTAAATTATTTTGTGTGCCAAAATATCTTTTGAAGGACATGGAATTGTTCACTGCCCATGACAGTCCTGAATGCAAGTCTTTGTTACAGCACTGTGTGTGTGCAGATGGGCACTCGTTACGTAGGGCCTTAGCATTTGTTTTTGAGAACTGTTAAGAAAAATACAATTATCTCTGACAGAAAAGCATGGAATGTTTAGGCTTTAATTGGGGATTATTAACAGTTGCCTTCAGTGTTGGTGTTACTCCTCAAAATATTACTACACAGGAGAAGTACTAAAGTTGTGTGTCAAATGTTGGGTTATTTGGTACAGAGATGTACGTATGTGCAGTTTGAAGTGGCGGTATACTGTCTGACTTTAAACTGCACCTCAAATCAATGGAGTTTTGAGATTGACTCACCAGAAGAAGCTCCGGCCTCTGTCCCTAGTTCTGTTACCTCCACGAAGGCTTTCTGTAGAACATGACTCACATAGAGGTCGCGGGAGCCAGTAATGCCAGAGAAGTCTGCAGAGTCTTTTTGGAACATGTCCTTCATTCCAAGCTGTGAAAACAATTGAAAATAATAATTTATGTGATTTGCAGCATAGGTAGTGCGTACGTATAGAAGTCTTGATGATCTGTTGCTTTTAATTATCTGTGTTGCTGTTTCTCTTCTGTGACCACACATAATTGTGAATTAGATGAGTGATGTCATGTTCTTGTGGATTATTATTAGAACATGTATATCAGTGATCTACCTTCCTTTTTTATACTTGGTTTCGTAGGCTGTTGTCAGTAGTAACAACTAGATGGTGAGTAAAAGGAATTAAATTCCTCTAAACTGGCAGCGATAAAGAACTAAATTATAAGTTTATTAATATTGTAAATTCTCATTACTGAATTACTATCAACATTGAAAGTAAGCTTATATAATGAAAAATCCATCTTAAGAATCCCATGAGTTTGTGTAATTTTTTCACGTGAGTGTTTTAAGCAGACAGGAGTCAGCAGTAACAGTGACTGTGCTACAGGCAGGATGATCCAGGGTTTGATGCATGGCAGGGGCAAGAACCTTTTCTCCAAAATGCCCAGACTGGCTCTGGGGCCCGCCCAGGCTCCTACTCAATGGATTCCAGAGGTTCTTTCCCTGAAGATAAAGCGGCCAAAGCATGAAGCTGACCAGTCATCTGCATCTAGCCTGAGGGTAAGAGCAGTGGAGCTGCATGTTCACTCGCTTTGTAACTTCACAGTGTGCACAGGCATAACTTCACCTTTGTGTCTGTTAAATACAGATCAGTTTACTCCTAAAATTTCCATCAGCCATATGAAGTATGAATGGCAGATTGCAGTGCTGTATTTAAATACAGTAAAACATTGTTTGCCTGGCACAAATGGGGAAAAGGGTGTGCAGATTGATTTTGCTGATACACAGAATAATGGTGCCTTACGAAAGACAGTTTTAATGTGGGCTCTGATGAAAAGATGAATATAAGAAAATATTTACAGAATATTGTGAACAAAATGTGCAGCGTTTACTACCTCCAACAAAAATGAAAGTGTCCAGAACACTGAAACTATTGGGCAGCCTGAGAGAGGGTAAATGACGACAGTGGACCCTATGCAAAGTATGCCATTAGAGTGAACTTTCCGTGGAACGAAGTGCTGGATAAAGGAACTTTCACTGTAAGGGTGACAAGGGGAGGTGTGGCTGTACTACTTTACAGGCCTGTCTCTGGTCTCACCTGCATCAGGTTGCCCTTCAAGTCCAGTGATGTTTCTACCCTGAACTTGGGCAGCGTAAGATTGATCTCTTGAGACTGAACATCTGTGAAGTTGCTGGTAACAGTGGCAAAATTCTCTCCACTTTCTAGATTCTTGATGCCCTCCAGATCATCAGGCAGCAGTATGAACATGCTTGCTGCATCATCCTGTATCAGGGAATCCAACATGTCTCTTGTCCTGTTCAGTACATGCCAATATATGATGGGTACTGGTTGGCTGAGTTTCAGTTTTTTAAGATCTACTTCCTCTTAGATGTGACGCTGTGTTATTGGCAATGTAATTCCTGACATTTCAAATGATCACAGGGCCTTCATCTATGATCATCTGAAATGTCAGAAACTACAAACACACACAATGCCATGCCACATCCCAAAGTAACTGAATCTTCAGTAACCCCACTGTGAAACCCTGAAGTCTCATATTTCGCAGTCAAAGAGTCCAAAACTGAATAGCACAAAATGTGATACGCCATTATGAGGACCCAACTGCATTTAATTACAAGCAGTTTGTTAAGTAGTAGTTATAGTATGGTGCAGAAAGTAAAGAAAAACAACAACTAAGAACTACTGAATTGACTGACTGACTGACTGACGGACCGACCGACAGACAGACACACACACACATTTTACTATGCTTCTCTATCCACAGTAAAGAAAATACCAGTGAGATATCTTCATTGTTGGACAACATTACACATTACTAAACATGTACTGATTTTAAATCTCACAACATAGCATACAAGAAGTACCAGTTTAGAGTAAGGAATTAGCTCTGTGCTACATTCATCTCTACACAGACTGTGTACCTGATATGGAAGCTCCAGTATTCTTACTCCCGAAGAGACTACATGTTTGTAGCCAAGGAATGCCTTCATGTGCATCATTGGGACGTCAACCTCTTTATTTCTGCTAACGTGGAACTTGCCTACTTTAGTATTTTCAGTGTTAAATGGCTGTAACCACTCAGCACTGAAGTACACAGCATTCACAAGTACCAGGCGGGTCATTTCATTCAGTACTCCTAAAAGACAGTTGAAAGATCTCGTGAGTGTAACGTAACATATCCTTCTGCCACAAGAATGACCATATGTTTTCCAGAACTTCACAGAACCCAGTATTGCAGTCTGGAATAATCAGCTGCCTCCGTCTTCAGGGCATTCTTTGACCTGTAAGTTGGAGGCAGCAAGTGCCTCCAAAATGGCGTCTCATCTCTGAAGACAATATCTATATATATTTTTATTAAGTGATATGAACTGTGACCACACGTTTCAGCCAAAAATTAGCCATTATCCAGTCAAATCCATACCCTTCTTAATTCCAAATAAATTCTAATTTTAGCCGGAACATGTAGCAATTGTTCATGTCAGTTAATAATGAGATCTTGTGCTTATCACTACAAGAGCTGTGGAAATAGGATTTATACTTATTTGTTTGTTTCAAACAGCAGAATGCATCAAATACAGTTCTGATTTTCTTTTTGTATTTCCCATATAAATTCATGCAGCTGCAATACCTCAGTCGGTAAAGTCACTAGGCTACAGGATGGGCAACAAACGAACTGTGGTTTGATCCAGTACAAGGACAAAACATTTACCTCTCCTCCTAAGCATCCAGGTTGGGTCTGAGGCCCACCCAACATCCTGTTCAGTGGGTACCACAGGCTCTTTTCCCAGGTGCAAAGGAACCAGTATATGAAGCTAACCATTCAGGTCCATCCAATGCCAATGTTAAGAATGAATGGAGCTATATCTCCACTCCCCCAGATGCCTCCATAACATGCACGGGGGTCAATCTTACTTTAATTTACCTAATAAATATATAATAAAAGCTATGTACTCATTCTGAGGCCTGTCACACTAAGAACTTGACAACGTATTGAATTTAAGTAGTTTATTGGTTGTTGGTAGTGTTGTTCACAGCAAACTGGTAGTGGTTAGTGGAATTTCTAATGACATTAGTTTCACAGACTTTGTCTACAGTGTGAGATTTGGGGTTCTCACAGTGGTGATGCTGAAGGTAAATTAGTTCTGTCTGTAATGTAACGCTGTGCCATTAGGCGTGTAATTCCCACTTCTTTAAAGGATCATAGTGCCTTAATCTTTAGAGTCAAGCAGGAGGAACTATAAGACGCACACTAAAATCCTTTGAAGAACTGGGAACTACACACTGAGCGACATAGTGTCACATCCCAGAAGACCTGCGGCTTTGTCTGTAATACTAACACCATCAGTTTATTCAAGGAATTCACAGGTGCAGTAGCAAAATAATTTTGTGGACAATATTTACCTGGCCCAATTATCTGTGTTATCTTCTGCCCTGTTTTCTTCTTTACCCATCTGTTAATGGTTTTTCTTGCCTTCTCATAGTTATTTGCAAAATTTACTTCTTGTGTATCTGATCCAAATGACTTCCTGGCCAACTTACGGAAGTCTTCCAGAACATTAAAACTGTTTTGGATGTACATTCTGTTGGCTACTTGCAGGTTCATGCTTCCTGAACTCTGTAAATAAGACGGTGATGTTCATTATGTTCTGTGCCCACCCTACTGCATCAAGTTGGGACATCATTAAGATTTTAATATTGTGAGATTTGAGGTTCTCACAGCATTGCTGAGAATGTAAGTCTTCTGGGATATGATGCTGTGTCACTGGTTGAGTGGTTACCAATGTCTTGAAGGCACTACAATTCTTTGAAATGTCGGGGGCCACTCACCCAAGGACACGATGTCACATCCCAGAAGACTTGCATCCTTGAACTTCATATTATTTGCTGATGTAAGTATCAAAACAAAAAAGACAAGACAATTAATATTTAAAACTAATCCTTTGCCCACCACTACTTGAAGTGTCACTTGTTTAATGGGGACTTGGGTACCATAAATTCTTCATTTCAGCCTTTCTATATTTCAAGCACTTAAAACATTTTCTGCAAATGTGTATAACCCTATACCATATTGCAGATGTTTTAAACAATTCAGAAAGGGTTGGTCATTTCCTCCTGTGCTTCACATCCAGTTCCCTTCAGTAGTGTCTAATATAGTGTGTGTCCAGTTTTTGCATCATGACGTCTTGCCCATGAGTGTAACTCCTGATTGAGTAATGATCTTTGCCCCTAATTTTCTTTGTTGTGTACTCTAGTTTTCTCAGAACTAACACAACACTTATCACATGTACTTTTATTTTCTTTATAACATGTTTCAGCCATGTACTGGCAGTCATCAAGTAAAAGTTACAATACCATAAAATGAAAAGTATGCATATTCACATTTTGCAATTACTGCACCCTCATAATTTGCCACTCTTATTGCAGATTCTTATTATTCATTTACCTTCAGAGAAGAAAATAAGTGTCGAAAACCTGTCCTGAGGCTGCTTTGATTACTATGTAGTTTCAAACCTGTTGCCATCTGGTCAGCTGTGCGCCCCCGAGCACCAAGGTACGTTAATGCCAGAGCCAAATGCAGGCTGACTGGTGACATTACAAAGCTGTCTTCAGTACCATTGGTGCTAAGTGACTGCAAGATAAGCATTTCAATAATTTGCCATCTTTGTTATTCATTTAACTGAAAGAAAATTAGATGTTATTAAAACTGGTAAAATACACTCTTTGTTGTGTTAGTTATCATGCTCTATGTGTCACTTCTGTCTGTATTACCAAATGATGATCTGAAAGCGACTGACTGACTGAGTAATGTTTGACTGAATGTAATGAGAGAGACTTCTGTACAGTGTTTATGGACATGTGCAGCAATTGCATGATTTCTTCTTTGTGGGGGGAGGGGGGGGGGCCCAGTACTTCATCCAATGGTTAAGAGACATTTACACTACAACAGAAAACTGCTAGAATTATGGTTGGTACAAATATAGCAATTTATATATAAGTGTGGTTAAGAAGCTGGAGATTTTACCTCTCCCATGTGAGTACATACTTTTGTTAATGAACTTCCCTGTACATGGCCAACAAAAATTTTGAACAAATTGAGCTGTATATTGATTAATATAAGGAATACATGTAATCTTTATAGACCAACTGCCAATGTTTCACGTTTTCAGAACAGTATGTACTGTGCTGGCATCAAAATTTTGAGTGGCTTAGCACACAGACTCACAAGTCAGTGGAATTAAAATGCTCAATTTAAACCACTGTGAAGAAGACACTTAAGTACACAGTCCTACTCAGTTGATGAATATATAATGTAGTTTTGTATTCTACCACTTTTGTATATATTGTATTTCTATGGCTTGTTCTACATCCTGTTTTCAGTATGACTAAATTTTGCACCCATGGAATGTATAATCAATATATACGTGTGAGGCATGTATAACTGAAACCCATTCAAGGATGCTCACGGATGAAAACGTTACAAGAGTTATAAGAAATCACTGCAGACATTTTAGACAGCAGACCCATTGATGCATATGCCAGTGTATTCCATCTGCAAAGAATTCCCTGGACTGCTACCTAAACCATTGTACCACAGCCTTCTGCACTTCGCTGCCCAATTGAATATCAGGGCATTTTTTAAGAGCCTAAATATCTGAAAACCACATGCTGATAAATCCAGCCTGTTTGCAGGATGTTTTATCACCTCCCACGGCAAGGCATTCACTTGTTATGAACTCTGTGGGTCACCCGGGAATGGGCATTTTTGTACATATGGATGATTTTACATGGAAAGTTCAGGACCAAGTGAAAGCTGTGTGATATGAGGTACTCAAAAGATCCTGATTGCAGCAGATGTGATTTTCACGTCTTTGGAGTATTAAAAGCCCTCAAAGGCTGTACATTTATGTTGGATGACAACGTGCAGGAGGCAGTGGTATGGTGGTTCAGGCAGCAGCCCAACGAAAACAATAGCAATGTCGTTCCACTCTAAACAAATGAGACTTCCTTTAAGACGTAAAGTGATTTTTAAAAATTTGGAAATTGTCTATAAATCAGAACTCAGGTTGTTAGGACTCTGTATTATGGAGAAGCTAAAATGGGATGCTCACACACACATGCATTAAGTTCAAAATTATGTAAAGTGGTATACATTATTAAGTCATTAAAAGAAACAATCAGCTCTTACATGATAAAATGTATTTATTATTCAAAATTTCAGTCATGTTTGAAATATGGTATAATTTTTTGGGGTGGGAGTAGTGAGAGTTTATCAATCTTTAAACTGCAAAAAAGGGTCATTCAAATAATTAGTGGTGCTAGTACAAATTCATTATGCAGACAAATTTTTTAAGATTATAATATACTCACAGTAGCATCTTTATATATGTTGGAAGTGATATGCTTCATTAAAAAGTATAAAGAGTCTTTGGAGCATAACGGACATGTTCATACCCATAACACGCGAAGCAGATTGGATTTACAAGTTCAGTATTGCAACACAGCTCTCTTCAGGAAAAGTGCTGTAAATATGGGAATCAAATAGTATAATAAGGTTCCAGATCACATAAAAATGAGAGATAATTTTGGATCTTTTAAAAGAGACCTGCAATCCTTTTTGTTGCAGCATTCCTTTTACTCAGTGGATGAATTTATGGCGTTTTGAGTTAGTATGGTAAAGGATAATAATAGCTTATATTTATTCATTTTAATTAACTATATATTTAGTTAGGGTATTTTTAGTGCATTATGTAATATATTTTTGTGGTTTTTAATATTGGTTAGTTAATGGATTGACAGTTAATGCTTGGTAGGTTGTTTTGATTATTATATATTTTAAGTACAGTATTAATGCAGACAATCTGTATTGTGGTTTAAAAGGATCGATAGTGATTGTCAGTTAAGCTTTTACAGACGTGTTAAATTAGTATATGGCTTTCAAATTATGTTTGTTGTGGATATTTGTGGATTTGTTGGATTATGAATTATTTGACTTGTCCTCTGTCACCTATGTGACAAATATGGATTTAATAACTAAACTAAACTAAACTAAACTAAACTCAAGGATTCTTTGTGGTGGGATACACTGAATAATGCATCAGTGGGATTCCTGGCTCAATGCCTGTAGTGGTTTTTTGTGAAAATTGCTATACCTTCACCTGTGAGTATCCTTGAATGGGCTTCAGTTTTATATATATACATACACTGTGCTCAATCTCAGAAATCCAGACCCATCTTATGAAAATGTTTAAAGAAGGGCTTATAGGTGTACTGTATAATCTTTTGGCAATGGTGTAACATGTGAAATGACTGTAAGATGTACCAGAACTCTTTCCATTATCACTGACCACAAACACTCACAAAGTTCTGAATGCAGTCTGCTGTTGTCTTCACGTGAAAGGACCAGAAGATGAAAGCAGACTGCTTACGAAAGATCGCAAGTGTTTTTAAGGGCTTACAGATATTCACATAAATCACACTGACGGCTCATTACCTCATATAGACTGCGGGAGAAAACATTGTTAGCGCTGGCAGTTTTGTGGAGAAATACTGTATCGGATTGCCCATGTCTCTTCTGTTTGGCAGCTGAAATGTAAGTACAGAGTTACAAAACACAAATGACTGGAAAATGTCTAGAACTGAAATGAGGGGTGTTTCTATGACAGGAGACAGCCCATCTTTTAGTCCTTGAGTGGAAAATGTCTACTGTTCAATAACACAGTGACTGTGAAACTCATCATGAAACAAGGCCTCTATTCTACGTATGTGCATCTTGTAGTAGGCATACCAACATGATAGTCATGTACAAATTTGGCCACTGAAAAAATGATTCTTGAATTTAAGTTCTGTCTAATACTAAACTAGACTCTAATGTTAATGTCCTGGGTGGAATCCATACCTACAACTGAAGGAGAGGAGATCAAATTGCAACCTGGTGAGTCCAATTTTCCAGCAAGGCACAGCCAAGGTTCATTCAGCCTTCAGCCTCTCCCACCCCCATCAGAAATGCAAGATTGCTTGTTTGGAAGACTCAACTCTAATCACCTCGTTGGCCAAATGAAAAGCTTTTTGATGGCTGCTGTCTTCTTGCATGTTATGCCATGTAGCCTGGTGGAAGTGTATCAGTGTTTTGGAGGAGCCTCCAATCTGTGGTGTGTGCGTGCGTGCGTCAGTAAAGGACCTGACACTAACATGGTTGGGGATCAAACTCCTGCTGAGTAATTTACAAAGGGGTAGTGTTAAAAATTGTAAGACTGCCTGGCTGCATAGGGATGTGGCATTAATTCCCCAAGTCAATAATAAGTACACAGATATTCCTATGGTTTAGCACAGAAAACAGCCAGAAGGCCCAGTTTTAGATTGAACTATGGACGGACCTAATACGATGCACTGCTCTGAAGTAAAGACGAGAAGTTCCAATTTCTGATAATGTTTAAATTTCGCACTAAATTATGCAGGGTTGTGTGAAGAGGTAAGATGAATTAGTCTGTCAAGTTTCACAACAGAATCCGGTTTATTTCAGTAGCCTTTTTCGAGTCTGCAGTGTTCACGGCATTTGAACATGGCACGAGGCACCTTTTACCGTCGCCTTATACATACCATATATTTTCACACAGCAAATAAAAATGCGCGACTTTTTATGAATAATTATGATGCATAAAATTCTCATACAGTTGTGTTCGTTACAGTCATTTCCACCAGGGATGTATCAGTCCGCGTAGAAGCCGTGTGCGTAATTGTGGTGGTGCGTTATTTGTAAAGAAAGTTACGTCCTGAAGTGCACTACAGCTGCTTTTTTGGAAGTTGTAAGTATCTCTTTTATTTGTAACCATCTGTTACCTTCGTGTTACATTACAGTAATTATATTAATTTGGTGTTATAGTGTACAGACTAGGTACTTTCACAGTGTTGTTGCTAGACGAGGTAGTGTTCAGGTTAGACACGGCAGCACGAAAGTAGATACAGTTGTTGTGGTGGCTGAAGGAGGAAGCAGAACAAGTTGGCTAGTTTAAAAATCACGCAAGGTGGACTTATAGTTCACGGAAGACTGAAATTTCCATTTCTGAAGAACTCCTGTTGCAACAGCAGTAGAACCTCGGCGACTGTGGAAGCACCTATTGTAGTTCAGCCCTCAGGTACTATACAGTAACTTGTGACAAAATAAACCTAACGAATCTTATACAGCAATCTTCAAGGAGTCAGGGCCTTTCATATCTTCACGATACTCTTGAAGATATAAGCAGTGTGGGAGGCTGAAAGTGGAGCTGAATCTAATGATAGAAGTATTAGCAGATGCAAAATACTTACATAGAAATTCCAAGGTACATTATTGGGCAATTTTTGGAGTGTCTTTTCGCAAAGCCAAAGCATTGTTTTTTAGTAACAAGTAACTTGTATGATTTGCCTATAAATAGTCAGTGCAAGGTGAAAGGTGTGGTACTGCTGCTAGCTCCAGCATCAGTTCACGTAGTGTTGCTGCCGAGACTGATAGGTCATCTTGTATATGGCAGAGTGGTGCAGCCCTCTTCTACTACTGGTAGGCCATGATGGTTTAATAGGCTTATACGAGGGCAACTCAAAAAGTAAAGGCAATTTGTGAATTAAGCGAGTACCACCACCGATAGCAGCCAACGGACTGCGGCCGGTTGTAACTCGATTCCGACAGCTTTCAACATGCATCGCCCAGCACTCCACTGTCAGTCCGGCTTAAAGCGGCGACTATGGAAACATGGACGCTGCGCGTTCCGATTGCACCGTCAGTGAAAAACTGGTCATGATAAGATTTCTTTGGGCATAAGGGTCAAACATGCAGACATCCATCGAAGAATGTTAGCACAGTATGGCAGTGTTAACTAGATGAGTCAGAGAAAAGTTTACGAATGGGTAGCAAGGTTTAAATCTGGGAGAATGAGTGCGACGAAGCTTGGTCGGGGCACCCGCCACCGTTGCGCTCTCAAGGCAACATCAGTCGTGCTAACTCTCATTCGAGAACACCGACGGATTACTGTGTCTGCAAGTTGCTGATATGCTAGACTTCAGCTCTGGTTCTGCCTATGTTACTGTTGTGTCCATGTCTCTTTGTTTGTGGTTAGTACAAGAACCGCCTTTACTTTTTGAATCACCTACGTATGTTGCTGTTTTATGTTGTGTTATGTTTTGTGGTTTCTTTCTTTTACTTCAGTACCCAGCAAGAAACAAGGATTACTGCGTAGGACTCTTGAGCATTGGTGGGAAACCACTCAGACACGAGTGCTTTGGCAAAGTGCAACACATGGGTTTTAAAACATTAATATATTCAGTGTATTAATGTTATATGTTACTAAAGGCTGCAAGGGCCACTTCCGAAAGGGGTAAACACACAAGTGGCCCGTGGCCCAAACTATGCACATCAGTTGTCTAAACCTTACGTCCTGTTTGCACAGCCTGCAGCATGTTTGGCGTTGTTAGTAGTTAAGTAGTGGAATTGTACCATAAAGAAATAGAAGGCTCACGCATAAACATGTCGGCCTTGTTCGTAGATGGCCGTAGGCTTGAAACCCGGTACAGTCACAGCCTGTTGCTTGCATTTGTATTTTATAGATTATCGCTGCCACCGCCGCCGCCACCACCACCACCACCACCACCACCACCACCACCACGCGCCTTCTCAAAACAATTGCAAAAAGCCTCTCTTAGCTTTATCACGTCTGTCTGTCCGTCCGCATTGAAAAACTAGCTCCCACTGGACGGATTTTTGTGGAATTTTATATTGGGAATTTTTACCCGTTGACCCCAATTCACGTTTGGTTGAAATCGTACAAAAATCACATGCGCTGTACATGAGTACGTCCTGTATAATGGAAACAGTGTTCTGTGTGAGGTAAGTGCTGAGGCCGAAGAAACAGTTGATCTAAAATAAGTTTCCAGCGTGATCGACTCTGGATATGTTGAGCAGAGCAGAACAGGCCAGACTGTTACTAAGATAAAAATAAAATTTAGGCTGCTTTTCCAGAGCGGTTTTTAGCAGCGCTGCCGCGGGCAGCGCGGCTAGAGGTACAGTGGTTCAAATGGACGTATTTCCACGAGCGTACGCTGCAGCGCTGCCGCCAAGGTCATGCGCTGCTAACACTGTCAACTGCAGGGACCGGCGTTTCCCCGCGGCTGGCAGCGGCGGTTTTATGCCGCGCTGCTAAGTGAGAACCATTGTGAACAGTTGTGCCGTTTCCGCGAGCGGCTCTGAGC
Source organism: Coptotermes formosanus (assembly GCA_013340265.1). Lineage (NCBI taxonomy): Eukaryota > Metazoa > Arthropoda > Insecta > Blattodea > Rhinotermitidae > Coptotermes > Coptotermes formosanus. Next base: position 267,453 of record BLKM01004688.1, read on the forward strand.
GGGAAGTTGCTGTGTTGCGTATAGTTGTGTATAGTTTAGACTTTTTAAAAATGTCGCAACAATCACATCTGGAATCATCTGACACTGAATTCTTTATTGATGAACTACAGCAGCTATCAGGCATTTGCGACTCGACGTAGTCTTCCTACAGCAATAGGCAAGAAAAAACATATGCATGGGAGACACTATGCAGATTTGGCATTTCGTGAGACGACTTCAATGGCATGCGAAAATAATTAAAAAATTCCTTTTCGTCACTAAAAATATATATAATCGCACCAACTCGTGCACCTTACAAATAAAACAACCTTATTAAAAAATTTCAATTACATCCCGGCATGTTTCGGCGCTGTGAGGCACCATCATCATGGGAAAAAACAAAAACACTGAGCGATAAAACACTAGATGACAAGACACAGTTCTGGTTGAAATACTGTCACCTCACTATCTGGGCGCTTTGTGAGGAATAGCACGTGATGTGAGAATCCGGACGAAAATACCACAGGACACCCGACTGTAAAAATGTTAAGAAGTTAAAAGCGCACCATCACTGCACCAAGACGTTTCCTATTGGCTGCCAAAATCGATCACTACCACCAGATGCGGAAGTGTTGGTATATGTTCAACAGCGGAACTGTGGTTGTGGAGTGCGAGCATCAATAGCTCATTTTTGGCCAATGGTGGCTTCATCATAAAATATCAACATGATATTAAAATCACAGGTTTTTTAAGTATACAGCCAAACGTATTACGATGCACTCAGTTCTTTAACATTTAGCTGTCTTGTCATCTAGTGTTTCATCGCTCAGTGTTTGTACGTTTTTTTCCCTCTGATGATGGTGCCTCAGAGCGCCGAAACATGTCGGGATATAATTGAAAATTTTTTAGTAAGGTTGTTTTATTTGTAACTTGTGCACCAGTTGGTGAGCTTGTATATATTTGTAGTGACATTACGTGCACGGTACGACGACATGTTCATTTTCGTCTTCCCTGAGTTCGTATAATAGTGTAAATAACCTGTTTCTAGTCCTGTACAAAGCAGAGGATGAACCCAGTAGTGGTTACGACGTTTCTTTTTCATAAATTCTCTTATGCAACAATGCAAGCATGAGAACCAGCCCTCCAAGTCCATTACATCTACTGGTGGGTGGAATGACAGCAGCGAACGGCAGCGCCGCTCGTGCAAAAGCTGTTGTAGTTTTTAGCCGCGCTGTATACGGCAGCACTGCTAAAAACCGTTCGTGGGAAAACAGCCTTATAGGGCTGATAACAGAGCGGAAGTGCCGGAAGTGTTACGCTCTGCATGCATTGCCCACCTTACTGTTACGATTATCACCATCATCTCGGTCTAGTCGCCAGCATTCGCATTAACAGTAGCAATAAACACAGTCCTTTTCTTTTGGGGAAGAACTTGGGCCGTCCTCTGTACGGCCTGTAATGGGACTGCTTTACCGTTTTACTTTTTCTTTTATAAAAACACAAGACATGGCAAGTCTACTTCAAAAAGAGACGAGGTTAATCGTAAAGTTCAAATGTCCCGGCATGTGTTCGGAATAAAGTGACTTCTGTGCACAGATATCTGGTGTTACAACCTTGTGCCGTGCATCTATGGCCAGGAGTGTCGAAACCCTGTCACTTCAATTGTTGTCCAGTATGGTGCATGTATAATGAAATATTTATTGTACAGTGGTAAGTAACGCCCGGCCAGAGAGCGTGGTGTGTGCACTGCGACCGTGATTAGAGCGACGCAGTTGTATGTGCAGTGAGAGGATGTCAAGGACACTACACAGCGTCAGATAGCAAACTAACTGTACGGTTCTTGTCTGACAATTGCGGCCAGTGTTCGGCCATTCCTGGGGGTTATCAACTGGGTGGGCCACATTGATACAACGTAATAGTAGTCAGATAAGATAAGGGCCCATGTATTTGCTCACCTGGGGCACGTTTCACTCCTGTCTTTCCGTGTTTCTCAAAATTCCGAATGACTTTTCATTCTGCCACTTTCTCTTTCGTTGGCTACGTAGTTCGTCACTATGTTACTTAACGTAGCTTCATCCATAGACGTAACTCGGGGGGGGGGGGGGGAATCGACCACGCGTATTAGGAACTTTAATGTATGAAGGAGTCACGTTAGAAAGATGAGGGAAAATTAGTTTGAACGCCGTGTTTTCATGTTTTTCTGTCTTTGCACCACCCAAATAATCGTTCAGAAAATACTTTATTATTTTTACTTGCCTGTCCTCAACTCATTAGCCACAAAAACTATTCTTGGGTATAAAAAATATCGGACGGGCATTTTCCCACCTTGCACCCCCCCCCCCCCAAGTTTTTAGCCAATTTACACGTATGGCTTCATAACTGCAAGACTAACTTAGGCTCGAATGAGACCAAAAGATGATCATGTACAACAAGTGGTAAGGAATAAACAAACCACACCACGTGTTCCGTCTGACACAACCTGTATTAGTAGTTATTTATACACTGCATAGTTCGATCATTCGATCATCAGGTGTGCAGTCGAATGATTGAAACATATATATATATATACACACACACACACACACATATAATTATTAAACACAGGTTGTGTCGGACGGAACACGTGATGGTGTTGTTTAAGTCTATACACACAGTGTGATGGACAATGTCAAATTAAATGGTAAGGAAGCCGTTTAAGTAAGTGTACTGTAGGATAATGGGGCTGCGGAAAACTACGGAACGCCCTGACCGAGCTACCGAACCTCCCATACAGGCTGTGTCAGGGGCAGTACTGCTGTGTCAACCCGCACATTTGTAGTCTTGAATTTGAATATAAAATGAAACTAGAAGTGGCTGCACTATGGGATTCGAAACCGCAGACTCTAGTAGCCATGACGCGGAAGTGCGTCACTTAATAACTGATGGCTTCGTGACGTCACGTACCAAATTGTGAACATCCGTCCCCAAGAATTGGACTCCCGTATTCAAAGTCCAAGCGTGCGGACTTGTTAACTGCTCTGTCAGGGCCGTGCAAAGTTGCGTGGCCGCCTGTGGTGGCGAATGTCAGTTTAATGAATTCATTGTGTGGGCTTGATGAATGTGACGGAACTTTCCCCTAGCATCCAGCCCGGCTGGGATGATGAAGAAGCAAACTGGCATGTTATCTACGGACAGTTGTCACTTCTGCGAATACACGCTCCGTTTTAACATCTCAAGAGCTTTTGACCAGCTTGAACTCGACTTAGAGGTACTGGGTATTCGCGGATATCAACGCAATTAATAGAGTGCAGTTAAGATTAAATGACGCACACAAACCAGATCTCGTCTTTCGGCGAAACGGGCGAATCCGTCACCCGGCGGGGGCGACAGTTCAATCCCCTACTGGCAGCCGAGGTGTGCCGGTCAGCTGGTAGGATTTGTACTGTGCTGGAGACGCTATGCTCCGCGGTCTTGCGAGGCATGCTGGATACCCACCTCATTATCCTGTTACCCCTTCATTTCTCCTCCCACGCATCGCCGTGTGCCATGTCGTCTTAATCGCACTCTACCATCTTGTGGTATATCCTGCGAACCATATATAATGCTTTTGCCTTCGTGGATCGGTTGCCAGTGCCATTCTTGGACTGCCTGATCATTGAAGATGAAGGCAGTACGATCCTTCGGAACCTTAAGGACTCCCTCAGTAACATATCGTCACATCCCCGAAGACATGACTCTTCAAGTTTTATTTCGATAAAGACTCCATGTTTCTGAAATATGAGGGCATGTAGATTTTTACGTGGGTACCGGCGTTTCGGAGGAACTTGCTACCTCCATCTTCAGGGTTAGCCACAGACTGTCGCACCCCTGTGAGAACATCACCTCGCGCGAATTGTTGTTTCTGTCTACAGTATTCAGTGTCTGGTCTATTTAACCCTTAAAAGACCAAGGTTCACCTAAATTACATTTAAAGATTCAGTCCGTACCGCGCAGTAAACACACTCCGTCTCGGTTACAAAAACCAGTCTGTTAATGCTGTATAGGGAAATAATCGCTGTTTGTTCTGAGATCCACACAAAACACATAAATACACTGTGTGGGCAGAACGTAGAATTGTTGAATGTTAAACCGGGCGGTACATATAGTAACCGCTGGGCTGTAAACGGTTAATGGTTGCGTAGTATTTCATGAGAAGTAAGAGGGGAAGTTTTAAATATCATGTAGATGAATATCTGTTTCGTAGGATTAAGAAAACAAACTTTGTTTGCCTACAGCTTACTGCCATTTCGCGTCAAGTTGTGTCATTTTACGATAAGGTTCCATTGAAAGTATCGGTCCATCACATACGTATTACAGTATCTCAAAGTCAGACACTGGCGCCATTACTATCTGCAAGATATCGTCAGTGGCCTTTATGAGAGGTCACGCTGTTACGACAGCACGATGCTTTGAGACGTACTCGCTAAAATGCAACATTCTGAAGAAACGAACCACTTAGCGTCCATCCGCCAAGCTTTTGTTTAACCTTTATTTGATCCATCCGGTTGTGCTGTTTGAACAGGCCTGTAACTAACAACCAACTGACAGTCGGCGCAACTTCAGATATCCTTCAGGCGTTTGTAAGAAGTGAAAGAAGGAACGCCTTATAATTTACAAGAAAGCATCACAGTACACATTCATTCATTCATTCATTCATACTGTTGTCTTTACGACAGGTCCGGAGCCTCTTCCAAAGTGAACCTTCCAGATCGCAAGCTGTGTAGTACACACAATGAACTAAATTTTGGGTAAACCAGTTTATTTTGTGTACCGCGTTGTTTTTTACGAGGCTTAATTTGTAATTCAGATGCAGAAGTACAAGACAGAACGCCCTATGTGGAGTCCAGGTCCGACCGTCCTTATCTTAGCGATTACATCGTCTGTCAGATTTTCATGAAATGCGGTATAGCAGCTCGTCACAAAAGAAGTTCTCGAGCAAGCGCGAGGTTCGTGAAAATTGATAGTCATACAACAAGTCTTCACGCTGGCTGTTGATCAGACGTTGGCATTCTTTTGGGTTTCTACACAGCGTAGTGGCCACCTCAGCCCTCGCTCTGATATCTGGCAGCGTGACATTTATATAAGCACATTCCGCAGCCACAGGCCATAAAAACAGTGAAAATGGTGGGGGGGGGGGGGCTGTACCAAACATTATTACATTCCAAGAAAATTATCGAAGTTAATGCATTCAGCGAAATAGAAGGCAGCTGCGCGCAGCAGCGAAGACTTTTTGCGCAGGCGCGTTGGCCTTTTCCTATCTTGTTGCGGCCGAAGATCCCGAGGTCGGGAAAACCAGATGACGCGATTCGCTTTAATTGCTGAAGATAATCACTGTGCACATTTTACTGCTCAGTGCACGCCAAGGTCTGCAAGGGCCGGTTACAACGAGCAGGAAACAGGGACAGCGGGCTGCCCTGACCAACATTTGTGCGTGATCTTGCTCAGTACTACCAACGACCCTACCTTTAAGTGGGCCACGACGGCTTTGTGGTTCGTCTCTTCCAGTCCTGTCACCCATTCATAGCTCCAATAATTGTTGTACACTGAAACCCATCTATGTGACATTCAAAGCCGCCCAACTTACACAGGTGGCGAACTTACGGAAAGCAAAGTCCATGTTCCGTGCATTGCACTGGATATATAGTGTTTAATTGAACAAATTGCACAGTAAATAATAAATAATCATCTATCATTTATGGTGTCCCTGCTACATGTTTCGACCGCTACAATGCCATTATCAGGGAGGTTGTACACGAAGGAACAGAAATGCAGCAAATCTGGACAATGAGATATGCGCTCTTCTGGGATATCACGCGGCGTCGTGTGGTACTTGTTTACCGACGTTTTGCGTGGGTCCCATACGCATCTATAGTAATCTAGATTGTTTACTGCGCGGTACGAACTGAATCTTTAAAATGATGCGGGGTGATTTTAGTTTTTAACACAGCACGCGTGTTTGGAAGCGTTCGGGGTTGTTTTGCCGGACGGCTGCTGGCTAGAAGTGAGATTACATCCGGAAAGTCCTGCAACCGGCGACCTCAGCACAGGTTTCCTTGGTCTTTCTCTGCCTTTAAGCACCTGCTGAGATGGTTCCTAAGAATCCAAGCTGCTACGGCATGCTTGTCATGCAGTCCTCCATATTTACATTCATCAAAATTAACCTCCTTGCTGTAAAGCAAACTTTTTTTTCTTCAAATTATGCGCCTTGACATTGACCAGAAATTAAAAATTCCACGGTCCTTATTTCAAACCACTGCTGACACCATTATAACGTCTTTATTTTCGCTTTCATTTTCATACTGTTTATAACAGAAGAACGAGCGGGCGAAGCCTGGTACACTTCTAACAGTGTGACGCCGTTTCTTCCCCCAAATTAGCCCTTTAACCTTTTAAAGCCTAGCGGTAACTTTACATACGACCAGGTTTAACATTAAAAAATTCCACGTGGTGCCCACATCGCGTTTATGTGTTTTGTACGGATCTCAGAACAAACAGCAACTTTTGTCTTATAACACATTAAGAGACTGGTTTTTATAACCGAAGTGGAGAGTGTTTACAGCGCGGTACGCACTGAGTCCTTATATAAAACAGATACGCTTCGTCTTTAAAGGGTTAAGGGTTAAAGACTAATAACGACTCAGTGCATACCGCGAAGTAAACACTCTCCACTTCGGTTATAAAAACCAATCTCTTAATGCTGCATAAAGCAGAAATTGCTGTTTGTTTTGAGATCCACACAGAACACAAATGCGATTTTTGAATGTGAAGCCTGGTGGTATTTACAGTTACCGCTAGGCTTTATAAGGTTAAACTTCCTCTCACCCCTCCCTTGCTTTTCCCTTTCTTCTCCACTAGACTTTGCAGGCGTTATTGGAATGCGACTCAGGCAAGTATATTGTGGTGGTGTGAACGGAACTAAAGCAGCTCTTTGCTGTGAACATCCTCACCTGATGACGTCGCGCTGACAGCACACAGCAGCAGCAGCAACAGTAACATTCCCCAACTTCTTCGCATCGCGCAGCGCACTCGACTGACGCGTTCTGTATACGCGGCTGTTCATATCTAGTGCTGGCATCTTGACGTGACGTATGCTGCCCCCTTTTGGGCTCACAGAAAGTGTAAAGGAGAGAAAGATAATGTTTTCTGAAATGTGACACCGTGTTGTCTGGGAGATAAGTACCGATGTTTCCAAAGACTATGCTGCCCCCATCTTTGACCTAAAATCGGAAGCTGAACCTCGCATCCCGGAAGTGTACTTTTCACAGCCACCGCTTTCAGAACGTTGGGTCTCAAGTCAGATGCACCGAGTTTTTTGTACGCACCGCAAGCTGTTGTCCTATGTCCACCATTTCTCTTCTCTCTCTTGTCATTTATTACTCATTCCGTGTTTCTTGCTTTTATTTATCATTTCTTCCCGTTGGTTCCGCGCATCCTGACTGCTGTTTTCCGTGCGTTACGCTTTCAACGCTGTGTCATTGTCGTGCCACATATATGGTGTCTCTTTTGTCGTTTCCCACGACTACTGCTGTGCTCAGGGAAACGATAAACAAAGACACTCAGCGGAACCTCGACAGTGAGGAGGCCTTAGCCCACTAGCAATGTCGAGCCATGGGAAAAAATGGAAGACACCTGTTTTCCAATAAATTAGTTGTTTTGGACTCGATGTAAGAAATTCATTTATGCGCAATAGGATGTCACGTGTCAACGACTGACGTCACGTTTGTTGGTGTCCGTAGGAGTGTCGATGGTTACCTGCCTCGGCCGGAACTGCATGCTGGACTATGTGGCGTACAGGGGGAGTCGTCAGCATGACAGGTAAGAACAATGCTTCATGTGGTAGTAGTGTCAGCCTTACACCTGCAGCCCTGTTCTGACTACTGGCAACAGTTTCTTGAAATGTGTAAAGGAGGTGGCCCAGTTGCTTGTCGATAGCACGGTTGCTATGCCAAAGCGTCGATAGCAGATTCGATATGGCAAAACGTCGATACCACGTTTGGTATGACAAAATGTCGGTAGCACATTTGATATGCCAGACTGTTGATAACACGTTTGATATACCAAAAGTCGATAGCACGTTTGATATGCCAAAATGTTGATAGCACGTTTGATATGCCAAAATGTCGGTAGCACGTTTCATATGCCAAAATGTCGATAGCACGTTTGGTATGCCAACATATTGATAGCACGTTTGATGTGGCGAAATATGACAACGTAAAGAATAAAAAACTGGACGCTTTTATTCTCAAATCAGTGAACAGTTAGAAGTAATTGGTGAATTTATGTTTTACCGTACTAAACAGTAATTGTTACGAACAGTAATTGTTAGAACAAGAATAGCGTAGATTCACTTGTCACCGTATCCTGGAAGTTGGATGCGGTATTAATGTTCTTCCTTAGTTCATGACCAATGGCCTTAATACGACAGTTTCAGAGATATATCTGTGTACGTGTATGTATAAGGCCTATATGTGCACACATGTAGAATATAAGGGCTGTATTAACTCATGTAACATTTCGCCTCTCTCTAGTGCCGAAGTTAAGAATGAGTGGAGCGATACCTCTACTACTCATACGCTTTCATAGCGCTCACCGGGGAAGCTTTTTACTGTGATAACTGCAACGTGATTCAAAATTATTATTTGTTGTCGCCTTTATGCATGGTATTTACAGTTATGTACCTGAAACAAACTGTGTTTTTGGGGTATGTAGGGTTGCAGCCATTCTGTACTTACAATTTATGGTCTGTGTAGTGGTGTTTCCCATGATAAACATTTTGTATGTTTACATTAATGCTTTCCGAAGTATGTGTGTAGTGCCTAATATGGTTGTTTCCTATAATAATTTTTATTATTATTTATGTGCAACATATTCTGACTTACACCGCTGTTCAGTGTGCTGCGCATAAATAGGCTACATGGCTCTACGTAAATACGTTTTGCACATTAAATGCTTCCAATTGCATTGTAAGGACTGTCTTTATGCTATGAAACACACTGAAAAGTCAAGGTTTGAGGGCCTCACAGTGGTACTGAGGAGGACTCCAGGATTCCTGGTTGTGACGCCGTATAGACTGGTATATAGGTACGGACACGCACGGCCCCATACCCCGGAAGATGCACTCTGTGTATTGAAAGTCTTCCGTGGGACGATCGATAATTGATGCCTTTCGATAGCGGACAGAGATGCATTCGATCCGACGTCTTGAGTCATTCGATTTGTGTGTGACCTTGCAGGACTGTGCTGCACGTGTGCACAGTGTTCTGTGTAGCAGCGTGATATAGAGTGGTCAGTACCATTTACGCATTGTGTTAAAGTGCCGTATAAGATCAGTGCATCACGAGTGAGTGCACTAGGCAGTATTCAGTGATCGCTGTGAGTTACTGGTACGTTACTTGCTTGTGAAAGTGACGGGATTGGTGGTTGTGATGATGTGTATGAGGTTGGGGAGAGCTTGGGTTCTAATGGAGTAACCGTGTTACTTACGAAGTAAGCGGTTAGGTGTAGCCATTCCTGAACTTCGTATGGATTACATCGTTCCCGGCTGGGCAGTAGATTGGCACATATAGTTTTAATATTTTCCATACCGTGTTGGTAACTCAGTGTCTAATACATTAACCAACTCCAACACAATGTGCACCAGATTTGTTTCAATTTAAGATTTGAAACTTAAAATTTCATTAAGCGGGGTCCAACATGTTTCGATGGGCAGCCCATCATCGTCAGGGATACAAGACGTGCCAGAAAAAGAAGGCAAACATTATGGCGGGCTATCATAATTAAGTTAAACTTAATGAAATTTTAAGTTTCGAATCTTAAGTTGAAACACATACGGTGTACATTGTGTTGCAGGTGGTTAATGTATCAGACATAGCACGTGTGGTTTTTGCCCCATAATTATAAACCGCGTAAAACGCCAGTTACAGAAAGTGACTTTTAAAATTTACGGCAAAATGATGGCGATGTATGGACATAGTTTGTTTTCATTAACATTCCAGGAAACCAAGTGATGGTGTTCAGCTTTAGTTGAAAGCTAGGGTATTTCTTGGGGTGGGGGGGGGGGGGGGCTTAAATTTTCTGGTGTGGCTGTGGACATTATGTAAGCGGACTGAAATTTTGTGGAATTTTTGGGAAATTTTAAACTGTAGTGATTAAACTAGGCACACAAAAGACACGTGATTCTGTGGCTGCACGTGTAACAATCTGTCGTTTTGACGGTGTTAGTGTTTGTGATCGCCGAACTTGCACGGCCCCTCTGTACGGTGTTAACATACCGACATCACGCGCAGCGTTAACCATCAGTCAGCGTCTGACACCGTTCCAGCATCTCTCGATGCAGTGGTCAGGTAAGATTAAGCTGGCAGTTTTGTTGATGTAATCATTTCACTGTTTGTGCATCAAAGCATTCCTTCGCGGTATGCCTTTCAGCTGTCCCAAGCAGAATTGAAGACTCGAAAACATGTTAGTGCAGTCAGCCATTTCCTGGTGTAACATACGTATCAGTTGGTGCAATTCCATTTACAGTCGAACTCGGTTATAACGGCATGACAGGGACTGAATATTTGTGTCGTTATAAACGAGTGTTGTTATAACCGGGAAGTAAATGTTGTTAACAGTGAGCAATTAACTGGTACCACAGAACATCTGCCGCTATAGACGAGATGCCGCAGAAACGGGTGTCGTTATAACCGGATTTGACTGTCTTTAATAGGGTTCAATTTTGATATTTTGACACAGGGTGCACAAAGTCGTGTCAGTCAGTAGAGAGAATGCATGCTGGCGAAAAGGTTGACACATGCCAGATTTAAAATTGGTCCTAATTATACAAATCAAACACACGTCCGATGTTTAAGAATTTCTGCTTCTGAGCGATTACGAATTGTCGAACAAGAATAATCCGATTGTCCACTTTCATGTGAGCAAGCATAGGGAGGTTATAGACAGCGCAGGCGTGAAACGAACTTACGGTGTTGCGCGTTGAACCGACTTTACAGGCGCGGTGCCCGACTCTGCCGCGCTCGCATTTACGTATACCAGCTGCACGTTAGGCGTCCTGGTAACGATGTGACACACGCTTTTAGGACGTCGCATAATTCTGTACGTTTGTTATCCTTTCGAAAATGCGTCAACGTCGTCGCACTAAAGGCGAGGGTCTACAAAGTGACTGACCAGCCCTTAGCACCGTTTGCTGCGTTCTACAAAGTGGACTCAAATTGTACAGAATATCTTAACCGTGTGAGGACGAAACATAATGCATTTTATTTAAAGATCCTGTGCGTACCGCGCAGTAAACACTTGTCACCTCTGTTATAAAAACCAGCCGTTTAATTCTGTATAGGGAAATAATCGCTGTTTGTTCTGAGATCCACACAAAACACATAAACACACTGTGTGGGCAGAACGTAGAATTGTTGAATGTTACACCGGGCGGTACATACAGTAACCGCTGGGCTGTAAAGGGTTAACTAGAATTACTTTTTGTGTACTGGTCCTTTCCGTTGACGTCGAATTCTAATATTCCCCTTACAAATATATTTGCCTTACCTGACACAGCACTGCACACCTGCAGTAAGCACTGGCTTCAAATCTTGGCCCAAAGGTCGACTATCCTAACTTTTTTGGTAGTTTTCGTCAGTTCCTCCAGGTCAGTTTCGCTGTATTACCTCAGTGAAGCCACGACGGCTCTCCTGGTTTCTTCCATTTGAGTATTCGCTAGTCGTCATATAATTCCTCGCTGTATAATCTGCGCTGCTCACGACCATAAACAAACAAACAAATAAATCAGTCGATCACCTAGCCTGAGAGCCTGTAGCCTGTCAATATAAACAGAAACTAATGTAATCGCTGTTGCGATGCGCGACTGTATCGGAATGATGTGGTGGAACACGTCTAGTTGCTTGCAGTGCTGAGTGGTGTGGAGCGTTTTTAAATTGTGCGATATCAAAGTGCAGGTAACATTTTTGTGATACTGAATTTGACAAAAAGAGGGTGATCCTTTTATCATTTTTCCGGGCACATCGGTTTTGTAGCACGGGAAGCATGCCTCTTCGCGACATCTCATGACGCCTGTCATGCCTACGATAAAAGAGATGTGTAAACAGGAATTAAGTACAGTGTCTGGTATTATTGTTTGAATTTGACTACTGCAAGCAGGGAGCGAGTACAGTGTCTGGTATTATTGTTTGAATTTGACAACTGCAAGCAGGGAGCGAGTACAGTGTCTGGTATTTTCTCCTGAAAAGTTTTTGTGGCGTTGTGACCTGCGGTGAATAGGAAAGCTGTAGGCTCTATGATATCCGAATTAAGTGACACGCTGTGTGTGTGTGTGTGTGTGTGTGTGTGTGTGTGTGTGTGTTATATGACGGGGAAATCCGTCAGTTTGGCAGCGAGCGTGGAACTGGTTTTGAAGTTACAGACGTTATCATGACATACTGTGGGCATAATTTCATCGAGCTGGATATTATTATGCAGTCTTCATCTTCAGGAACTCTCATTTTAATCCTTCTTCAGCGAAATGCGTGAAAAGAATTGTAAAAAAAATTCGGCACTGTGTGACAGAAGAAGATGAAGAATGGGAAGAAGAATAATAAAGGTAAGGTACAAAGTTCTTTATACTCAGCAACGTGCAAAATAGTTTGCCTGCTTTTGCTACTTCACACTCACTTTCCTTTCGCTTTGTTTGTTGCAGGTTACACTGTGCACTGTGGCCTGCTGGCCTCCAGTTGATTAACAAGTACAGCATTCAGTTTCAGTCAAGTTCGGAACAAAATCCAGTTGCATTAACTTCACAGGTTAGCTTGCCTCACCTTTGTGAGGGACTTAAGGTTGATTTCGGTAATATAATCGGATACACTGTCCTTTTGGCCCAGGTTTCCTAGGCAAATGCAGAGAAATAGGGCAGGCCTACACCCTTCGAGTCATTGTAACCCATCAACATTTGGCGCTGAACCGGTGTGAGAGTTCTGTCTGATATAGTGTTAATTAAACACGTGCAGCTCTGCAAGTGGGAACAGTGTCACCGTGCTACCATCAGTGAGCGTGCATCTTCCAACAACTGCAGTGTAAGTCAGATATGCAAATATACGGAAATATTCTTACATTTTTGGGCCTTCTTCGTCCATCCTTAGGGAGGCGTTTAACAAGGAAAAAAAACGAAAACAGCTATTAATGTCAGATGTGAAAGGGTAGAATTAAAATACCGATATTAAAATAGTTACACAGATTAAGAAGCGTTGTACAATGTACATCGTAGCAGTCGTAATGTGACTGCAAAAAAAAAAAACACCTGTTGCAGAAAATCGTCTGCGGTTTCAGGGGTGTATCTCTTTGTCTCCTGTGGCTGTTCGTATCGCCATGGATAGATGGACACTTTCAACCCTTTGTAATGTTTGTATTTTAACTCTGCCATTGCATATCTGTGACATAAAGTCATTTTTGTATTTTTTGTTGATGATTGCCTCCCTGAGGATGGCCGAAAAAGGCCGAAACATGTACGAGGATTGCCACATGTTTGTGTCCTGTTGTGTAGCCTGTAGAGCAGCTGTTGGAATGTACGTGGTCACTTGTCTTATTGCACGGTGTGTGAATAGTTTTCGGTTTGGTATCATACTGCTTGTTTCCTAGCAGTTATTTACGGTGCATACCACTTGGCTCGCAAAACGGATGTGATGTTATCCGTGACTGTGTTTTCCGAAAGGATCTCTGTTACGTGCAAACTTCCATTGGTGGTTCCATCGTGATGCGTTGTTCACACGTCACTTCTAACGCTACAAAATTTCGCATTATGAGGCGGAAGTGACGTGACAATTGAGGCTCTCACAGCGGCGTTCCCGAAGATTTATATGTTTTGTGATGTGATTATTTGTTTTGGAGTGGGTGTTATCCAACGTTTCGAAATACCCTAGTACCTCTGTGGTCATAGTCAAGGAGTCGAAGAAGACTTGGACTGTGTGAACACTGAATATGGAGGCAGTACGGTACATCGAAACATCAGAAGCTACTCACTCAGCGACACAGCGGCACGTCCAAAATGACTTGAATTTCCTGAAGCGGTGTGTCTGAGAGCACGTGACTTTCTGGAAGTCAGTCTGTCTGTCTGTCTGTCTGTCTGTCTGTCTGTCTGTCTGTCACTCCCCAGATCCTCTCCGCCATTCACAGATCTGTAGGCACATGCTGGCAATACATCAAATTGTCTTGCGTGTTTGGTAGCTGTGGTCGGCTTAACCGCACCAAGCAGGAGCCTGGTCATCGTGGAAAAGCCGAAGTTATCCCATAAACTTGCGAACACAACTTCCCGCAGTCGTACCGCGCGTGGGAGTATAGCTCCACGCATTATAATCCCGGAATTTGACAGGAGAGATCCATCTCCAGGCTTCGGTGTTTTTGACTCCGGGGGGGGGGGGCAACTGCCCCACGTAACCATTTGATAGGCTGAGTGGGCCCCAGACACGGTCAGGGCGTGGCATCCCTTTCCTGCCGATATTGCACCTGGCTTACTTCGATGCACTTGACGGTAAATACAAGAGAAGCAGCGGGTCCGTTTGACAGCGGCTGCAGGCCGATACATGCTGTTATGTAATGGCTGGTGGATTAACCGCATGTCTCGCGTCGGTTTGTATGCGCGCAGACCGAGACTGCATTTATGTAACTGCGTTTTCACCGACTTGTCTCGGACGGGCGCTTAGCTGACAGTGGACCTGGCGTGAGTTCAAGACCCGCCCGAAATATCTCATGGATCACAACAGGTGAAAACATGCTAGTGTGAAATAATTCAATCAGACTTTCCCATATTTACTGTCAATAGGAAGAAGTGCTCGCTATAGGTCCTTTTTGCAGTATCCTCTGTAAATAAGGGAAATACACAAATTGCTTGCCAAGTGGTCGGCACAGTGTGCCAGGGAATTGGGACATGAGGACACTAGTTAGTCTGGTGTGTTACGGGGGGGTCACACCGCGTTCCCGTTGCCACTGTAGTGTGTGCGGCCAAGTCTGTTTATGTTGTGTCTGGGGTTCAGTTCGCTGGATCATTGTGACCACAAAACATGATTAGCCTGAGTCTCTCTCTCTCTCTCTCTCGACGGAGCGGAGTCCTCCACGACCTGCCTTCGCCAAGTTGAACAAATCCCCTCACCCAACTTTTCTGTCTCGTGTTCGTACAAGTCGTTGCTATTCTCAGCCAGATGAATCCAATCCATGGTATTACCCTACCAGTCTATTTAAAATTCAGTTAATACTGTCCTGTCCGACCATTTATGCCTAGGTCTCCTACATGGTCTCTTCGCTTCAGGTTTTTCAAGTTTCTATGCATTTTCTCTCTACTATAATGCTAATGTCCCATTTCACCCATTCTTGAGTCGGTTTCCCTAATTATAGCGCGTCTTTGGTAAAGAATAGCCGGTAAGAGAATCCTTATAATGCAGTTTTCTGTCTTCTGTTTATTTCTTTTAGTTTCAAGTACTCCCCTCAAAAAATTATAGTGAAAACGGCCCAAGTGTATGTTTTCCCTTAGGATGAGAGACAGGGTTTTACACCCATTAAAACAGTGTGTAAAATTGTAGTTGTTTCTGTCTTTCTCTTTACGTTTCGGGAGGGTGAGTGGGAGGGGAGGGGGAGGACGTGGAGTTCGGAACTGAATGTTACCAGATTTTGGCCGAATTTAATGGTCTCTTAATTTTTTCGTGAATGTAATTCGATTTGAGGTATTAAGCCTTCCAGGGTGTGACACTGTGCAGCTGGGTGGGTGATTTTCGACGTTTCGTAGGTCGTACTGCCTTCGTCTTCAGGGTCAAGCAGTTTTACCCCACAACGCAGTGTTACGTACAAGAAGGCTTGGATCTTCAGTAACACTGCTGTAGGTAAACCAGATCTTTTAGTTTTACTCTGTTGCTTTCTTTTCAAATTAAAGTTTTCTGCCCTTGAAAGGAATTTTCGTCATGTATTTACTTCTAGACCGACCTCCTTGCTAGTGTCCCTTTTTCTGTGAGGGTTTAGGTCGCCCTGAGCTGGAAATGCATCCGAGAAGTGTTCACATAAATGCGCCGTGCTGTGTGTTTCTTTTAAACACACTGATTGGCTCCGTCGGTCAGTGGGAGTGTTGCACAGTATGCTTGTTTAACGATGCTGTCAGTTACTAAGACTTCCTGAATATAAACATGGGGCATTGGTGGTATGATACTGACGGGGGAAATTCGAAATTTTCGGAATAACACGTGCCCGAGTGCCATTTTATTCTTCACAAATCCCACATTGACTGCTCTAGGGTCGAACCCGGACTTTCACAGTGATAAGCCAGCGACTTCCTTGTGCTACAGACTTTATTAAAACCTCAAAGCCTCATCAATTATTAAGACTTTTGTAATGGATTTCTCTTAAAACGAACCTTCAACCGTTTAAACGCTAATTAACTGGACTGTATTTAAATATTCAGTCCGTACCGCGCAGTAAACACACTCCGTCTCGCATATAAAAACCAGCCAGTTAATGCTGTATAGGGAAATAATCGCTGTTTGTTCTGAGATCCACACGAAACACATAAATACACTGTGAAGGCAGAACGTAGGAGTTTTTAGTGTTAAGCGTGGTGGTACATAAAGTGACCGCTGGGTTCTGAAGGATTAATAAAAGTTTCTGTTTGAAAGCAGCTTTTTCCTACGCAGGGATATAAACCGCTTTTGCGTCAAGGAGGCGATGCAGCGGTAAAGTTACCTCATGTGCGGGTCTTGCTGTGGTCTTTCATTGTGTTTCTTTTTTGTGTGTTCTGGTTACTTTCCTAATTTAAGGTGGCGCTCTGTTGGGTATAAAATCTGTAGACGTATTGCAGTCAATCACATTTCCTCTGTTAGGGTCGGTCTGTCTGTCGATCGGGAGGCTTGCTTTACTCAACATGTTCTGCAAGTTGGTAAGTGTAATGGACAGTGATAATGTACGGCGTATTGCTTTTAAGACATCGTGTAAATGGGCACGCTTTTAGGCGAAGTGTAGGGTCCTGTTAAAACAGTTAACCACATTGAAAATAATAGGAACGATGGGTTGACTCTAAGACTTTAAATTAACCAGAATTGTGTTTGAAGACCCAGCCCGTACCGCGCAGTAAACACACTCCGTCTCGGTTACAAAAAGCAGTCAGTTAATGCTGTATAGGGAAATAATCGCTGTTTGTTCTGAGATCCACACAAAACACATAAATACACTGTGTGGGCAGAACGCAGAATTGTTGAGTGTTTAACCTGGCGGTACGTACAGTAACCGCTGGGCTGTAAAGGGTTAGTGTGGATTTGACTGCACTTGCTGCTGTGACCAATGTTGTGTCGAACCTCGGATTGTTATATCAGAGTGTCGCTTGTTAGGTACTTTTCTAGACGGCTGGATGGTTATTTCCGTTTCAGTAAAATTAATAAAATTATTTGGTAGTTCCTCATCATGCTTTCCCGAAATTTTTTGGATTTGGTAAATACGTACTGAACCAAGCAAGAAAAAATGGAATTTCCAATTAAATTTGGCATTCAGACTAACATATTCTGTGGATCCGGTTAATTTCAGTGAATCAATGGAAGGCAAAGTTTAACTTCCGAAGTGCTTATCGCGGTATTACAATTCCTGTTTTAGGATAATGATCTAAGAGAAAAATTGGTGTGTGTTTATTGTAATATTGCTGTCAGACACCGTGACTGATGCTTTGTGGCGTGCGGGAACTTGCAGCATATACACGTTCCTTAATTCAAATCTACTACGTACAAAGCAGTGAAATGAAAAGCCGAGTGGAATGTACTGTGTTTTGATTGTAAATATAGACGTGCCGTAGCACAGCGTTGTGCCGCCAGTCGATCCGGTTCGGTGTAGTGACCAGTGAGGGACTGTTAGTGAACAGTGAGGGACTGTTAGTGACCAGTGAGGGACTGTCAGTGACCAGTGAGGGACTCTTAGTGAACAGTCTGAGAAAAGGCGACGATTTTGTTCAGTCCCTGAAGGAGTACGAATTTCCCATGAACGACGTTACTCAGTGGAATTAGTCAGGTGGAGGGATGTGCGTCTAGCAGTAGGCCAGTGATCAAATGATAGTGCAGTTACGGTAATAATAATAAACAGCCTGACACACCGCTGTATGTATGTGTTTATTGTTGCTCTAATTTAAGTAACATACCGGGATGACCCAAGTAAAGATCGATAGTGCAGA
Source organism: Coptotermes formosanus (assembly GCA_013340265.1). Classification (NCBI taxonomy): domain Eukaryota; kingdom Metazoa; phylum Arthropoda; class Insecta; order Blattodea; family Rhinotermitidae; genus Coptotermes; species Coptotermes formosanus. The sequence continues at coordinate 285,619 of BLKM01004688.1, forward strand.
GAATGTACAATAAGTGGCCGGGTTCACTGAGTCATAAATATTTACCGTTCCGTTGACAATTTTGGTAATACAACCGAAACGTATGGTTATTATGGAATTTGAAACTTTATTGAATTATTATTTCTTTCTGATGACGTCTGTTAAAAACCATCCAGCAGCAGAAAACCTTTTTGAGCTTTCGGGATAAAGACGAAAATCATTTTAAATAAAAAATTGTTCGACACTGAGCCGGGTCACCCTCTGTAATAGAAATAATAGTGATCATAGGGCCTTACAGAATTTACCGGCAGCCCGCTTGTTTGAGGCCCCTGGGCTGGGAAACGTAACTTACTGAAAGTGCCTTTTGTATTTAGGTGTGTTACTGGTCACTGCGAGTTACCTGCTTTTGTACAAAACACCATTCAATAAAACGTATGGATTACACTGATGGACATAACAAGTATAATGTCCAACTACTGCACATAGCTAGTTTTTACGCTGTCCTGCATGTTTCGACTATCTACTGTAGCCATCATCAGGGAGCTTACAAGCAGCATGTCCTTTGTCGGTAAATGGTAAACATATGTGTATCAGCATTGTACAACAGTCACTGCAGCGCAGCACGATCATTCATGGAATAAACATCCCGTATCAAAGCCTTGGATCGCCATTCCACCAAAAAGCGGCGATATCTAATACTGCAAGATGTTGGGAGACAGCTTATTACATTCTAATATCTTGTGTGTTATTACTTCATCGTGTTTTAATTTTTAGACATACTGTACATCAGCTGACGGTTGTACAGTGCTGATGCGTATGTGGTTAGCATTTACTAACACAGGATACGCTGCTTGTGTCATTATAATGATACGGCTCAATGGTGATGGCGCCCGTAGGGAACCGAAACATGTTGGAGTGTAAAAGCTAAGCGGTGTGTACTGGTTGGAAATAGTTTGTGAGCGGAAGACAACCGCACGGAACATCTTATGTGCACAAAAGTAAATATACACTGATGACAACGTGTATCTTGACAGACTCGTACACAAAATTAAAGTCAAATGTATAGAAAGTTTTACAAGAGTCCCGACACGTTTCGGTAGGCCAAACACACCATCTTCAGGGAGACTCTTGTAAAGTTTCCTATACATCTTATTTCATTTTGTGTACGAGTCTGTCAAAATACATGTTGTTGTAATAGTACGTAAATGGCATGAAGACTTCGAAAAATACACTGATGGAGTTAATGTGTTGCACTCCAGGTTGTGCTGGCTGCAGTTGTCGTTGCGCAGGCCGAGAGGTACCCCGCAGGCGTGAACCCAGTTCTGTGTCCCAACTACCCATACTGCAACTCCGCCCATTACTCGCCCTATGTCCCTTATGCTGTCGCCG